>JAWZYV010012482.1:0-344124 GCA_038373885.1 Cheiracanthium punctorium
TATCAGGAACTTCATTATTATTTTCAAATTCATTCATTTGCTGAGAAGCTAAAGCTTCGTACAAACGTCCATGAGTTATATTACAATATTTTTCACAATAGCACACTGACAAAACGAAAACTGACTAGACATTATATTACTCGACAAAACAACGATATATAGACATATTTACACACACATAAAAATTAGCTGCTTAATTTTCATAATCTTATAGCAGTCAATAAAAGCAAGATTACATTAAACTAAACAAAAGCCAGTGCACGAACATTTCATCTATACCTAGAGGTGAATTTGCTACATTTTTAAAAACATAACGAGCTGTTGATCTAAAAACAGTGCATTTGAAGAAATCTCCCTGAAAAAGGAAACTCGTGGAAAGGGCTTATATTCCCCTCTATGTTTCACACTTCAAATTTCAAAAATATTATGCCAGGTTACTCTATTGATCCCTGGCGGACAGACCAACTTTTAACAAATTAGGCGGATCTATGATAAATTAATATTTTAAGAAATAAGATGTGTACAATCGTCTCTCAATGATGCTATATTTTGCAATGATGTGAGGTTTGAAGGTTCTAGATCCTGCTAATGATGTGATGATAACAAAATTGTACAGCAAAACGAATTTCATTTATTTGAATTTTAAAATAAAACTTGTAGAAATCAGAATGAAAATAAAAATTAATGATATAAATATCTATCATCAACTTTTTATAAAACTATCTTGATTTATTTTCCTTTGCGAGACAGGTACTTTTATTATTGCATAGTTCACTTTAATTTAAAATTTCCTAAAATCGTACTTCAATCATTAGTGATACTCTTTCATGAGTCGCTTTAGAAATTTGCTCTTCTACTATAAAGCCAACCCGACTGACAGACCGATAAAAATAACAATATTTAGCCAGACAAAAATTATAGCCCTCGAAATACTTAAATTATACATTTAAAAAAACTTATAGTTTTCTAAAACTTTTCCCAGGGCGGTTCTATCCGTGGTAGCCCAATGGTTAAGTCGTTAGATTGCTAACCGGGAGGTTGCAGGTTTGATGCACAGTAAATCCGTAGTTTCAAAAGTCTCCTCAGCGGTCGCTAGCAGCTTCCGAGGGGTGCTAATATTCAGAAGTCCTCCCCCTTCTGATGAGGATGCAAATTGTAGCAGAAAACTCCAGGAAGGGAAAAAGTAGCTCTAAACGGCACATTCGGTGACATGAACTGTTTCTCTGGCAAACAAACAAACAAGAGTGCTGTTCCACAGAAAATAATAATAATGTTCCATTTTAATAGAATCAAAAATACAAGAACACTTTGAATTAGACATTTTTTAGTAATAAGAAAACTGCTAAGATGTTTTTTTTGGGGGGGTGGGGGGAGGTAGAATTGCGTAAACAATGTGCTAGAATTAGCAGTTTCAAATGAAAATTCAGTAACTAGTTCGTTTAAAAGATCATCACAGTTTTAAAAAATTATCAATATTTGGTCACCCTGTAGCAAAAAAAAAAAGTTGAAATGGTACCTTTTACAAAATATTTAACTAATATTAACAAGAACTATTTGACTTTCCCTAAAAACTACATTTATTCAGGAAGATATATATTTCTAAAATTTTGCGAATGTTCTTAGATATTTTCTGATTATAGTATCAAGATTTTTTATAGCCACTTTAATGAAATTTCGAGAAAAATTATCAAATAAAAAAAATCCTGCTGAGATAATTAAAAAAAAAAGAATATTCAATCAAATAGAAATGTACAAAGAAAATAATCATTTACTGTGTATATGCGAAAAATCTTAATATTTTACTTTCATAATTACGTTCCCACTAATAAAGGCAACAAATAGCTAAATTAAATTAACAAAATGTTTTTTTGAAATGATCAAATTTCTTTTTCTTTAATATAGAGTAATCAAAAGCATTTTTATATTTAAACGAATCACTATACGGATTCGATACACGATAATACGATTCGGAACTCAGCAATTGCCCAAGCGGAACATTAAGCCCTGAGGAATAATTCAAACAACCATTCTGGGAAGAAACATCGGACAGTTTTTTTCCGTTGCGTCTTTTCAATGATGACAGCGAACAGGTTAATCATGAATTCAAGATTTAAAATGATCAGGTAAAAAAAAAAAGTTACCCATCACTGATAATATGCTTCGTCATATTTGTCCCTGCCTTGATATTTTTCTGGAACCTCCACTGCTTTACATGGGCAAAGAAACAGAAAGATTCACTAAGTCGATTTTTAAAAATATAAAAATGTCTAAAATGCAATGTTTGGATACTTTTGATCATACATTGTGTGCATAAAAAATATATTTCAGATATAGCTTCTTATTGTTTTTATGTTATATAGCTTCAACCTGTTTTGTAAGATATTTTAGAATAGCCATTAAAATAAATTACTTTGAATGTTTAAGGAATGATATAGGAACAGAGCCTGACTATGTTCGAAGGCCCTAGGCCTAGCACTTTTTTTTTTTTTTTTTTTTTTTTTTTTTTTTTTTGAGAGGGAGGAGTCATGTACGGCCATACCTTATTGCTCTCAGTCAACATTATGTGTGCATATATAAGGGGGGGGGGTTGCCTTTCTTTCAAGCTCACCTTCCCCACCCCTTTTTTTGCTCTTTTAATGGGCAGAAATTACGCTTCAAATGGCTTTACATTCATCAATGTATCATAGTGCATTTTTCACTCAACATGATTGTGCTATCCCTGAATATAGTGTGTAAAACATACTTTAGCACAGCTGTATGTTTTTTTAAAAGTGCATCTCTTTATTTACAGTCATTACTGCTTTTATGCTATTTTTTAAAATAGAACTTAAATGATTTTAATCATTTTGGAGCCCCTAAATTTCGGAGCCCTAAGGTCGTAGCCTAGTTGGCCTGCGCGGTAATCAGGCCCTGTACAGGAAAATCAACAACAACTTTAAAACAAACAAATCTATATTTATAAAACTGATTTCTATCTGCACATGAAATAATAAAAATTCTTCGCCTAATTAGAATACAAAGCACATTTCGCATGTTTAGAAGCATAAAATGGCAAACACATAAATCACTCAAATGCAATAATAAAAAATTCTTCACCTAATTAGAATACAAAGCACAATTTGCATGTTTAGAAGCATGAAAAGCACATGCATAAATCAATGAAATGATGTTTAAAGCATTTCCTAAATAATCGGATTTCTATGGCACTATAGTTAGGGGTCGTGCAGAAATGATTGACTCAACGGCTCTCAGAACGAAATGTGACAGAAAAGAATCAGTGAGATAGATATAAAGAGGGGCAAGCTACACGGAATGCAGAGATGGCCAGCATCATAGTGAGAGTGTGGACACCAATGACGCTTTCACTGTTGTTGTTGTTTCTGATGCCCCCCTGACAACCGCAAACGGTGGTGCCAGATCCCCCCCTAGGTAGGGAGGCGATGGGCAGAAGGGATGCGCTTTCTATTTTTAGGGCCCCAGTGGGAGGAAGTACGATTTAGCCTGTGGTCTCCAAATTTTGAACCAATTCCAGAGGAGGGACCAACCCCCTGAAATTGGCACCCCCAGAGGTATCGTTTAACAAATTGGAGAACATTGGAGCCACGACAGATTTTACATGCACCAGCTCCCATTAGCGTACACGGTCCCACAGCAGTCGAGCTGAGAGGAAGTTACCCTCCCAAGCACTGGCCAAGTCGGATGCTGCTTCACTGGCCGTGTTCTAATGGGAACGGAGTTTAGCGTCCAGACCACTGCGGAACACGCTTCGCTATGTTGCCCTACCCTCTATACTCGCTCAATCTAGCCCCCTCAGACTATGCCTTATTTGACAATATGAAGAACGCCTTCAGAGGCCAACACATTCGATCTTCTGCGGAGTTCCATGCAATTGTCCGCACGTAATGCAAGAACACCCTCAGAGAATGGTTCACGAAAGCCCTTTGGAATCTCCCGGTCAAATGGCAGAAGTGCAGTGACTTGGCCTGGGATTACATCTAACTGATGTACTATCCATTTTTTTGTTAATAAATTGTGTTCTGTCCTGTGACAGCATTTGTGTCAGTCATTTCTGTACGACCTAATACTAGGAAAAGCGTACCCACACAGCATTTACAGAAAAATAAATGGACGCAACTGCTACAGTCTGTACAGAAAAATATAGCATTAAAAATATAACACTCTAAACAACAGAAAAATTATACGAAAAAACCTTAGTTTTTTTTTTTTTTTTTACTATTATTTACAGGATAGCCAATCAATTTTTCAAACAATCCCTAACTTTTTTAGGTTTTCCAGAACTTTTTAGGAAAAATTCTAGACTAAGCTGTTATGATATACATATAATTTACAAGTGTCATATTGGTACAGATCACCACTAACCCTCAGCATACTTATGTCAAATCATATTCGGAAGATTCCACATTAATGACAAACAGAAAATTACTTATAAATGTGGACTTTTGATAACCCTACATTTTGAGATTTTTCCAAGTTTTTAACCATAATTTACAGTACTCCCTGAATTTTCTCTGACTTTTTTATGGTCAAAATGAAATTCTCTGACTTTTCCAGGTTTTTAAATATTTCCTTGATCGGTGACAATCCTGGATTACACACACTTACTTAAAACTGATTTCAGAGAAATGTTATAACAATCTCAATTACAAAAATTTAAAATTTCTTTGCAGTTTTTTTTTTTAACTTAAAAACTACTTTATGCAGTGTACTGACAGTGAGAATCTTATAAGATAAAAGAAATTTTCAGAAATAGTTACAGAAGTTACCTTTTATATATAAATGCCATTATTAGAAGCTAAAATTTAAGCAACGTAATTAAAAATATCAAATTCAATTCTACTATATAAAAATTAATTTTAAAAGGGTAACTGATATAAAATTACACTCAATGATTAATAAAATAATTACAATTAATAATCTTTTATCTTTTAATCTTAATGATTAAATTCTTTTATCTTAATGAATTAAGATAAAAGAAATCTTCCAAAATCGTGACAGTAGTTACCTTTAACAAATGTCATTATTAATTGCTGCAATTTAAACACTATAATTGAAAATGTATAAATCAATAATATTATATAAAAATTAACTTCAAAAGCACAACCGATAAAAAGTTACACTTAATGATAAGAATAATTGACTCTAATTTAATTTTACATAAAAGTTTTTTCCTTTAATAACACAAATACAAAACCGGTGGTTTAGTACACAAAAGGCTCAAACATTAAAAAGCTTATTCATTCAAAATCAATTTGCCCAGAGAGAAAAATAACAAACAATTATACAAGCAGTGAATGGAATTGATAAAAGGAAGGCTATGCACGCATAAATAGATAAAATATTACATACATAAAATAAACAAGCAGTACATTAAGCTCATCCAAGAATTTAATATAAAGGAGGAAACAGAATAATGATTGGGATAAAAAAGAGGAATAATAGAATCAAATCAAGACATTGCTTTGCTAAAGTCAGTGATTTATTCCTAAAAAAATTAAGTTTCAAACTATAAGAAATTTATTTTCTTTTTTAAAGGAATATTGATGACGCTTAATCATGCTAAGTTAAAGGAACTATATTTTACTTCAATAAACAAGCTGTTTAGCCAGAAACAGATTTCAAATGAAATTAAATTCAGAGAAGATCATTGATGAGAATTAAAAGCAAACACGAGACAAGTTGTTATTCGGAAGAAGGCAAAAGTAAGATAAACCAGTACAGCCAATTCTGTACAAGTGCAAGGTGTACATTGCACACAGACAGCTGAAATAAGGGGCAGGGCGAAAATGCACTCCCTGTTTGTGTAATATTTTTGTACTGCATTTTGTACTATGAAATTTTGATTTTCGTGAACAATATGATAGTAACTAATCCTTTTTAAGAAAAAATACTCCTTTTCTATGTTTTGCTCTCCCCCTTCCTCCTCTTCAAAAAGGGAACTCAAAATTTATAGTATAAAATAAACAATGAAATAAAAAAAACTCGCTATTTGAAATGAGAAATAAGTAACACATGAGCAAGGCACATGTTTTGCTATTCTTGTTAAAGAATGTCAAAAATAAGTAGATTCCATGCAAAATAGAAATATTACACTCCTCAAAAAACAAGGATTTTACAACAAGATATTAATAGGGAAGCAAAGATTAATAATGTAATAATATATAACTTTTTTCTTTTTAGTAATCAGGTATTTATGCTTTTTAGTCCAGTGGGCATTTATGGGCTTGTTTAGAAAAAAATATTTTCATAAAACTACCCCAATACAACTGATAATACAACAATAGATTTTAGTACTAGTCACATTACCCTAGTTCTAAGCTAAGATTCACTAAGTCATTTCATACTTCAAGGATACATAAAATAATATTATAAAGACACATTGTAATTTTTTTTTAATTGCAAAATATATTGTGGATATATATATTTCAATATTTATATAATTTGGCATGATTACTGAAATGGGTCCAGAAAAATATTGCATAACATATTTTTGCTATTGCATCCTATTTTGCTCTATTGCATTCTATCGTTTTTGGCAGATGAACAATAAAAGATTTCACTCTACTTTAAGCGAGCATTAGAGTTTGAACATTTCATTTTAACATTATTTTTGATTGTATAAAAGAAAACGATTTGGAATTATTCTTTTTTTTTTTTTTTTTTTTTTAAATGCTTCATTCATATACCAATGAGCACTTAATAGAGTATTTTTTGCTTTTTATCATAAAAATGTTTTAATGGTATGCAAGCACATACCCTGAGGGGGGGGGGGAGCTGAAGCAATGATGAGGATATTTTTAACAATGGAAAAGTTTTTTTTTTTTTTTTTTTCATTTTGCAAGAAAATCAATCACTGCTTAATCCTTGGGCCCTATTCCTAAAATTTTTCAGGCCTATGAAACTGTTGAAACTCATAAATGGAGCATTCATGAAGAACAAATATTTATTCTAATTAAAAGTAGTTTGTGTTGTCCACTCAACTAACATATTGAATCTGTGTAATACAGAGCATCCATTTAATGACACCGAAACCTACTCTTCTCTGAGTGTTACACAACATTTGTCAAACATTTATATCAGGGTGTCTACCAAATTTCTGAAAGTCCATTTCCTGACTTTTGGGAGGTAGAAGGACAGAAGCGTATATAAGTTTCCATTTCCGGGGGGGGGGGGGGGGTATTTTAAATGTTATTGTTATTAGAGTTAATATTAATGTTTTAAAATATCTGCTGGGAGGCCCGGTTGACAGACTTTCAGCAACCATTCTAATGAAGAGATAAGTCCTCCAAATTGAACACTATCCAATACTTTAAATTCAAAAAATAAAATTAAACTCAAAGAGCGCACACTTTCTAAGAAAAAAAAGGGGCCAATTGATTGTGTTATATGCAAGCATGCATACATAAATATTGAGAAATATTAAGCAAGAAAAATAAATACATACGTGGAAAATAAAATGATTGAATAAATCATGTATGATCATCTACTAATCCCGTCCACGATACTTCTAGCACAAATTCTTGCCACTTTCGTCTTTCTACACTTCAAATCCAGAACACTGAGTTAAAATAAATAAACAATGAATGAAATTCTATTGCAAACCAGACGGGTGATCACGCGCTGACGACAGCTTTTTTACCCTCCCGTCACGATGGATGAGCCCCCATTTTTCCCTCCTTATGCAAACACATGGCTTGATGCTTTCGCGGTCCGAAAAATGCGTTGCAGTTGCTTTCGGTTTCCAGTCTGACAAATAGAAAGGGTTAAAAAAAAGGGATACCGAAAAAAAATGTTTCTTTTGGTGAATTTTCTGGACCCATTATCCAATTTCCCGGTTTTTTCCAGACTTTCCGGACCCATTTTTCAATTTCCCGGCTTTTTCCAGACTTTCCGGATTTTCCAGAGCGGTAGACACCCTGTATATGAAATGCAAATAAATGCTTTATGTGGTTAGTGTGACCTAAATGAATCTTTTTATTTACTAGCATCATTATTTTTTTCTTCAGGCAATATTAACTAAATTTTGATTATAAGTTCACTAGGATCAATTATATCAAATTTTATTTTAATCTTCCAGAAGGAGCCTAAAATCTTGAGACCTTAGGCCACAACCCAGTTGGTCTGTGGCGATCAGGCCCTACACACAAGCCATCTAATAATGAATTAAAAATTAAAAACAATTATAATAGTTCAAAAAATCACTCATAATTCAAATAGTTCATAAATTGTGTTAAGTACTTGAAAAATTTTAGAGTGTCTTGTGTTTTTAGAACAGTCTCTAAATTGAACAATACATTGTGAGAAACAATATGCCTATTTCCAGTTTTGAAACTTCAGAAAAAAAATTCAAATATGCAATATTTGGCTGTATGTGCTGCATATTAAAAAATTTTTAAATAAAGTTCTATGTAAAGAGTGTATTTTTTTTTCTTTATAAACTTCATAATTTGCAACTTTAGCAGCACATTGTACAGCATTTGAAAAGACATTCCGAAATTTTTCAAGTTCTTAATGCCATCAGTTTATTATAATTTGTTTTCAAGATCTGTGGTATGAGTTTTGTTCACCACAGCAACAGCCTTCAATCCATATACACACAAACTCTGCTATTAAATCTCTAAAAGTTATTCATTTTTCAATTTTAAAAATTATAAATAAATTCATGAGATAATCTAAGTTGAAAAATAAAGTCAATAAATAATTTTAAATTATTAAATACAGCAAATAAAACTTTCTGAATGCATAACAACAAAAAATAATAGTCTATTCTTATTACAACAAAAATAATCAGCACACACACACAAATGCATAAATAATTTTAATAAAATACTTTTAACTCTTTCAGACCAGGAGACCACAATTGAGGGTACAAATTTTGAGTGAACATTACAAAATAAATTCTAATTATTGTAAGCTGAAAATGGTTTTATATGTTGTATGGGAATTTAGTAATCAAGATTTTTTTATTTTATTACAAATTTAATTCTATTATTATAAAAATACTTAACATATATCTAATAGAGAGAAATTATTTAATAAGGTCTGAAAGAGTTAAGTATCATATTTTAAAATTGCAAATGTTTAGCTTTGCAACACATTCACATACATCAGCCAGACAGCATTTACAGATGAGGTAGCAGCACAAAAGCATTAATTAGCATTATAATTGAAAATAATTGAAATTTTCACATTCATATCTTTTGAAACTAATAACAATTTTTCTAAATAAGTGTTTGAAACTGTGGTTCCTATTCTTTTTTACTACACATTCATAATGTCTATGTTATCTACTTCTATCTGAACTCAATAAATTTATGAACCAATTAAGAAGTTCAAATAGGTGCAGAAACTGAGGTATTAAGCGTCACACATAGTGTTTCCCCTAGAGCAAAATATACAGGCTGAGTACTCTTTCATAAAGTAGAGAGCTAAGGCAGAATGAAAGGGCACTAACTAGAATTTGGAATTATTATCACTGGATTTGTTTTATTATTACTAATACTATTAGTTGTTTTATTATTACTAATAGTATTAGTATTTTATTAGAAATTTATAACAAATTATGTTTGGGCCATTTAGTTTTAATAGTAAGAATAAAAATCAGTTTCCTAATATGAATAATAATTGAGATATGAAATAAACTTATAGGGGGAGAGAAGCTCGTTACTCCTTAATTTTAAGCTCAAATGCATTGACAATTGGTATTCAGAGTTAAAATGCACTACATTTTTGAAATATGAAGTGGAATCTAGATGTTGTCATCGAAAAAAAAACAAAGCTAGTGTATATTTAAATATGAGGCGGGCTTTACACAATTTTTTTTTATGTATAGCAAAATAAAGTGTACATTATTCATAAATGACTGGTGCCTCGTATCTGCATATTTAATTTTCGAAATTTGTTTTGTAAACCTCCATTTAAATAACCCATGAGGCTGAGGGTGCTACAGTCCCCTCAACATGGGAGCCTTTACTTTGCTTCCAACTGAACTTTAGATTTAAATTTGATACCCATCACCCGTCCCCCAAAATAAAATCCGCACAATGCTACTATTTGAAAAAATACTGCCCTGTGTCTAAAAGGTTAAATAAAAGGAAATCCTCATGTTTATGAATGAAATAGTTTCTAAGATAATGAAAATTACAAATTTTAACACTTGTCACCAAATACTAAGGGGATGTCTCAAAAGTGAGAAAAATGTAACTGTTTTCCAGCTGATGCTAATTTATGTTAATGGTCTTCAGCAGCTACATTGGACTTCTGGAAATCCTATTCTAAATAGAATTCTATGTACGTTTGGCAGTTTCAAGCGAAACTGCCCATACTAATTTCTTCGTCATTCTCTGTTACACTTTGAAACCACTTCTCTGAAAGTGTGATATAACCCCAAATGATGACCCCAAAAGACTAAATTATTGATAATTTCATAATGCACTAGCAACAATTCAGGTTAAATTAAGCCTGTTAATTTTACAAGTTTGAATGTGTTCAATTGCCCTTTTACAGCAAACGGATCATTATTTAACTTTTATCAACTCATAGTGTGTCCCCTAAAATAACATTTTTTCTGTACAAAATGGATGCCAACACAAAAGGTAAAGTAATCATTTATTATTATGATGTAACTTATCATTTTTTACTTTAAATATCTTAGAAGCTGTTCTACTGAGAGACATGGAATTTCTTCAATTTACCTTTTTAGACAAAGGGTATTATTTTTCCAAACATAAATGATAGGAAAGGAGGGACCAAGGCCGTAGGCAAGAGGGGAGGACAATGGTCCAACACCTCCCACCCACCCCACCGATGAAAAATAAATTTAATAAAAAATATGAGATCCTATTTTGCCTAGATAAAATGGACATACATTTCAACTACCTGCCCTCACCCAAAAAATTGCATTAATTTGTCTCTGCCAAGAATGTTGTTCACTTGGGCTGGGGACACGGAATGAGTAAACAGAACCAATAATCACTTAAGAAGACTGCAGAGCACCCAGAGATGGAAAATGAAGGCAGTAAATTTATCGCTTGTTACTAGGCGGCTGCTTTAAAATTTTGTCTCTTTTCTAAGCTTCTCCCCCTTTATGGGAAGCTTCTAACACGGGCACATTGTATGTAGCTTGTGTATTTATGATTCCATGGAACAAACAATCTATGACTTCTGTTTAAGTCAGCCCCCGACAGTCAGTTCCCTAGTGTTGCCGACTGCACTTGTCATGTAATTAATACCTAATATATCATGTGAATGAAGCTTTTGCGCACTTTCCCTCCTTTATCTTTTTTTATTTTTGAAGTGAAAATGTTTATCAGCACCACATGGAAATCTTGCAGTATATTAAATTTTTTCCACAAGAAAGCTCGAGGAAACGGAACAATGATAAATAGATTTTATCGAACTTTTCAGTTTACGTACGTATTGTTAACATGGTTATCGGCAGGCCCATAGCCAGACGATTCAACTAAGGAATGGAAGGGGGCAGTGGCCCCATAATGGGTATGCACTTTCAGTTCTTTTCTTCTCCTCCTTCCTCATCCTCTCAGAGGTCCTTTAAGAGTTGCAACAGCATATTTTTGGCTATTTTATTTATTTTATTGTTTTTACTAATTGTGAGTGTTAGTAAAATTAAGCGGTGGTAAAAAGTCCTGAACACAATTTTTTGCCTAATTTTTCTCGTTGACTTAATTTTTCATTATGAAATTATTTGCATAATACCTTAATTATTGTTACTAATTCTAATGCATTTTCACATTTCCCAACAAGGAGTTTGGAAAGTGTTTATGATTTCAGTTAGTCTGTCCGTATGTGCTCTTACTTCCGTAAATATGGATCGATTACTACAAAATTTTTATGTACTGTACCAAGTATCCTATTGAAAGTGGTGTATGTAGGATTTCTCGCTCTTTCGCAGGAGCACGCAAAAGAATTCAATACATTATGTTCTATGGAGAGTCATTCTTTAAAGTGTATTTTAGAAATATTCGGCTACTTCAAATGAAACAAAATTGGTATATGTTATTAAGGATTACAAAATAAAGTTCTTCATCAAAAATAGTGACCCTCTAATTTATAGATCTTTTACAGGAGGACCTAAATGTACAGTGACTCTGGAAAATTGCAAAAGAGGAATGGAAATCAGTGCCCAAAAAAAAAAAAAAAAAATAGTCTTTATATTTTAAATATGAGTTTATGGGCTCAAAATCACTCTAAAAATGTGTAAACACCTCTATTTATGGTGGTTAGATTACAGACAGACAGACAGAAAGACAAACTGAAATAGTAAACACTTTTTAACCTTGTTGGAAAGGGTTGAAAACACATTAGAATCTCTAACAATAGTAAAGATATTACGATAATTTCATAGCAAAGAATTCAATCAAAAAATAAAAATTAGTCAAAAAATTGAGTGTGTGGAGGACTATAGCTAATACTATAAATATATATTTTAATTGAATCTGTAGGGAGAGTGTGCAGCAGGAGCTGGTTTAGAACCTGAGAACTGTGGGCTGTAGAATGCGGTGCAATCCATCTCGGCCAAAAGGTACCCGTTTGACCGGCCTTTGATTGCTGGGTGCTGTGTGGGAGGAGGCAATCTTTGTGTCGCCACACTACTCCAACTTAGAGAGTCAGTCGTAGCTTGACGAACGATATTCCAAGCATTATGGAACGTTGCCACTCGTTGTGGGCTTTGTGAGGTCGCTACCACTCATTGTGGACTTTTGTGAGATTGCTGCCACTCGTTGTGGACTTTGAAAGAGCCGAGCGAGAGATGGAAGAGGTCGGTACTGGTGCCACCTGTCGCTATTGGTGAGAAGGAGAATGCGTGTTCGTTGTGCGGGTTATTTATGTAGGGAAGCGTGTGGCGGAAGCCAGCTTAGAGCCCGAGAACTATGGGTTGTAGAATGCGGCGCAATCCATCTTAGTCAAAAGATATCCATTTGACCGGCCTTCAATTGCCAGGTGTTGTGTGTGCGGAGGCAATCTTCTTGTCACCACAAATTTCAATTTTTATTACATAGTAATATTTAACTTTAGTAAGTAAGTAGTAACTTTAAGTAGTATTTAACTTTATAACTGTTTAATTTTGTGAACAAAATAAAACAATCTTTTAGTTACCGCTACAGTATAAAAGTAATATGCGGTAATACCGCACATCATTTTTTCACATTAATTTATTTTTTTTAAGTAAGTTTTTGAAGATACTTCAATTGTTCTAAAACCTAAATTTAATATTTCACGATATTTCACAAATGAAAATGTGTTAAACATAGTAATTTTTTATTATTTTATTAGTAGAAGAAATACAGATATGATGTACTGTTGTAACAATCTAGACCATTCGCTTGTGTATGGTGACAAACCAGTCAACAAAATCCTCTAGGTTGAGATTTTTGAGAATCTATTGTTTTAATGCAAGTAAGACAACATTTTCTTTTCAATCATTTAACATCGATAATCATTGGGGTTTTGTTTGTTTGTTATGGCAAGCCTACACGCGGGGCATCTGCTTATGGCAGAGTTCCTTACACAGATGTTTTTTGAGGGGTTCTAATGCATAATCACATTACATCTGGGGAAAACCCCCAAAACTCCAAACTGTTAGATCAACAGCCGCACGATGAGCCGAAACCTGGGACATTCCAACTTCAGCCATCTACCATCTTCATTGTCTTATCTGCTTGGTCATGATGAGGCACCATTGGGGTTTTACAACTTAGTTTAATGTTGAAAGTACACACTCTGTCGTATATACTTCAGTGGTGATAAAGAAAGATCTATGAACTTAATGTTTAAATATTTTCAAATTGATTTTTCATTTCAACTTTCTTGTTTTTTCAAATCACTTTTCTGTCTATTTTGCAAATTTGGGAGTAGGGTAAAATTTTCCCTGATGAAGGGGTAGGGGGTAAAATTTTTTTTGAAGGGGGCGCTGCTCACAATGCACCTCCTGGGAACGTGCTTGGGCATCGGTAGCATAGGGCACTCCCCCTCCAGATTTTTTTATGAAATTTGTTTTCTTACTTTTTTGTTCTTTCAAACATAATCAGCATATATATGTTGTGTCTCTCCCCCCAAAAAAAAGAAAATCCTGGCTATGGTCTTGGGCGGGATTATACAAAAATTAAATTTTGTATCTTAATATTCCCCAGTAAAAAATCTGCCATATCTAAAAGATACTCTTTATTTGACTAGTTTTTATAATTGAAAACGTATTCTGATCACCCATGGTTTAAGAGCAAAGGTAGAATCTTGTGATTTTTATTATTATCCTACTAATATTATAAATATCAATGTTTGTATGTATGCTTGTTACTCTTTCATGTTGAAACAGTTTGACGGATTTGGATGAAATTTGGAATAGACAGTTAAAGTCCTAGATTAACAAAGAGGCTACTTTTTTCTAGTGAAAAAACACTGTTCCTATAATATACCAAAAAACTATCTTTTATATATAAAAAAAAAAAGAATGGAGCTTTTTTTTATATAAAACCATCGATATATGGCACAAACTTATAGAATACGCAGTTTTTAATAAATAAAATCTTCCGAATAAGTTTCTCCTTCTGACGTGGATTTATAAGCGGGCTACGGGCCAAGCACACAAATCCGAAATGCATGTTACACAAACAAACAATAAATTTTTGAGACTTTCATTCAGTTTGAATTGTGCATTTTTCTGCACGTCTTTTTCACCTTCTATTTCTAATGTATTACATCCAGAAAAAGGATGTTAGAAATATCAATTTTAATTTTGTTTAATCACACAGATGAATAATGATACACTTTCCAACTTAATGGAATAAGTAAAGAAAATAGGGAAGACCTATGGATTATAATGCGATTGTAATATATAACACTTTAGTGCGTATTTAAAATCTGAAAGTGTTTCAGATTTTCTTACTTTTTTCTCTCCTTTCCATTGTTTGATAATGGCTGATATATCTAGAAGCTCTACAGAATTAATATAGGATGAAAATAATTTGTTACCTTTCCGTAGATTTTTATCATTAAACCACCTTATTTTTGCAACCAGGGGTGGCAAACACGGTAAGCAAGGTAATCATGGCATCGGAGCACCGGCTTTGAAAGGGAATCATTTCGAACTCAAAAACTAAGTAGAGCATAAAGAGGGCGTCATTTTTTCATTAGCAGGTGGCGCCACTTACCCTAGGGTGGCCCCTGTTTGTAACCATCTTAATTTTAAATTCCATTCAGAATCTGAGATATTTCAGTGCCAAGAAAGTCGGTGAGAAACACAAGATTTATTAAGATGGCAAACCAACTGGTCGCCGGACAGGGCCGGTTGTTTATAAATACAGTCGAGCGCCAAGAATCTGCCGACATAAAATCCACAAACGTCCAAATTCCACACATCTTCTCTGATGTAAATAATGAAATTTGCAGTCATCCATTAATAGTGAAACTGTTGAAAAGAGTTTTAAATCCAGATAAATGTGATTCTGATGACAATGATGAAAACTTGGATATCAAAAAAAAAAAAAAAAAAAATCCATTTGATGAAAGTTTAAAGGTAGGAGAATACTTAAATTTTTAGAACAGCAAAGTTCTGTAACAAAACAATAATTAATGCTAATATACAATTTTGAAAAAAATAAATAAATAAATAAACTGAAGCAGGGACGTGCCAACGTCTTGGAAAGTGAGGGGGAGGGGGGCGAACAATTTTTTCCGACATCGGGAGGGGGGCAGTCATTTCAGCAGCTCCTCATCCCCTCCCCCCCTCCTCCGACAAATGTTTTTTTAAATAAACCTTGGTACCAGGAAAATTTTTGTTTGTTCTTCTATATCAATTACAATAATCATTTTCTTCAGGGACGGGGCAGCTATTTTGCCCCCGCCAATTTTTATAAATAATCGGCTTCAATCTTTTTTAAACTCATCTGTACACCCTCTCAAAAAAGTATTCGAGTGTAGGCCAAATTTCCTGTATCAGTTTCATGTAAACTAATTAATTTATCGATTATTTTTTTTTTTTTTTTTTTTTTTTTTTTTTGTATCTCAATAGTTTGCTTAAAATAACAGTTTTGTTCGTGCGGAAGGGGATGGGTGGTGGCAGCTATTTCGCCCCCTCCTTCCGTTTGAGCTAGTAAAATTTTCGTTTATGCCTCATTAGTTTGTTTAAATAACCGTTTTCTTGGAGGGAAGGGCTGGACAAATTGCTTCTCCCCATCCTGAAGAAGAAAACTATTGAGGGGGCTAAAATACAGAGGGGGCGAATTATATAATTCAACCCATCTACTTATTTACTGAGGGGGCGATAAATCCCCCTGCCCCCCTGTTGGCACGTGCCTGAACTGAAGTAGAAAAAAATAAGGTCTTGAAACAAACCACCATAGAATATGCTTTCAAAATAAAAAAGAAGCAAATTTTGAAACCACATGTTTCGCTAGTCTTCATGTAATTTTTTTTTTCTTTTAATGTAAAAACATGAGTGAAATACTTTTGACTGCATTTTTATTTCATTGTAGTTGTATCCTGCTTTTTAAAATAAAAAATGAAATGATTTATCTTTTATGGCCTGAAATCCACACAAGCCATGGTCCCAAGCTGTGTGGATTTCTGGCTCTCTACAATATTTGTATTTTAAGACTCGTAAAATGAAATTTTTTCTATGTTATTTTATGCTTTTTTTTCTTTCCCATTATGCTATCCATTATAATAAAGCCTATTCTTTCATCATTCTGCTAAAATCTTTTTCTGTGTAAGCATAGAACTAAACATAAACCATGCACTGACAATTATTCCGCTTTAAATTTCTGAAAAAGCACAATGAAAGGTTTGATTGCTGTTTTGTTGCAGAACAGATGTTTCATGCATGTGTGGTCAGGGGCGGCCCTAGGGCCGGACAAACCGGACCCCTGTCCGGGGCGGCAAATTTTAGGGGCGGCATTTTGGCTCGAATTTGAAAAATACATTTTGTATTAGCAAAAGAATTGTTAAAAAATATTCCGAAGAATATCATTCTATATAACTTTACTAGCTGAGGTACCCATCCGTCAGTGATGGGTTTTTACTAACCGTGCGAAATGTTGTTTGCATTGTAGGAGTACAAAAAAATGGAATTAGCATACTGGCAGAAATATAGAAAACAAAGTTATAACTCTTGCGTATTGTTCAAAGATTACAGGTTAGAGAGTAACAAACTACTGAGACAAACTGTCAATAGAGAAAATGCTTTACATTCAAAATTAACGTTTTCTTTTAGTGAATGAGCTTCAATGAATATTAAACCGAAAAGAGAATATCTGGAAAATGCTTTGTAATAGCAAGTAGCCTATATTTAACACTGCAACGTCTGATTGAATTATATTTTGAGGATTTTACTTGATGCGTGGAAAACTTTAAATCAAAGTTTACATCATACTTTAATTCAAACTTGTAGAAAATTCAAATCCTGTAATTTTAATTTACTAACCGCCTACTATTTAACAACGTTTCATTTCATTCCGTTTTGTCTTTTAGTTGTTTTTACAAAGTGGTCAAACAAAATTTTCTCAATAATATATATATTTAATTAGGAAGAATTCAAACAATGTTATTTAACTATATCTCCTCGACAGTAACTGAATTTTGTTCTATTAACTTTAGAAATTTTAATATTATGCCTGTAAAATTTTTGCACAATTTTCTCAAAATTAAAAAAATAATAATAATTTTAAAGAAGAAATCGACGTAATTTGTTTAAGTCGAACAGCCACCTATTGTATTATCTCCAGACGCCCTCCCCCTCTCTCCCTGTCCCCTAAAAAAGAAAAGAAAAAATACAATGCAACTTTTACAAATCCTTTCAATTTATACAAATCTTTTAAAAATGTCTATCATGCTTTGTTACCTGTATAACCTAATTTCATTCTGTTCTCTTAATCTGTTTTTGATGGATGCCAGAACAAACTTTTAAAGCAATTTTTACAAAATCTCAAAGTCTATGAATTATTTAAAACAATTTTGGTATCTATTGTTTCAATTAACTTACCATTCAATATAATTCTAAATTTCATTCTATTCCATTCAGTCATTTTTTAACAAAGGGCGAACATACATTTACGCACAGTTTTCAAACAACAGTTTCAAATCTCAAAACTTTTAAACGAATTAGAAATATTTTAGCACCTGCAGTTTAAATTAAGTTGCCACTTTTGGTGTTGCAATAAATTTCATTTCATTCGCTTCAGTTGTTTATTGTGATGTGCAAACAAATATTTACTGTGTTCAGTTGTTTATTGTGATGTGCAAACATTGTGATGTGCAAACAAATATTTACACATTTTGCATAGATTTTTCACAACCACAACGTTTCCAGTTGAGATTCAAATTACACTTTGTTAATGAAATTCAACAAGCCAAATACTCTCCCATATTTCTAGATCGCATTCCTGGTGCCAAAAAAATCGCATTCTTAGTAAGGTATAAAGGTATTGACAAATCTAATTCCAATGAGGCTAAAATTGATGAAAGAATTTAAAGTTTTTGTTCCAGTGATTTGGTTTCAGGATTATTTAACTCTCTCAAACAGTTCATGCTCCTATGCTCTATTATTATTTGGTACAAAATCTTCAGTTGCGTGAATCTATTAAGAAAGCTATTGCAGTCAAAAGACAACGATTTACCACCTGCTCTAGAACTCTTAGGAAACTGTAAAGATTTTTTGAAAGGATCTTCAAATGAATGTAATTTTAAATGAAATATTCTGTTATGCAAGAGAACTGACCGACGAGATAGTATTTTGGCTAACACTGAGTTTACTCAGCCACATAGCTTATTAATTTTGATTGCGAAACATCCGATGATCTGGTGAAAGATCCTAAATTAAAATTCCCGATAGTTTTATTTTTTTTACAGTAAACAAAGCGAGTAATACCTTAGAGTGCAGATTTAATTTCATAAGTACCCAATGTAATTACTTTAAATTTTTGCAGGGCATATATGAGTTAAAAGATACTCAGTGCTAATTAAACATTGTAATACAGTGTAATTGTAATAGTGTTAACACTGTTTATCCCTTTAACGCGTAGTGTTCCCGCTCTGGGAACACCAAACTCTTGACATTTTGACTGTTACCAGTCACGAAGAATAGATTTGATTTCTATAAAAATAGTTGGGGGTGACATAGCTCCATGAGAATCCTTTACTTTTTACCAAGTCATTTCCCATAAAAAAAATTGTCAACGATTATTTTTAACAGCACTGACATCTGCTAAAAAATGGAAGAATGCGAGAACAGCTGGATAGATTGCCCAATGCTGAAAAAAGGTCAGCCAGCTGTCGTCAAAAAAGGGTCTCTAGATCTGTGGCATGCGATGAACGTTTCGATCGTCTGCCATCTTGCTGGTAGTTAAGTCGAGCGATGGCAACGGCTGCCCTTTTTTCAGCATTGGAAAAGGGTTGCGCCTCAAAGGGTTATAGAGTAAACAATTGGAATTGGAATGCTGACCGATGGGGAATCAGGGAATAAAAATGCGCTTGATCCAGTAAATGAAAGTGTCAGTTGGCCTTATTAGGCAAAAAGGAAAGCTCAGTTGAAATTTTAAAGCTAATTTCAACTCTAGATTTTACACCACATCTTGCTATTGCTTCGAGAATTTCGCTTTCTTCGCCGATAATTGTGGCAAGAGCAGAGAAGAGTTTCTCAAAATTAAAGTTAACTAAAAATTTCTTATGTTCCACAACTCTTCCAGATAGGTTAAATAATTTAACTACATTGGCTATCGAACATGAATTAGTTATATTGATTTAAGAGAAAAAGTCAGGAATTTTGCGGAAGTAAAAAAAAAAAAAAAAAAAAAAACCTCTTGATTTTTCTCTCTTTCTTTTAGTTTTTAGCTTAATGTGTGGTTTTTAATAAATATGGTTTCTCTTATGCAGTGTTATGTTTAAAGAGCCATTCAAGTTTCATAGGCATAAAAACAGTATATGTGAACAATATTTCTTTTAGTAGTAATTTAACTGTGTTGGGGGGGGCGGCATTTTATATTCTTGTCCGGGGCGGCAAAACTGTTAGGGCCGGCCCTGTGTGTGGTCTAATTACACAGAAATTTTCATTTCCATTTGAACTAAATAACTTGCCCAGTCAACAATGCTTGATAACACTTTTGAGCCTACAGCATAAAGCTAATTATTCAGTTACCAAAGCAGGGGTTTACAGAAAGAAATATAATCAATTATTAAATATTTCAAAATGTGTTAAACACTATTACTGGAGGGCGGGGGGTATTTGAATATTTTTTTTAATGGGTTGCAACATTTAGAGCAAAAAGGGACACAATATTTTCTCATCTTTACTCCGAAAGGAAACTAAATTCAGCCCTTTTACAGTTACATATAAATAATTGTCCCTCAGATAATATTCACTCTTGATTAATTAACCCTACTCTAGAGGAAACACCGATTACAAGTATAAAAATTCTCATCCTTAAACCTCTTTTGTATCTCAAGCTTCTCAACAGGTACTAAGTTTTAAAACACGTTAGTCTTACAAAACAGTAATATGTTGTACTTTAATGTTATCTTCAGACAGTTCAGAAGGGGAGTGCGATGTTTGTACTGTATGTGACTGTCTGTGAGAAGACTGTATGCTTTGGTCTTGATCGAGTGGAGTCGAGACATTCTGCACTTGATCGCATCTCTTTAACGACGACAGCGATTCCGACTGTGTTTTGGGGTCGGACGTCAAATCGACCGATTTCTCATTACTCGCCGAGTGAGAGAGAGATTTCGATAAAGCGAGAGGCTGTGGCTGCCCAGAAGATTGCAATGAATTGATAATCTGAGGAGGAACGTGTGATGTTGGCATACCCCTAGTCGAATTTGTCAGAATTGAGAGCGAATGCATATTGCGTTGATTTTGCGAAGACGGCGTGTCGACAGTTTGCGAGGAGAAGGCTGGTTGGCAAGCTGTTACAGTGAAGACTGGCGTATCAAATAACGGCAGTGACAGCTCAGAAGTTGATGTATTTTGCTGATGCGCAAAAGATGAAGGTGCAGAAGACGCTATTTGTGACACTGACTTGGAGCTGTTGAGAGAGGAAGTAAAGGATGCGGACATATCAAGCTGAGACATCGAAGACGTTGTTGCGAGAGACAACGGCTGGTTCGAATGAGATTCAGGTACGGGTAGCATCACCGATTTGGACTGAGCCAAAGATGTTATGCTGTTAGAATCGGAATTCGACATCCCGTGAGAGTGTTTCTGAGATGTATTATTCATCTCATTACTGTGCACAGGCAACGGTGGTAATATAGACTGGGCTATCGATGTAGGTACGAGCAGCGACTGGGCAATGGATGTGGGCACTCTGATCGAATGAGCGATGGAAGAAGACATGCCAGATTTTTCACGAGTGTGCCGTTTGAAGTGCGACTTCAGATTACCTTTTGTTGTGAATCCTTTACTGCAGACGCTGCAAACATGGGGCTTCTCTCCCGTATGGGTCAAGTGGTGTTTCTTCAGAGCTATTTTTTGGGAGAATCCACGATTGCATATACTGCATATGTGCGGTTTTTCACCAGTATGAGTCAAGAAATGTTTTTGAAGATTACCTTTCGTAGTGAAGCATCTCTTGCATACATTACACTCGTGCGGTTTGATACCCGTATGGGTGAGCATATGTTTCTGCAAAGCAATTTTTTGTGTGAAGCCTCTATCACATATATTACACATGTGTGGTTTTTCGCCCGAATGCGTAAGGAAATGAATGCGGAGGTTGTTGGCCTGCCGAAAACCCCTTTGACAGACACTGCAAATGTGCGGCTTTTCTCCAGTATGAATGAGATAATGCTTTCCTAAAGTGCTTCTCTGCGAGAATGTTTTTTTGCAAACGGAACATTCATGTGGTTTTTGGCCACTGTGAACCACATGATGATTTTGCAAATTCCCTTTCGTAGAGAAACCCTTTTTGCAAATATCACAAAGATTCATTTTGGAAATAGTGTTGGTAGCAGCCGAACTTGATAAAAACTGCTTTTTGGATAAAGCATTTTGCATTCCTTTATCGAAAAATGCATTTTCAAGTCTTTTAGAATATAGCTCAACAGAATCTATATGTTTAGCATACAAATTAGCTGCTTCAATATTTTTCTGATATAAGTTTGCATTTTCAAGTCTTTTAACATACGCATCTGGATTCTCAATCCTCTTATGATACAAATCTGAGCTCTCAATTTCTTTACCGTACGTTTGAGAGCTGTTAAGTCTCTTAGCAAGTGATTCAGAGTTTTCTATTCGTTTGGCATACATATTAGAAGCCTCATTCTGTTTATTGTACACATCAGAATTCAGCTTTTTTGAAAATAATTCAGGGTTTTCATTTCGTTTGGTAAAAATATGTGGATTTTCAAATCGAGATGCTTCTATCTGTTTTACATACATTTCTGCAGACTGAAGTCTGGATGAATAAACGTCAGAAGATTCAGAACCTTCTGTTTCTACTTCTTTATTGTACACACCCTGCTGTTCAATTTCTTTAGAGTATGAAGTGCTTTCACTTACTTTGTTATAATTATTAGAAGCTTCGTTTCGTTTTGGATAAGATTCTGAGTTGTCGGTCTCTTTGTTATAGTTTTCAGAGACTCTTGTCCTGTTATTATATAAATCTTGGTTATCAGGTCTTTTATTGAATACTTCAGAATTTCTCTGACTCTTGTTAAAAGTATCAGATGCTTCTGATCTCTTATTATAGAGGATCGAATTTTCAGGCCTTTTAGCATAAACACTTGAAGTTTCCAGTCGCTTGTTATAAAAATCAGAGCCTTCAAATCGCTTGCATAAACAATTCTGGTAATGTAAACTGTTAAACGCTAGATTTTTCAAACTTTGATCACCACCATTAGGAACTTGCATAATATATGGATAGTTCTGCATTATTTTTATGCTCATGATTTACGATGAATACATGTGAATTCATAAATTTCTATCTTATTGTCCCACCCATTTTTAATAGTACTGAATTTGCTTCAGTCTACGATGTTTTTACGCCTAGTAACTCAGTTAGAAATTACGAAAAAAAAGCCATTCTTTCGACACCGCTATTTGCTTTTAAGGTGTACTTGTAAAATTGGCATAAATGATAAATCATCAAATTCAGTAATTTTAGTTTTTGTTTCATATATGGATGGACTATAATAGCGCAGATAGTAAACATTGATATCAAAACAAGTTTAGATGAAACAAATATAAAATTTTGAAATCAAAATTAATGACTCTACTTCAAATGGATAAAATCTTGTCGGTACCTTTTTTTTCCATTAATAAGAAATAACAATCGATTTTCTTTCTCTCTTTCTCCTTTTTATGTTTTATTTTATTTTTTTTACATTTTTTTTTTCTGCTGTATGTTGTAGCACGTATTTTGCGTAACCGAAACTTTAACTGTTTACTGTCAAAGTTTTGTTTTAAATCAAAACTAACTAATTTTAAAATTGTTTTTGTTGCTTGATTTCTTTTTTTCAGTTGCTTATTTGCAGTATGTGGAATCAAGCGTTTTTTACTTCCTTTTCTATACATTAAAAAATTATTCTTGTAACTTTCTCTCTTTTGATTTGTTTCACCTGCAATACATTTTATTCTATCGTTATTTGATCATGGCTGATCAATTCTTTTGTTTCTCAGTGAAATAAATTTTTATTTTACCTAATAAGATTAAGATATATTTATCTTTTATTGAACTCCTAATTTAAATACTTTAATGCATTGACAAATAATGGCGTATAGCTACAGTTTATTAGATTTACCAGATTTAGTACTGCATAAAATTTGCTGGCAAATCTCGGATCCTTTTGATTTGTTATCCTTGGGCAATACATGTACTCGTCTAAAGAAAATATCATCTGCTCCTAGTCTATGGTGGTCTCTTGCATTTGACTGGTGTGAAGGTCTGTGGATCCACATCGACAATACCTCTGAAAAAAATCATCCACGAGAATGGTTACTCGAGACGCTAAGATCCTTTACTGTCAAACGAGAAACGGAATCGAAATGCGTTTTTGCCAATGGGGAAGAATGGAAACGAGCTGAGTCATGTAAATTCCGGTGTCTTGTTGGTATGCTGCGATTAGCTTATAAGAGACATAAGGATAACCATCCTGCCGTACTCTTTGAGCAGTGGCTCTACGATATAGGCTTATATCGCAGAGTTAATGTTGTAAGTAATTTCACTTGTCAAAATCTTGAATTTTCAACCGATGTCATTGAACAACTCACTAAACTAGGTCAAGCAGAAGAGAGGGATTTGAGAAGGAGAAAGCAACCCCATAAAGACCCGCGGTACTACATTAAACGAGTATGCACTGCTGAAGAAGACTGGATGTCCGACTTGTTTCCCGCTGGCCCACATGGCAGTATATGTCCTTTGCTTATGTGTCCTTTGCAAAATGCCGTAACAAATGAAGTTTCGGGCGTTGAAGGCTTGAGCATCTGCCTCTGCATAACCTTGTCTAAAGTTCTCAGAAGAAAGATCAAGGCTCTATCTTTACCTCTCCAACAGGTTAATGTTCTGATTAAAAAATTCTGTTCAAATTTCATCGAGGATGTGACGGCAGTATGGCCAGGATACGAACATAGCGTACACAATCGGTCGCTGAAATCTGTGGTTTTGCATATTGTCAATGAGAAGATTTTCAATGAGGGTCGTCTTCAAAATCTATTGTCACTATGCAGCATCAATTTGCCATGCATAGAAGTTTTAAGAGAATTGTCTAACATTTTGCATGAAGATGGAATTGATACGATTGTTGATAAAATGCGAACACAAGTTCGACAGTACATGTTTGATGAAATCAATTATGTTTTGTTTCAGAATAATGTTAACAGTAATGCAGTTACTAGAATAAATTTAACCGACAGTGATTTAATTGGCGGTGATAATTCTCGCCAAGAAATGTCCGCTGCTGCTTTTGTATCACAAACAGGAGTTCTTGTAACTTGGCATGTGACTGGACGTATGCGTTTCTAATTGATATTTTAAAAGCATTTTTTTGTGCCATAGCTATGCTTCTCTTAGAATGCGTTTTAGCTTACTACTTATTAATTTTCGAGTATTAATGCCTTTTTATATGTATCTCTGAAATAAAAGAAAGTCAAAATTGGAGTCATTCAAAAAAAAAAAAAAAATCCATTGTTTGATTACCTTTCCACCCTAATTTATGTAGTTACTATCTGGCAAAAAACAATAAATTTGAGCTTTAAACAATAGGTTTTTCTCTTAAAATGTAAATAATAATTGTTTGAAATTGTTATGGTCCGTCTAAAACAGGAATGGGCAAACTACGGCCCACGGCCCAAATCCAGCCTGCTGGAAGGTTTTATCCGGCCCGCGGATAGAATTTTAATTTGCCAGTCCGACGGAAATTAAAAGAAAAAATATATTTATTTATTATATATCCATTTTAAGAATTATGAAGATGGCTTGAAAAAAGTGCATTTTGAGTTCGAACGCAGATTTCAAGATTTCAGTGCCATTCAAACAGAATTGGATATTTTTACCACGCTTTTCAACGTAAATTGTGAAGCAGTGAGGTGAGATTTGCAGCTTTAATTAATTGAGTTGCAATCTAACAATCATCTCAAGCAGTTGTTTCTAAATATGCCAAAGTTAGTTTTACAAATCATTATCGAAAGTAAGTTTCCCAAATTTAATATCTCACCCCCAGAAAATCAGTGCTATGTTTGCTTCATTTTATATATGTGAACAAGTGTTTTCAACTATGAACCTTAGAAAGAATTCTTTTAGAAATAGACAGCGAGATGAGCATTTAACCTTGTTCCTTTGAATCAGTGCATCTCACTTCAAATTTCAATATAAGGAACTTTAAAATATGAAATCCCAATTTCATTCATCTCATTAACATATTTAAATTGTATACTTGTTTATTGTTTTTAAAATTTTAGAAAAATTTATCTTGGCCTGCCAAATTTTTTTTTTTTTTTCGATTTTTGGCCTGCGACCTAAAGAGTTTGCCCATCCCTGGTATAAAACTTAAATAATTGTAATACTCATATAGATGATAAAATAAGATAGCAAACTGATACAGTTACTTTTAAAAATTGTATCATTAGTTGTATGAAAAATATTTTCTGGATTTTTTTTTTTTTTTTTTTTTTGAATGACTTGTATAGTTGGTGAATTCTATATTTGCATGCTTTTCTCTGTTGATATGCTGTCTGTCATGCTTTTTGAATTACTAAACTTTGGTTCAGAAAAAATGGCCATGGTACAAATCGTGATGTTAAGGAAATATTTTCTCATGCATGCGGAACTTTTCTAATTATTTGTGCGGTTTTTTGTTTTTGTTGATTTCTTTAATGAACTGTAACTTTGATTTTAATTGATCTTATTATTTGATCTTGTGTGAATGTTTTAATGTAATAAGAATATTTTAATGCGTTATAATAAGAGGGTTGCACAATTCCTCAATCCCTTAACTGAATCCTTTATTAATTTTCGTTGATTTTTTTCCTTAATTATACCTTCTATTCTCCATTCCATCAATTTTTGGTGAAATTGAAGCAGAAGTGGATCCAGTGGCACATCTAGAGTTAACACCACCCAGTGCAAACCTAAACATTAGTGCTTCCTTTAGCATGGTGCCCGGGAAAAATTTAATTTTGGCACCCTCTTTGAAACATAACTGATTCTGGCATTACCTTCAGCTAGGCACCCAGGGCAAGTGTCCAATTTGCCCTCCTCCAATTGTGGACCTGGATGGCTGAAGATAAGTTTCCAGAAGAAAGCTCTAGTTACAGTGTCTCTGGTTCATTGTCGTCAAGCTATAAATATTAAAGTCGTCTCTCCTCTTCCCCCTTTCCAAGTATGTCTTCAGAAAAATGACATTAGTTTGGAAATTTTCATCTTAATGTTTGAATCTCAGTATATTTCCTAGGACCATTTGATTGTCCTGATATATCCATTCCTTGTTCATTCCTCTTGTATAGAAGGTCCCAGTGTTTTCACTAGAGCACGAAAATGCAAAGATCTCGCATTTTTTTCATGCATTAAGAAATTATTACTGCGAGAAACAAATCTGTTTCATTCTGCACAAAATACACATATTTCGAAAGATTCAGCTGGAGGGAGGTCCCTAGGGAACAGGGTTCGCATGGTTTAAACAACGGTTTAAACCAAATGGTTTTTTCTCAAAACAACCAGTTGTTTGTTTAGAATAATTTAAAATTACAAATACTACAGATAGAATAAGTGTTCTGGTATATTTTAAAGTGAGATCCTTTATCAAAGTATCAACAATAAGTTTTTATATTAATCTAATAGATACCTTAATATTTTATAATTATTAAAGATTAACTTAAATTATAGGCTGCATTTCAATTTTTTTCTTAAAATAGAGGTTTTTGTGTTTTAACAACTTCTTTCTAAACCTTAAAAATGTCATTTTAAACAACTTATCACTATTATTGTTGATGAATCTGAGAGCAATATTCCATGTGTTATGTAATAAACAATTACTATTGTATGATATAGGTACTAAATTTAAAAAATAGTATCTCTAAATAAAATATTAAAATTTAATGATTTTTATCAGGGCCTGAAAAATCTATTTCCCAACATGCCAAGGGCATGAAAAATTTTCAGCCGGGCACGTGTTTCTTTTTTCCACTTGCCCAATTGGGCATGTAAAAAAAATTTGACTGCGGGAAATTCATAAATTACTTTTTTAAAAGATTATGTATATTTTTTTAATGCCATCAATTTTTCTAATTTTGGTATGGAAAAATAAATTTATATTTCTGTTATTTTATCAATGTAATAGTGGCAATCTCAATACCTTAACTGTAACAGAATACAGAACCCCAACAATAATGGGGAACGATAAAAACCACACATTCATGTGTGTTTAAGGATTTTTCAATTTTTTCTTCAACGCAAACAATCTGAATAATGTGAATTTTACAGAGCAATAAAATGTTTCTTTTTTTGGGGGGAGGTAGGGTTCCCATTAGAAAAAAAAATTGGGAGAGATTTCTCACCCATCCAAAAATTTTGAGTGAGATTTCTGAAAGTTAAGTGAGAACATAAATATTGTTTAACATCATTTTATTTATTTATAGTACAATTTCAATAACACCGATTTTTCCGTTCATTAAAAAATTTTACAGCTTGATCATATGGAAAACTTTCTAAATTGATATTTCCATCAGCTATTCTAATAAGATTGTTTAAATTTGCACTTGAAAGTGCACTGAAATTTGCACTTGAATTGTTAATGGATATTCAAAGTTAATGAATATTCAAATTTATTCAAAGAATCACATCCAGTTTAACTAAGCAAAAGAATTATTAACTATAATATTTTATCTAGTATAATAAAATTACCTAAAATAACTTAATATTTATATAATATATTTATATAAATATTAAATTATATTATACTACAAAGTTGGTAAGATACAAATATGTGTGACAAAGTTAAAACAGATATAGTTAAGTTAAAATTCTTACTGCTGTATAAGCTAGATTATCCGGCATTTAACCGGAAAATTTCAGCTTCTTTTTTTTTGGGGGGGGGGTGGGTCTTCTTAAAAGATTGATTAACTCTTACTGTGAATGGCAACTAAACTTAGAACGGAAGGGGGGGGGTCCATATTTCAAACTGCCAGAGGTTATCAATAATTCCATGAATCGTGCTGGTATATATATAAAAAAAAAAAAAGATGAAATGATCTCAAAACTCATACAGGATGGACACACATACAAAAACAAAACATTTTACAGCTGGCAAGCAGGAGGAGAAAAATCAACACGTCAGCTCAGCGCCGATAGCATTAATTAATATTCCCTCTCTGCATTCGGATAATTTAACCGTGTTATCTCTGAACAGAAACTCTAGAGAGGAAGGGGGGGGGGACGCTTCATTGCGGGCACGGCACGCTCATTATCCATCAGTAGTAGAGTAAAAATAAATTTTTGTATTTGTAAACTGGCGTTTTTAAACTTTCAAACAGCGTGCGAGAATCTCGCGCAGGTGGGGAATATTTTGCAGCGCGAGAATACCCCACGCTGTAATATTTTTGAGCAAGATTTAAGAAATTTATGAGAGATTCTCGCACTCTAGCGGGAACCCTGGGGGGAGGCAGATAAATTGTAGGTTTGGGCATGTATTATTTTGGGTTACATACCCAACCAGGCATGCAAATTTTTTGAGATTTTTCTCCCCCTGATTTTAATGTCCACATAAGTAACAGCAGTTGTTTATTTACTTAGTTTTAATTATTTTCAGAAGGAATATTAATTGTTATTTGAACATTTTATAAATCAGTATGCATGTAATTTTAAAATGACTTTTAAAACTCAAGAAAATACTTTTTTTTTTTTTTTGTTTTTTTACAAAAAAAAAAAAAAAAAAAAAAAAAAAAAATCCAACTCTTCTGGGAACACATTTGTTTCTTAACTGGGATATTTTTATTGGGCCAGACTTGCAGACTTGAAAGTCCAGTTTCATGCACTTAAAATATTTAAAAATCATAAATACCCTAAATTTGGGTGTTTACCTGAGGCCGAGGTTTATAAATACCTTACCCAACCACATCCATAGTGAGAAATTCTTAACCATTTTTTAAAAATCTCACTCAGTTTTGAGGAAAGGGTAACATATTATAACCCATTTTTTTCCCATAATGAAAACCCTGGGTCCTAATATCATCTCACAGTGAATAAATGTATGCACATTCAGTAAGCGTAATATAAATGATGATTAAATCAATACTGACCTTCGATGTGCATGATGTATAAATCAATGTTTATTATGAGCTTTATAAGTCTTTTATAAATGTTAACCTATATTGCAAATACATGTTAAGATTTTATGATGCATTTTATTGTTTAGAAATTTTATATTGTATATTGAATATATTAAAGTTGTAAGTGTCACTAATGAAAATGTATATAAAATGACTAACAGGTGCTATTATTAAAAGATTTTTTTTTTTTATACATAGTTGCTAGGGCATAGAATTTTATTGTTGTTTTGTTTTGGAAGGAGAAGGAACATGAAATATAGTGGTGAATAAATAAATGAAATTTTACTATAGCGTTAAAAGCTTATGCTCACCAATCCAAAAATGTTAAAGAAAGGATGGGATATATCCCAGTATCACACATATGGCTATGTCCTTGTATAATTGTACCCCTCTAAATAAGTTGATGAGGGTCGTGCTGTCTTAAATTTACTCACGACTTATAAAACTAATTGTTCAAGATCCCTTGCTGAAAGCCTTTTTTCCAATAACAAAAAAAAATAATGGAAATACTTTAAGTCAAACACAGATCTGTAAAATTGGGTTATCAAATATACCTAAAGTTTTTTTGTAATTGTACCCGGTGATTTGAATGGGTGAATAGGTACTTTTGGATAAAATATTAATGCTATGCTAGCACAGTACTTCGACAACATGAGTTACGTATTAGCTAATGAATTTAATCCCACCTCTTTGTATTATATAGAATAATTTTTGTAGTCATTAGTTGTATTCAAATGCTCATAGGTTTTAATTAGTCAAATATTTATTAAAGAGATTGTTGATGTTTCTTCAAATTGAACTGTTTTACAAAATAATCCTTTGTCGTCAAGAGATTAGTCAGTACAGATTTAACTGTTGATGTATTTTGTGAGGTAGCATTTCCCTTTAAAAAAAAATGCTTCTTTTGTATTGTATTTGTCTTTATTTGGTTATTTTGACTTATTTCCACTATGAAGATAGTGCATCAATAATTCATTATTAAAATAGTTGTGCATACCAGTCAGTTATCAATTAAAAGTATACTTTTATATTTTAAAATGTGTTAAGTGCTGGTAGAGAATTTATCAAAGTTGTTTTGCACTTCAAATTCTCTTCATACAATGTACGGTGCTCTCTCAGTCATCTGAATTAATTTCTGGTTGGTTTTACTTGTCTGTGTCTAAGTTAAAACAGCTTAGTTGGAGCATTTCTGTCATTGCTGACCAGAAATTGGATTTGATGTTCTTATATATGCAATTGTTTATAAGTAAAGCATTTAGTTATTCTAAAATGATGCAATAAACTTTTCCTCTTAAATTTTATAAATACATATGTGTGTATAAGTATATATTTAAGTATAAGCATCTATAAAAGATTTTTTCTTTCAAAGAAAGAAAAAAGAATTCAGAAGAAAAAAGAAATTGGGCATTTATTATTGAATATTGTCATAGATACTTTATTCTTCTTTCTTCAACTCTCTTTTCAACTTTTGTTGATGATAAATGTCAAAGTATTGGATATTTGCATTGTATTATTTTGCAGTTATGTTAGTTTTAAGAGATTTTTTGTTGTTGTTGATGTTGTTTTTTATATGTTTGTTTAATGTTTTACTTGATAATATGAATCTCATAAGAACTTCATTATATGTTTTATTTATGTGAAGAATTTTAAATTAAAAAAAAATCTTTTTTAGATATTTTTAAAAATTTTTCACTCTTTTGAAAGTACTATTTATGAAGACAGAGTGATGGATAAAAAAATTCAGGGCTTTGATGAAGACCGAAAGAATTTTTTGGTCGAAATGATCGTAACGTATTATAAGTAACATTTTATGTGTGTGTGTTTTTTTTTTCACAAAGTTTTTATTTATTTTATTGTTTAACACCAGTATTTTGAGTGTTTTTTACAAAATAATAAATGTCTTATGGAGAAGCTGAAGCAGGCTAGCCTTTTGCCTGGATCTGCCAATGTGTAGTTAGGAAAAAAGTTATAAGTTGAAATTATGCAGTAGAACTTCTCAAATCCATACTCATTGGCCCTTTTCCAGTTCCAGATTTTACAAATCCTGTCATATGAGTTATAAAAAATCATAATAAAGAGGTAAAGCCGTAAAAAAAAAATCAATTACTTTTGTTGAATAGAAAAAAAGAATGTAAATGAAAAATGAAACCCATTTATTAAAAAAATATTACACAACAAAAGATGTTATTTTTTAAAATATACCTAACAAACTATGTTGCTTAAATTTTGGTTTATGTTTGCATAACTGGTTTATTATAAAGACAAATTTCATCTGTATTATAGAAATTGTGGAGTTTTTAAGTCTGAATTTAAGTTCTACTGCATTGCAGATTTTTGAAGTATGCGGGTAAAATTAACTCAAAATTCATGGAGGGAGTACTTTTCATATATTGACATCACACTCTTTTTTTTTTTTTTTAAATTCAGAAATAGTTTTTTATGAACTTTATTATTATGAACTTTATTATATTACTGTAACATGGTTTCAGATATTTCTAAGTACGTTCAAAAATGTTAAAACCATATTGTATATATTTTCATATATCATTGTTAATTTTGAAACAGTGCTTTGATTTTAGCATTTTAAAAGTTTTTGAACTCTTTTTTAAAAAGTTCCAATTTGACTAAAAATTTTTAATTCTAGTGTGGGAGTTAATAGTATAACTCAAGCTGACAATCTTGAGTTAAATATTTATTTTTTAATCTAGTAATTTTCTGCAAGAGGAAAAACAGTTCCTCAAAGTAAACTAGCATACTTTGTATAATAATAATAATAATGAAGAAAAAAAAAAAAAGTACAAATTATGAAACAGAAAATTATAGATGTGTTCTTCTTCTTCTTCTTCTTCTTTTTTTTTTTTTTTTTTTTTTTTTATGTAAAGTGTGCCAAATATTAATATATTGTGAACTTTGAAAGAATTGTATTCATAATATTGAAACTGTATGCACTGTAACATCTATGTTGGTATATATATTTAAGTGTTGTTAAGTATTGCTGCAGTAATTATTCATGCTCGTGAATGTGCATTTTCTACATATTGCAAAGCAAAATGGAGTTATTGATTTTTTAAACTATCTTGAGATTATACACTTCCATTTTTGCTCTGCAAATCTTACTAATACAACCAACAATCGTAACTAATAAGCTAAAAAAAAAAAAGTGTGATCTCTGGTAATCAGTTTCAAAAAAGACCTTTGTGATTGACTAAAATTAAGTTTGTTAATAATTAGAGTCCCCCCCCCCCTAAACTATTACCCCTAATCCCACTGCTTGAATTTTGTTTCAAATAAATGCTTTTTGTAACTCCCTTTTCAGCCTCAGAAAAGTTCTGTTTTTCTTTGAATTTTTATGTGCGTTTAGTGGAACTAAAATATGCCCTGTTATGTTATGTAGTCTACTTAATTTTATTTCTCCAAGCGTTTTCATTTTCTGTAACTTATTCCAATTTCAGCAGTTGTGGATATTCAAAAGTTTTAAAATTTCATTCAGTGGAATTGGACTTAAATAATTGAAAAACTTCTCAAGTGGACATTTATTTTGAACTTTACAAAGTTTCTCCAAAGTTAGAATATTATTGTAAGACTATAATTAAAAACTACTAGTAAATTTGTATTCTGAATTCGGTGAATTTTACTCTCAGAAGTTATGAAATTATAAGATATTTTTAAGGAAAGATTTTTGTTAATAATGTAATTCGTGCATTCCATTACTGATGTTGATGTATCACCATACACATTGAGCAGAAGTTTATCAGACTTGTAGACTGAAGTACAGGGTTATTATGAATGACTATCCCAACTTCAAAGGGTTATATTTCCAAAACTACAGAAAATACACGAATTTTGTAAAAAATAATGGAAAATAACATTGTAAAGTTACTACTAGCATTAAGTTATAAATGCTCAGTATAACCACCATCAGAAACACAAATGGTATCTATTCTGTAACAGAATCTGAACGACACATTTTTCAACATGTCGTGTTACAGCTTCAGTAGCTGCAGTTATCCTCTTTCTAGTCCAAGAATGTCATTGGTAGAGGTGAAAAAAAAGGAACACTTTATCTTCTATATAGCCGCAACAATAATTACAGGAAGTTAAGTCAGGGGATTTTGTAGGCCACTGGTGAAGAGCATCATTGAAATCTCTAAAAAAAGGTATGGTATGTTGAGTGAGAAGTTATAAACTTCATAACTTCTTACACAAAATAATGTGCCACCTTGTATTGTTTAGAAGATATAGCCTTTCAAAGTTCGATTATTCATTTGTAATCAACCTCTAACACTTTCTTTATCATTTAAAAAACACTCATGAAAGTTTTTCTGTTTTTCAGGTTTGTTTTACTAGAAAGACTTTGAAATGAATTTTTTCCGTATTACATTATAACTTTTAAAAAATGTGGTTGCATCCCACTTTTAAATTACCTGTGATATAAGAACTTGTTCAAACAACTTTGACATTTATTTCAATTTGTTTCAGAAACATATGTGTTGAAATCTTGCAGTGTACCTTTACCAATAAGTGTACCTTTTTAGTATAAAAAGAATGGTTAGTTTAAGGACAGAGTATTTTCTTGTCAAATATTTTTTAATTTTCGGAAATGCTTGCAACAAATGGGACTTTGAATGCAAGTTAATAATAAATAAATAAATTTATCGAAGTCTGCAAAAAAGCTTTAATTTTATTTCTTTTTCTTTTGTATGTGCGTGTTAGAGCTCTAATAAATGTTTGGTTGGTTTTGTTCTGCCTTTTTATTCTTATTATTTCTAGCAGTTCTTAGCTGTGTAAGTAGTATAAAAAACTTAAAAATATCTAAAAATTTGAATTATCCAAAGATATTTTGCTTATAAATAAAAATATAGATTTTAATATTTTGAACTTTTAAACAAAATTTGGCTATTTGTATTCTGATCTTAATATGCTAAACGTAATTTTTTTTCTCTTTTGTTTGTCAATCAGTTTAAAGCTTTTTGGTCTTTCATGTTGTGTGTTCCGGCATGAATCATCAGTTACTGATTGTCGATGTTATTTTATCAAATTATTTTGATTTATTCATTACCAAAACTGCACATTAGAATTTTGGAAAAAGATTTATGCATACTTTATATTGAAGAATTTGTATTAACATAAAATAGCAGAAGATGCCAAAAAAAGACAGTATTTGAAAATGAAAGAATGATTTTTTTTTCTCGTGTGCTCTTTAAAATTCTACATATTTTTTATGCAGAGGCGCAGAGAGCCAAGTCTGGGCCCCGGGGATAAAATTTTTGGGGTCTCTTTGCTATCCAGAAATCCTTTTGATGTCGTATTAGATCAATCATTTATTCCTTATTAAAAATTTAAAGAAACTTTAAATTAATAGTAATTGAAAAATAATTAATAGAATTAAAATTATTAATTTAAAAGAGTATTATACTTTAAGAAACATACATGCTCTAAAAAATGCCAACATTTTGTTTTGAAGATTTCGTCACCTCCCTAGAGAAACCGTATTTGAAACGTTAACATTTTTGCATGGCCTTTACCTCAGTATTGAAAAAATTAATATTTTTATCCATACTTCCATGCAAGCAGGCAGCCAAAAAAATTTCAGAAGGCCAAAAAAGTGGAAATTCCAAAATTTCTCATAGAAAGTCTTGATCTTTAACATTTTGTTAAGGAAAATTCAAAATTTCGGAGGTTGGGTGGGCCCATAGTCTCTCCTCTAGCTATACCCTTTCTTCCACAATTTAACAATGTGTCTCGAAAAAAAAAAAATTTCTTGTAAAATAAATCTTTCTACTTTTAGTCATGGCATACCGTTGAATAACACCCGCAATGTCTACTTTTCTTGCTAAAGAAGACTCAATCACTAACACTCCTCGTTTTTGTCAAGTTGGTGATTTATGCTCTATCTGGCTTTTTGTATTTTCATCCAAAAATTAATTTGAAACATCCGGGGACATAATCTGAATTTGGACTTTTTTTTTTTTTTTTTTTTTACAAAATTGACAACAAACAATTAAGTATCATATAAACAACAAAAGCAGGGCCCCTTCACAAACTGAGGCCCTGGGGATTTTCCCCCTGCTCCCCCTCCCTCTCTGCGCCACTGTTTTTATGTATAACTTTATCTAAAATAGTTTACTCACCAAATATATAAAAATATTAAAATCAATGTCTGAAGCTACTGCTCATTTGACTAACTTTTCCAATCGAAAGTAAGTTCTGATCACTTGTGGTTGGACACATACTCACTGTAACATACATTTTTAATCACCTGGCATAAACAAGATTTTCTTTAAATGTGTGTGGTTTTTTTTTTTTTTTTTTTTTTTTTTTTAACTTACTTAATGTCACTAGAAAATTTATAGTGCTACTGGTATTCAATCAGTCCAAGATGTATGAGAAGTGTCATTGTAAGTGAGAGAGATCACGAAAATTTAATGTTGTGATGTCAATGATATATTTTTGAACTAAACTTTGGAGAAAGTGCTACTATTTTGGCCACTAAAATTAAGGAAAAGTATTCTATTCTGTCAACTTTTTTACATTTGTGAGGCTACTAATGCTACTATTCTTGATTCCTGAGACTGGTAGACACCCTGATACTGCACTTTCCATTTGCAATTATATTTTTTAATATTATATATTTTGATTTATCTCCTGTGTTGAAAATTTCAAATACTTTATCTGATAATTTTATTTTGTATAATTGATATGATATTTTTCCATTTTGTTTCAAAATATATTATCTGAATTATTTGTTTTATAATTTTATTTTATTTTACTATCAATTACAAAATTTTATGGAATGAATATATGTTTAAATGGTGTGTTTTCCAGTATTATAGCTATTGAATGTTCAAATGAATGTAGTATTTTATGCATTGTTATAAATAGTAGATTTAGAAATGTTGGTTGTTTGCCAATTTACTTGTTTGATTTCTGTATGTGTCTTATTTTGCTTGAATATTAAAAATTATTTTTTGGAATATTTCATCATTTTTCACTTTTTAGGCACATGCAACCATCACTAAATGATAGTTTAATTAAAATTTAACTAGTATCAATATATAGTAGTTGAATGTACCCATCCATGAGTGAGTACAAGTGCATTAGAAACATTCAAGGAAAAAAGCTCCTTTAACGTTTTATTAGTGTCTAAAAATAACTTTGATGATAAAATTCTATGTATTATTTCTCAATGTTTTCTCATTTTTTCATTATCTGGAGACTGGGGAGAAAAAGCAACATACCAAGAAATTTTTATACGAAGGAAAATGTGCAGCTTTGATTGAGAAGGCATGTGCAGGCTGCACATCCTCCTTTTACTGGCTCCACATGTCTTTCCTTATGATTTTTATCCAATAACCTAAGTTATGGCCAATACTATAGCCAGGAAAAATATTCAGGGGGAGGTGGTTCAAGTTTTATGTTTCAATCTGGCAGGTTTTCAATACTCTTTTACAGATAGTAATATATTAGTGTGTCTACCAATCAGGAAAGTCTGGAAAATGCAAAATGGGTCAGGAAAATTCTCCGAAAGTATAAATTTTCCTTCGTATAAAAATTTCTTGGTATGTTGCTTTTTCTCCCCAGTCTCCAGATAATGAAAAAATGTTATAAAGATGATTTGTGTTTAAATAGAATGAATGATTCCGAATGTTTGTAGAAATTGCAGTGCTCGCATCTGTTTTACATTCTGTGGTGCATTTATGTAGTGTGTTTCTTGCAACAAAAGGTTGAAAAAAAAAAGCTATCTGTCTATGATCAGCAATAAAATGAAGGCATTTTCATTCTGTATTCTTCCAGATTTGAAGTGTAGCAGAGCAAAAGATAAAAATTTGTGTTTAAAGTTAGACATATGCATTTAATATTGCCATGTCCCATAAGTACCATCTTTAACACCAGTAGTATTTATTGATTAAATATGAACCAACCAGTATCTTACTTGAAATTCACTCGTAGTATTATTTTTCTATCTTAACTTAAGTGCATCAAAAATTATAATACAGTTGAAAATTCATTTCAAGTAAGTTGTAGCAAAATATTTCTGTATAAAAAGGGGTGGTGCTGTTGAGTGTTTTCTCAAAAGGAAATGCACGTATGGTATGGTATGGTATGTAGGAAATTTTTGTAGAAGCTCCCAAAAGTAGAAAAAGTCAAGAAATTGACTTTTAGAAATTTAGTAGATACCCTATATATATTCTTGTAAGTTTTGGAAAGGGGGGGGGGAGGTTGAACCCCCATCACCTCTCACTTGGCTACGGCCTTGATGGTTGAAGTGTTTCTCTAATCAATATTATAATGTAATTTCTATAGAACTACAACACTGGTTAAAGGCATCAGTGACATAGCTTAAAGATGAGTTCATGAGGCTCAGCTTTTCCTCATAATTTTCATTTTTGTTGATGTTGAAAAGAGTAGATAATAAAACTGGAAAAATCTATAATAAAAGTACTTGTAGCATTTTTATATCACTGGTTACACTTTATTTTATACGCAATCGCTAGTAACATTATTTTTTAAAACTCATTAGCAATTCTCATTGCCACTGCTAGTGCTATCATTGCAGTTCTTGTCATCACTGGTAAGGTACACACTCCAAAAAAAGTATTCGAGCAAGAGATCAATTTCCTATTTTAGATTTGCAAGTAATAATTGAGTTTTTGAAAAGCGCACAACTTGACAGAAATATGAAAGTCATACTTATACATAGCCTAATTCATATTCTATGATAAATAATTTTTAATATATGAAACCAACATAGGAAATTTATCTTTTACTCGAACACTTTTTTTGGAGGGTGTACAGTCAATGACCTTTAAAACGATACTATCTTTGTTCCATCCATTTAATTGGAAATTTCAGTCACTTTCAAAATCCCTTACACGTCAAATTTATTGTGTATATTATATACGAGATACAAAAAATTCAAGTATTTTTCTTGTGAAGTATGGGGTGCGCGCTATGCACGAGTAAATACGGTTGTTTAAGACATTTACAAAGACGAGAATAATGGTTACTTATCCCTTAACTACTTACATAAAACTACTTATACTTTTGGCACGCGGTAGTCACCCCGTGAAACCACTTAATTTCAGTGCTTTCACCGTTGGTCACAAAAAATGGTTAACTGGTCCCAACGCTGAAAAAGTGCAGTTGTTGCCATCGCTCAATTTTACTACCATTAACATGGCGGTTGATCGAATCACAAATCGACAAATTTTTTGCTAGAGAAAAATCTTTAGCTTCATAAATTTTCGACTAAATGTAAGAGCACATCTCCCTAAAGGTAATAGCCTAAGCAGCCTTAATGGCAAATGTATCAGCCCCCCCCCCCAAAAAAAAAGATTGCTTTACTTCGACGGAGTATTTAGATGTGACTTTCATGTACGTCACTTGACTAGCAAACTGAAATTATTTTTTTAAACACATAAAAACATATGTCCTTGGAATATCAAAATTAAATAATTGCTTAACAAATTCAATCCATCATAATCATACAGCAACTGGGTTTTCATATAAGGTGAAATTTTTTTTTTTAAGAATTGGGTGCAAATCAGCTTAGTGTCCCCAATTCTGAAACAAAAATTAAACACTTTATAAATTCAATGCTCTTCTCAAGTAAGCTTACATTTATTAAACTAAAGCATTATTAACAACTGATCAAATTAATCAAACATGAATTATTTTTTTTAAGGTTAGGAAGAAATAATTATTATAATTGTATCCCCAATCCCTGGTTTGAATTTTGGCGACAAGTCGCAAAAAATCCTGGAATTGAGGGTGTATGATCACCTGAATTTAATTTAATGAAGTTTCTTTATGATTCAAAACTGGCTTATTTGTCACTCAAAAGCTTCAAAATCCGTGAAGCAACTGCCCCTGAGTCACATGCATTTCAATCATTTAAAAAAGAGAGAGAAAGAAAACCCGAGTTTGCTTTTACGTAAGGTGACCAAACGTCCCCATTTTCAGGACGTTTTTCAAATTGTCCCCAGAATGTAAAAATGGAACTGGGGACAATTTTTAATTATTGCATTGTTTTTCAATTAAATTACTGTTAATTATTGCATTAATTATAAATGTCCCCAGTTTTGTTGTCAGAATCGGGGACATGTCCCCGATTCTGACTACAAAAATCTGGGCCCTTATTCAGATAGATTTAGTAGCTCAGATTCAGATAGATTTAGTTTACGGCATCCGAACTCAGGTCGAATTTCAACTTACGGAAAATGTTTACATTCTAGTATACGTTACCAAATACGTCACAAATCGAAACGAGCGTTGCAGAATAGCCTCTGCCTACATAACATTTTTAATCTGCAATTGCAAATATTGAAATGGCATCATCGCTATCCCCGTTTGTTTATCTCTTGGAGTTGCAGCACGGACTAAGAGGCTTTAGGACAGTCATCGGGAAGCGGCAGACGGGCGAAACTGCGTCAGCCTCTGAAAGGAAAATATGCGACCCCCTTTTAATAATTAACGGCACGGGCGCCCTCTGACGACACACGGCGTAAGTATCTCCCGCGGGGTGCTTCCGTTGATATTTGTTTACGTTTAAGCTACTAGGAGACGACGCATGCGCCAAAACTTAATAAGTACGACTCCCAGAGCCACCTTTTGGGCAAATTTCATTTAGTTCTTTCGCAATGCTTGGATGATTGTCCTGAACCCTCTTAGTCCGTGGTTGCAGTTGCATTTCTCTTTCTCTGCCACTTTTCGCTGCTGTCCTTTGCGCTTGCTGTCTGCTATATTTCGGCTAATGCGGAAGCAGTTGGCCGATTGAGTATTTCTTGTGAATTCTGACAGCATACAGATATATTAAGAACTCAAACGCTAGAATATTTTTGAGGTTTTTTTCCTTCTATAGCATAATACGCATTTTGTTGTAAGTTTTTTTTTTTTTTTTTTTTTGAGTTGTTTCTGTTTCTATTTGATTGTGCATTAGTGACAATAAAACTATCGAATGTTTTAATTACTATTTTACAATGTCTGTATACGGCTATAAGTTATTTAAAAATTAACCTATTTTTCCTTGTTGACTCTAATATTTAAAAAATATGTATAGATATATATTATTTTGTATTTTATTCTGTTAATCTGCATTACCATGTCGAGTTATTTGTGACATGAAATGTCCCTTAAGTAGAATTTTCCCTATTTCAGTTTTAAGTATTCTAATGCTCTATTTCTTTTTTAAAGGTTGAAACCTATTTATGATGGCATCTAGTAAACCACAGTAAGTAAATAATTTAAGTTACAAATATTAAGAGATTTTTTTATTTTAAATATGAATATTGTTGTCTTCATAAACCATAGATGATCGGTGAGGTTCAGAACTATTTAGAATCAAAAGCTTAAAAAGGGATATGTTTATCTTCCTTCATTTATATTGAAAAATGTATTCAATTTTTCTTCTAAATAAGTAACTAGTAAGCCTGCGTTGTAATGTACATGGTAGAAGTCATCTAGTAATCTTTTGACACTGCTGTAAAAAGCTGAAAAGCCGGCATTATTAAAATTACTATTAGGATCCGGCATCTTATAAATCTCCTGATATGCTAAAAGCCATTTAGATTATATTTGCATATAATTTTTTTTTTTGTCAAATATTTTTTTATTCTTAATATCATTAATAAATAACTTCATTATACATATATATTCAACAATATTCATTATACAACAATATACATATATATTCAACAACTTCATTATACATCATTATACATATATATTCAACATTCATATTCAACAATAATATCATTAATAAATAACCAATAATTGCAATTTTTGGATTAAATTATTGGGGCTGCTCAGTATCCTTTAAAAAAAATATTTGAAACTCTAAAACCCCCTCAATCTCTATAGACTCTGTGCCTATGTTTACAAATTTTTATTTTTGCATGTTAAATCCTAATATATTTCTAGCGTTCTCATTTAATTATAGTTTTATGTGTGCCTAATTATTCTGTGGTATGTTAGTCTAGGATTTCGATATACTATATATGTTCAGTATATTATATATGATGACAAGTGATGCTATGTGCTGAAGTGTACTTTAATGTTGCAAATTACATTGTTTCAATATTGTTGATTATTTATTCACCACAATATATAACTTTCTTTCCCCTTTCTTTTTCCTTTTTAGAAAATTAGTTTTCATAATTTATTAAACTGCCTCTGTATTAATTTGCATGTTCTATAGGATATGGATAAGTCCTCATAACATTTTATAACTGATTGTTTCTATTCACATGTGTTCTTTCATCATGTTTCAAGTGTTGCTATTTTAAAATCTTACTTTTTATTCAGTAGGTGTATTTCAAATGCTTTATTATAGATATAATTTCTAATACTTTAAAAAAGTATGCATGAATGAAGTATTTTCCTTTTCATTAACTTCTTTTTGGGCTTAACTAGAAAAGATTTCACCTTTATAATTCCAGCTCCATAGCCCCCCCCCCTCCCCTCTAAAGGTGTGTTCTCTACCATATATGCAAAATATGCAATGCACACAGACAGTTAAAATATACTCATTGTTTTCTTCTGTTGACAATGGTTTGCTTTTGCTCTCAGGCCCTGGTTATCGCTCTGGCATGTACCCTGGCACACATGTGGAAATAGGCCAAAAAAAAAAAATTGAGTTTAGACCTGTATATAGAGGCACAAAAATTGAGTCAGTCATGTACAGGGGCACAAAATTTTAAGTGTCCTGGACTCAAAATCAAAAATGTTATAGCAGTGGCGGATTAATACAAGTTTGCCGGGGGGGGGGGGGGGGTTGCAGTTAGTTAGAAGATTGACATATACATCCATTTTATGGAAGTAAAATAGGATCTTTTACATTAATTTCTTTTCTATTTTCTATAATCTTTTCCGCCCTCCCCCCTTTAATCCGTCCTTGGTTATAGTCAGGCACTGTTTGTACTGCTTTACTAGAAACTTAAATTGTATTTTTTAAGTTTTGTAATATTATCATTTTAGTACAGCTATTTTGTTTAAAGCCTTCAGTTACAATGATTCTTAGGCATAATTATATTTCCTTATGTATTAATTTGCATAATCTTATTTATGAATTAGAGCACAATAAAATGCACAAATTTTGCTTTCTTTTTGAAATGATATTCTTATATCTTTACTATTTTTTTTGTAATATTGTGTGGTATAAATTTATTTCTTCCTTTTGCTATCAATAATATAGCGATTTAAGGCAATCTTTACTTGTGCCAAAGCAAGACACAATTCTAAAGCAGACACGTTTACTATGCTTTACTTACACACAACATTAAGAACACATAATATCAAACCTTTTGCATTTGCCGCTCTCGCAGATCTAAATCATTTTACAATTGCATTAAACAAAATAGGCGACCTCGGTCTGAGTCAAACTGGGAGAGCAAAATATTTTAAAGGTGGTTTAGAACAGGTGTTTCAGCAATTATCTCTCAAATCGCAAGTTATCAAAACATAATTCCAGTTAAAAAAGTTTGACAAAATTAGAGTAGCTTTCAAATATGGCAATTTTTTTACATGGGCTGAATACATATTAAAATACAAAATTTAATTTTTATAGTCTCTCCTTTCCTATCACTTATATTCATAGGCGTAGAGTTATATGGGCCCGTGGGGCTCGAGCCCCCCCAATAAATTGTGAATAGGGGCTGAGCCCACCCAATAATTTATCACTCAATACAGAAAACTAATTTATACTAACACACAAAAAAAGTATTTCACGCTATTTACAAACGTTTATAAAAAACCTTTACTTTTAAAAATTTTCTTCTTTTGATTTCAATCATGATTTAGTATTCATTGTGACGCCACGTAACACACAATGTTACCATAAGCTGCCCTCGTCAGACTCTGGTTAATTAAAATCAGATTATGTAAAGTATGAAATGAAGAAAAGTTCAGATGTGTCTAAAATGCACTATCTAATCGAAAATGTTTTTTTTTTTTTTTCCTCCTTTGGATTTTTTACTTTGCTTCCATTTTTAACTTATAACATGGTAGGAAGATACTAACATGGATGCTTACCTTACATTGGTGAAGAAAAAGTGGTTAATTATATTCCGTAGTAGCTGGCAACTAAGTTATATGTACGTGAATCAGTGGCCAGGCCAGATATTTTTCATGGGGGAGGGGGGGGGGTGTTACGACTTTTGCAACTCGCATATATGTATATACGCCACTGACGTGAATATATGTGGTTGTGGGGCCCGGCCCCCCCAATAATTTTGAAAACTTTACGCTTATGCTTATATTTAGGAAAATGTTGCTCTGTGTCTAAGAAGATAAATTTAAAAAATAGTGTTTCTGAGTGGAACAGTTTACCTATCCAGCTGTTCTCGCATTCTTCCATTTTTCAGAAGATGTCAACGCTGTTAAAAATAATCGTGACAGTTTTTTTTTTTTTTTTTACAGGAAATGCCGTGCTAAAAAGTAAAGGATTCTCGTGGAGCTATGTCCCCCGCAACTATTTTTATAGAAATCAAATCTATTCTTCGTGACTGGCAAAAGTCAAAACATCAGTTTGGTGTTCCCAGAGCGGGAACACTGCGCGTTAAAGTGTTAAAAGACTCAGATTTTTATTGCTATTTTGCATTTTATTTCTTTTGCTTGTGTGGCAATATTTCTACGTCTCCCTTTATGGCTTTATTCACCAACTAGGTGTCAGGTCGGGAATCAAGTGGCACGAGTTACAGAATTAGCACATGGGTTAACCTTAAATGGTATTTTCCAAAATTCACACCCGGGTTAGTTTAATCCATAAATTGATAGTCTTTTTGTACGCTTGTCTATTTTTGGTCAGATTAATTAGGTTTTTTTTTTTTTTGGACAATCTGAAAAGAGCCTAGCTCATAAACAGTTGGTTGTTTACATCTTTCTGCATGTGAAGCATGCTTGCTTTTACAGAGTTTCGAATTACTTCTTTCTGTGCAACAGATTAACACATACAACATTTTGACATTCACACATATAACTGATTCCCCACCATGGCCAAGGGGATAAGATGCTGAAAATGCCAGAAGGCTGAAGTGTGCAGGTCTTGCATTCTGGCCTATTGTGTGGCTGTTGATCTAACACTCTGGAGTTTTTGTCGGTTTTCTCCAGATGTAACATGAAAATGAGTTAGAATCCCTTAACCCTTTGAGGCGCAACCCTTTTCCAATGCTGAAGAAAGGGCAGCCGTTGCCATCGCTCGACTTAACTACCAGCAAGATGCCGGGCAATCGAAACGTTCATCGCGTGCCACAGATCTAGAGATCCTTTTTTGACGACAGATGGCTGTGCCGCGTCAAAAAAGGGTCTCTAGATCTGTCGCACGCGATGAACGTTTCGATCGTCCGGCATCTTGCTGGTAGTTAAGTCGGGCGATGGCAACGGCTGCCCTTTTTTCCGCATTGGGCAATCTATCTAGCTGTTCTCGCATTCTTCCATTTTTCGGCAGATGTCAGTGCTGTTAAAAATAATCGTGACAATTTTTTTACCGGAAATGACCTGCTAAAAAGTAAAGGATTCTTGCGGAGCTATGTCACCCGCAACTATTTTTATAGAAATCCAATCTATTCTTCGTGACTGGCAACAATCGAAACGCCAGAGTTTGTTACTAGAGCGGGAACACTGCGCGTTGAAGGGTTAAAAAGTCCTCCAGCCAAGGCACACTGCATCCTTGGCTGGTTCCTTATTCCTTAGCCCTTGCTTAGCTTGTTTATACAACACAACACAACCATACTGATTCTCATCACTCTATCTAGATGTTTTGATGAGAGTTTCGGAACTTTGTTTTAATAATTTGTTTCGAATACCTGCTCTTACAATCGACACTGCCTATCGGTAAAACATAAACTGCGTAAGCTAACTAGAGAATTCAGATAATTCTGATTAAGTAAAATTTTAATTTTTAAAACTGGTGACCAAATCTGGCCCCTAATTTTTTTTTTTGTTTGTTTGTTTTGTGTGTGTGTGTGTGTGGGTGTGTGGTGGCGGCCTTGATGCTTTCCCCTTTATGGAAATAACTGCTGTTGTATTGTTAGCCTGTTCGCTTGCATAATTGCGAGGGATTCAAAGACCCAAACTGGAAAACAACAATGGGCACAGAAAGGTTATCGCTGCCGACACGTCTTTGCAAGCTGTGGGAATGAACATGGTAAAGCAAATAAGACACTAGTTATTTTGATCACCGCCCTTATAACTTACATCTATGACTTTTCGTTTGCTTATTATAAGAGCTATAGAAATGTTATGGGAACTATTTTCAAGGGACAGCAATATTTTAGTATTAACTTTACTAATAAATACAGGATGTCCCCAAAAAAAGTGGTTACACGCTTTAATTCTTCATCGATTGGCGATAAGTGAGCAATCTAAATTGAAAAAATATTCAAAATAAGGTAGGAAAAAAAAACACATTAAGAAAAAGTTCCTTTCATTAATTTTCAAAAAGTTATTTTTTTTAAATTTCTATAAAACCCCCCACACAAAAAAATTCTCAATTAGTAAAATGTGTCTCATATTCTTAGGAGGTGATGTACAAAATTTGAAAGTTATATCCAAGAAAGTGTCAGAGATATGAGGATAAAATGTGCTGACTTAAACCACTTTTCAGAAAGAAAAAAAAAATCACGTCAGATGATCGCGTTTCAGGGGTCTCACAGTTGAGTATTTGACCAATTTAGGCGGACAAAAATATTGTTGCGAATTTTCGGGGCAGCCCGCTTCTCTGGGGTTTACAATAGTTTCAAGTTCGTATTCTACTTGTCAAATAGTTAAATTTTGCATTTTGTTGCATCAAAATCCGTTAACTAGAGCTCGAGATATGGAGTTTTTGGTTTCCCCATTGATTAAAATAGCGTTTTCTAGAAATCTCGAGAAATATGGGTACTAGGCGTTCGCTAACCTCACTATTATGGATTTATTTTTGGTCCCAAACTTGACGATATTTCGCCAAAAAGTCGCAACGTTTTGCGACATTTCGGACATTTGGAACGATTTTCGTAATGGGGCTTGTAAAGGAGTTTTTCCTGCATTAACTTCGCATAATAGCCTTTTATTCATTAATATTTCTATGACGTAATCAAAATGCGTTTGTTCGGGGTCCCTTTAGAGAGGTCCCGATTTTTCTGCAATGTTACGTCATAAAGTATAAATAGGACGAGAGGCCCCGGTCTATAGTCAATCTTTTTTCTGCTTGTGGAGAGAGCAGATGTCCATGAGAACTTAAGGCTTTGTATTGACGCTATATAAGTGGTATTTCTGCTTGTTTTAAAGTGCTGTGTGTAAATTCTTCATTGCTGAGTTTTGAGGATCTGTTTACGATTTCCCTCGTAAGTCTCCACTGAATTTTATGCCTGTGAGAAATGCCGCATTTCTGAAAGCTTCTCTACTGAACGGACTATAATAATCAAACTACTGGCCGTTAGTACCTGTGAATTTTGTACAGCTGATTGTTCGACGAAGTTCTAGAAGCAAAAAAGTTTGTGTTCCATCCTGACTGGTGGACTATTTACAAGAACTTTCTACACCTACTGGACTGTAGAACGACGAACCCAGGAATTGGCAGAGTTTTCTGCAACAATATTTTTAAGTGTAAAATTTGTGTAGCTTTTATAAAGAATTAGTTTATCATATAGTTGTACATTTTTAGCATATTTTTTCTTTGGAAAACCTATTTTCATATATACGAGGGTTGTCAAAATATTGAAACGTGTAAAGTCATTTAAATTTAATTGCGATGAAAAATCACTGCTGCTTGACTGCTATTACGTTTAATCCATAAATTAAAACATAATTGCTTCAATAGAATAATTTATAAATTAAAATTTGAAACGAAACTATGCAGTTCTTTCTAACACGTTACAATAAAGCAGAAAATGTTAATGATTTCAGTATATCGGCTATCTGTACACTAGCGGCCGTAAATGAGCATAGATAGCTGCAAAACTTCGTTATTTTGGGAGTAATTCAGTTACTGGGTGTCGCCTATTTTTGGCGACTTTTTTTCTCGCCAACACCCGCTACTTGGCGCTTTTTTTTTGTCGCCAAATTTTTCACGTGTGAAACACCATTTTAGAATACGATAAAATAATACAACATGTTGAGCACCGTCAGGAAATACAAATTACTTTAACACATTAAAATTCCACAGATATTCCACTTAAAAAAAACAATAAAACAAAATACACCATCCATACTTAACACTAAAAATTGTCAGCAAATTCAGTAACAGGCAATTCAAAATGAGCAAACAGTAAACCACTTTTAACTTAAAAAATTTCAGAATATTAAGCAATCTAGTTCTACAGCTATGTGAACTATGCAACCAGTGGACCGTTTTTAACTAAAAAAACCTCAGTGGATTCAGCAACCTAGTTGTACAGCTATGTAAACTATGCAACCATTGGACCGTTTTCAACTAAAAAAACCTCAGTGGATTCAGCAACCTAGTTGTACAGCTATGTAAACTCGGCAACCAGTGGTCCGTTTTTAACTAAAAAAACCTCAGTGGATTCAGCAACCTAGTTGTACAGCTATGTAAACTCGGCAACCAGTGGTCCGTTTTTAACTAAAAAACCTCAGTGGATTCACCAACCTAGTTGTACAGCTATGTAAACTAGACAACCAGTAAACCGTTTTTAACTAAAAGAACAACAGTGAATTAAGCAACCTAGTCATACAGCTATTGTAAACTGGGCAAACACAGGCCCGTTTTCAACTCAAAACAACATCGGTGGATTAAATAACCTACTTATACACATTTACAATTCACATTGAAAACCTTAAGCAATTGCAAAAATTCTTAAAAAAAAACACTTACCTTTACCTAAAGAAACTCCTGAAAAATATCCAAAACGCACAACACCTAATAACATAACACGAAAACGCTTTCTTTTACTAACTAACCACAAAACCAACATATACTAACCACACACCAAACATCAATAACACAAAACAAGAACTGACTCACCGATTTCAAATTTCCTCGTTTTAAAAGCTCGGTTTACCGATTACAGTTAAATTGCCTTAACCAATCACAAAATCCCTTTACCAAACATCCTGGTATCGTTTAATGAACCCACCGAGCTTTTTTTCATCAAACTACAGCATCATCCAACACCTCAACTCAATCTACACAGGTTACAACAGACATCTGACTCTAAGGCTAAAGTAAACAAACTTTCGACCAAACTCCAAGCTTGGCGACACATCGGCGCTTGGCGAGGACACCCGGTAACTGAATTTCCCCCGTTATTTTTATATGCCGCATAACATGCCCTATTAAAAATAGAGCATGTACTATGATAGTCTTTTTACAGGAGCACCGAAAAGAATTCCAGTACATTATGCTATATGCCCAGTCATTGTCTAAAGTGTATTTTATAGATATATCGCTATTTCAAGCAAAACAAAATTGATATGATAGTAAGAATTACAAAATAATGATTTCTAGCGAAAGAAATGTATGTATCATTTATAGCTCTTCTACAAGAGCACCGAATGCATTGTCAATCGCATGTAGCATGATTAATAATTATTTTCAAGCACAATGCGATAAGTTTATGTTCAAGTTTATACTTATGGCATTGTGTAATAGGTTTAGCTTACTTATTGCATATGTAATTATACTTATTACATAAGTGCAAGTATATGATATTAAAGTTATGCATAAACTTCATGTATATCTGCATAACATTTAATAACAGCTTACTCTCTTTAAATATGGAAATAACATTTAAACTTCTTTTACAGGGTCTTGGAAATTACATTAATAATTCTGTACAGCTTTTTGAAGTTATTTCCAAAATTTCGCCCAGTTTGACGACAAAACATCGCCAAATTTGGCGCAAAAAGTACTGTTATGTTAGAAAGTGTTTATAATCTATGCATTTACCAAGATTTATCATTCTTGTTTATATGAAGCTGCTATGCTGTGAATTATTATTTTCCTTTCTTGAGTTTCTAACTTCTGAAATACATATAAAACCACAGTGTATTTTATTATATCAAACTGTACTTCCAGGAGCTTATTTTAGCACTCAATAGTAAGAGAATAATTTGCATAAAAAGAATGTAAATAAAATTTTCAATTATTGGGTCAGGAATTTTATAAATTAGTCATGCTTTTTTCTGATGAATACTGTACTTTCTGGAAGCAGAAATGTTATTACATATAGTTCTAAACAGTGTAACTGAAAAAAAAAATTTGCTAAATTTGTATATCTTTTCATCGTGGTTATTAGGTTCTAAGTAAAAATTTTTACTTTATGTAGCCATTATCGTAAAGGAGAAGGTCTGGTTTTGAGTTTGCGCTTTCTACCCGGTGAGCCGGAAATTTACCTCGCGTAGTTTTAAGCATTTGTGAATAAATTCTTGTTTACTAGTTTGGCTTTAGACTAAGCCAAGAAGTTTTGTTATATATTTCTTTCTTTTTTTTTATTCCTTTTGTGGAACTTAATTCAGCCTTTTTTAAGTAATAATTCCAAATTCTTTTTTCAATTACAGTCAACTCCGGATATAGTAACCTGGATATTGTGAACTTTCAATGCATTTCATTTGTCCCGATTCACATACGTTAGAAATGTTCATAGCATTTTTCGGTTTTAGTGAACCATGACTTCGGTTATAGTAAACTTAAAAAATTCTAAAACTGGCAAAGGTGATGTCCGATTCCTGCGAAGAGTGTCTCTTGTGTGTTCGAGTAGACAGAGAGAGATTATCAAGCACCTGTTCCGAAACACTGGTGATAGCTATTGTTTAAACATACTACGTTAAACAAGGGGTGGGGGCATAGGTAATTTTTTTTTTTTTTTTTTTTTTTTTGTAATGCATTCTAATCTTTAAGAGCATTTACTAACAATAGCAGGGTACTTTTAAATGTAAACCAGAAACTGATCTTATAAGATATTTATCTAACTATTGAGGGAGAACATCCATGACATTGTTATTTGCACGACTTTAATTGCAGAAATTTGGTACTAAATTTATGGAAACAATCCCAAAAGGATTTCTGATGTTTGAATTAAATCATTTAAAACTAATGGAAAAATTTTAAGATAAAAGTAATAGCTCGGTGATCTAAGAAAACTGGTGAAAATAAGACATAAAAGATGAAAACATACTGCTGCCGGATATCCGGCTGAAAGTTTGGCCGGATATCCGGTATCCGGCCAAATTGAAATCCGTTGCATCACTAACTATAAACCGGAGTTATCTGTTGTTGTTACTTATGCTCTCTGATAACCGCAAGCCGTGTAAGATCCCCCCCACGTAGGGAGGCGATGGGCAAAGAATTCTACACATTATATCTATGGCGATGGGCAGAGGGGGGCGCCTTCCATTTTTAGGGGGCCCCCCAGTGGGAGGAAGTCCGACTTAAACCCGCGGTTCCCCTAATTTTGAACCAATTCCAGAGGAGGGACCAATCCCCACATTGGAGCCACGACGGATTTTATGTGCACCAGCTCCCGTTAGCGTACACGGTCCCACAGCAGTCGAGTCGAGAGGGGGTTCACCCTCCCAAGCCGGATGCGGCTTCACTTGCCGTGGTCTTACGGAAACGGAGTTAGCGCCCAGACTACTGCGGGGCTGGAATTATCTCTATTTCATTCATAAAACCAATTACACTCAACACTCCAGTGATACATATTTAAAGTTGCTTTCCATTGGTTTAAAATTTCCTTGAACTTTCTGTTTCGCGCGTTACCATGACTCCGCAAGAGGGACCCCCCCCCCCTCCTCCCATGCCTCTGGTTCTGAGGGCCGATCAATATAATAATAGCTAATAAACAATGCCACCCGTTCCACATTTCAGAGGCTGTGTGTGAGTTGCAGATAAACAAATAAAAATAAACCGAACCCAGAACTGGTTCCCCACTTTTAATTTGCCAGTTCTCCAATTGGGGTCACCAAGAGAGAGAAAGTGTAATTTCTCAATATGCTAAGCGAAAGGTTTCATATTTTGCGAAACTACTGTCGAGGTTCGCTGCTTCTCAGGGTGTAAAACTTTGTGCTCCTACTGGTGTTTATTTGTGTTTGTGTCGTTCGATATGGGAAATGCGTGTCAAAAATCCAGAAAATGGCAGCCGGAGCCTGTGTAAGTAATTTTTGTAATTTATGTTAACGATGTTTTTGTGTTGTTGTAGCGGCTAAGGTCGTTTTTGATTTATATGTCCAGATTGTGTTGTGGGCATGCACTGTGCAATTTTCGGAAATGTATATCGTTTCATAAGTGTTTGTATTTCATGTAATCTGCAATTACTCTTAAAATTAGTGTCTCTTAGTGCAAAGGCAGTGTGTCCTTCCTCCCTCACGAATTTTGAAGTTAGATTAGATTATTATCATTTCGATTTCTCTAAGAAATTCCATCTTTCGGTCCTCCCAATTTTTTTCCTGCCTACGTGCTTTTTCTTGAAAAATATCCCGTTGAAAGTAAATAGATTATCCTCTTTCTCTCTTTTACCAAATATCCATTTATTTATTTATTTATTTATTTATTTATTTTAAAAAACAAGTCATTAATTTTTTTTTTATGAAATTTTACTTTTTGTAATTTGATCATAGGAGAATTTATCCTGTCACTCAGTTCTCATCACAAGTCTTTTAAATATTTACCGTAATTTCTGAATGACAATGATATTAAGATCTTAGAGGTTTCTAGTTTTCATAAAAATTACCTTTAGTTGTGTCTGTAAATAATCTGGATTTTTTTTGTGTGAAGATTTTTTGGCTGTTATTCCCTTCAACATGACTGTTAACCATTTTCTACAGGGGCGTAGCCAAGGGGAAGGGGGTTAGGGGGTCATAAGGAATTTTTTGCCATACAAAATGTATATTCTTCACTCCTTTATCACACACATGTATGCATATATGTGAGTTGCAGTTGTCGTAACCCCCCCCCCCCATGAAAAATTTCTGGCTACGCCCCTGATTTTCTATTAGTACTTAAATCAAACTAAACATTTATAAATATCCTAAAATTACAAATTCATTTTATTCGCATTCAGTTTCATTGGGTATTTAATTTATGAATTTGGATTGTAATTGTAACCTTTTTGTTTTTGATATCTTCAGTTATTTTTATATCAAGCAATAGTTGTATTTCCCTATAATTATGGGGATATATAACTATGGCTTATTACATAAAGTGATAGTTGATTTGCGTACCACAAAGCTCGCCAAACTTGTTGTGAAATGATATTTTATTTTATGCATATTTTTAATTTTTTCTTATATAATTTTAACCATGTTATTTATTTTAATTTGTTCGCATAAAAAACCATTATGCGCGCAAAGGAAACTGAACTTTCGCAGCTATTTTTCCTAATGTGTAAGCTCCCGGCATGAAGAACCAACATTCACAACCTGTTTTATAAATTTTTACGCTGAATATCTGGCGAACGTCGCTATGTGGTTGGTGTCTTGCCTTTGTCATGTGCACATTTCCTCCGTGTGACTCAATCGTGCTTTTATTGGGCGTTCACAGAGCTGTTTCTGTGCGCACATAATACGGCCATTTTTTGTGATGCACGTACCGTTCCAACGCTGATTAGGGTTTCGGCATGACCTGAGCAATTTTGCGACGGGAAAAAAAAAAAAAACAGGTGTTGCCTTTCGAAAATTTAGAGTTCCTGTACTTAGTTGCCGTTCACAGAAGGTAGAGTCCATACCATTGAATAACTATCTCTGAAATTTCATTTCGATCAACTGAACAGACCGGCCCCTAGAGTTTTTTTTTTTTTTTTTGGCAACCTATAGCATTTATTGGCTGTTAAAATTCCCAGATCTCATAATCCCTGAAAATTCTTGAGAGCTGTGGTGGCTATGAGACGGGGGAGCGAGGGGGAGAAATACCATCTGCCTTTTCGAGAAAAATATAACTTTCTATAATAACACACATGTAAAGGTAATTGCCAAACAATACGATCGTTTTGTTTGATGAGTACTTTTTTATGTGTGTTATTATATAAAGTTTCATTTATCTCACCTTTTAACGCGTTATTGGAGTGTTTTTTGTCATTTTTTTTTTAATTTATTAAATTTAGATCCCGAGACAAATCCTTCGTTTGAAATCGAAAGCTGTTACGCCCCTATTCCTTTAAGCCCTGACCTATACAGTTGTGTAGGTGATCTACATCCTCTCAGGAAATATGAGGAGTACTTTTTAACTCGATTTCATACATAAAACCTTATTCTCCGTGAGAAGTGAATCATATATCAAATAATAATTTCTCATACTTCTTTGGAGTTGTGTGTTATTCGATAAAGTTAATGAGTTAATGACAAAACTAAAGAAGAAATTTGTCTTACACTCAAATAGAAAAAATAGTCCAGGTCTTAAGGGCTATAGAAATTTGTAGGGAAGCTAATAGAAAATTCGAGTTTTGAGAGGATATTTATTTTTATATGTCACATATATTTGTGTGTGTGTGTGTGTTGCAAGCAAATTGAAGATTACAACTATTTTAATTCGATCTTTAATCGTTTAATTACAGTTGAAAGATAGGAATTTAGGTTTTCATTTGAAAAAAAAAAAACGGGTCAGTAAATTAATTTCGCAATTTGTGTGTGCCCTTTTTAGCGGAATTTACTTTTTTCTCAGGCAGCAATTAAATAAAAAAAAGCGCCTTTTTTTTTTTTCCAAACCGAGTAAAGTTCTCTTAAGTAATTCAACAATAATTACCCATAACTTAAATAACCACGCTCCTATAACATTTTGTTTGCGTTAAATTAGCTCGCTCCAGTGAAATGAAGCATGTTCAGTGATACGGAACATGGTGTTAAGGGTGTTCCACCTGAAGAGCGATCGTCGTCGCAGGACTTTAAACAGCGTTAACCCTTTAACGCGCAGTGATCCCGCTCTAGGAACACCGAACTCTGACGTTTTGACTGTTGCCAGTCACGAAGAATAGATTGGATTTCTATAAAAATAGTTGCGGATGACATAGCTCCACGAGAATCCTTTACTTTTTAGCACGTCCTTTCCCGTCAAAAAATGCGGTCACGATTATTTTTAACAGCACTGACATCTGCTGAAAAATGGAAGAATGCGAGAGCAGCTGGATAGATTGCCCAATGCTGAAAATAGGGCCGTCGTTGCCATCGCTCGACTTAACTACCAGCAAGATGGCGGACGATCGAAACGTTCATCGCGTGCCACAGATCTATTTTTTGACCCAGCTGGCTGTGCCTTCAAAATGTCATATTTTGAAGGCATAAACTGTATAACAAAATTAATAATAATACTGTGGTACCAGGTACCAATGTTTTTTAACTTGTATTCAGAATGTCTTTATAATAAATATAAAATTGAAAGGGTTTATTTAGGTTTTGCAAAGATTAATCGGATTTCAATAATTTCAATGGGGAAAACTGATTTGAGGAACATCTGTATTTTGACTTAGAGCACTGTCGAGGAATAAATTTAAATTTCTTTTTTAAGGTATCATTGTACTGTGGTAAATTTAAAGTATTGTACCCTGTTATATAAGCTGCCTTTATTTATTTTTCTTTTATATGGTCTAAGGCAGGGATGGGCAAACTTATTCGGTCGCGGGCCAAATATTTAAAAAAAAAAAAAAAAAAAAAAAAAAAACGTTTGGCGGGCCAAGATAAATTTTTCTAAAATTTCAAGAACAATATACAAGTATTACAATTTAAATATGGTAATGAGATGAATGAAATTACGATTTCATTTTTAAAAGTTCCTTGCATTGAGGTTCGAAGTGAGATGCACTGATTCTAAGGAACGAGGCTCAATGCTCATCTGTCAGTCTACTTCTGAAAGAATTCTCTCTAAGGTTCATAGTTGAAAACACTTGTTCTCATATATAAGATGACGAAAACATAGAACTGATTTTCTGGGCGTGAGATATTAAATTTGGGAAACTTACTTTCGGTAATGATTTGTAAAACTCTAACTTTGGCATATTTAGAAACAACTGCTTGAGATGATTGTTAGATTGCAATTCAATTAATTCAAGCTGCAAATCTGACCTCACTGCTTCACTATTTACGTTGAAAGGCATGGTAAAAATATCCAATTCTGTTTGAATGGCACTGAAATCTTGAAATCTGCGTTCGAACTCAAAATGCACTTTTTTCAAGCCATCTTCATAATTCTTAATATGGATATATATAATATATATACCTTCCGGCGGACCGGATTTGGCTCGCGGGCCGTAGTTTGCCCATCCCTGGTCTAAGGTATGCCATTAAGCTGTGCTCCTTATATCGGTATTCAGATTTAAATATAGTAGATAATATCAGGAGAAAGGAAGATTCCTCCCACTCATGTTATGAGTGTTTTATAGTTTAACATTCTATAAAAATCTTAATGTCAAATATTCTTTTTTTTTCCCCCAGTTTATTCTTTAAATGTAAAATATATACCTATCAGATAATTTAAAAATGGACTTAAAAAAAAGCACCATGTTTCATAAATATTAAATTAAAAAAAATGTTTAAAAATATCTTATAAAATCGTGGGGAAAATGGCATTCAAACTAATTTCCCCTGTATGTCATAAGTTATTTTCTGTAAAAATGTAACGAAATATCTTAAATGAGAAAGATGAGTGACGAAAATACACCTCTTATCAAACCGAGATACCTCTGATAAGTGATTTATCTATATGTTGTACAATTCGCGATTTACACGTGCCATTCACATTTCTCTTGTCTGCTGGTACCGTACAGAAAGGGAAATGAGTAACATCGTACGATACCTGCTCCGGATCGCCTGATGGCTGATTTAAGATATCTGACACTGCAGTTTAAACTGTACTTGTATACAGTCCGCGGCCATATTAATGTGACCACCAGCAGATATATTTTTTACTTTCCGAACATATACCATGTAAGGAAAGTACAGTCGAACCTCGATTTAACGAATTGATTGGGACCCACAAATCCGTTCGTTAAATCGAAGCAATTCGTTAAATCGAATATCAATTTTTGTAAAGAGTATGGTATAAAAATATCAATGCAAAATACCCTTAGATATGAAAAAAGAAGGATTATTGTTTGCTACGAGCTTTAAAATTATACGTTATGCGAGCAATTTTTAAATTATCTAAATTCTTTAATGTTACTTGCTTTTAAAATTTAATGCATAATACATACACATGGGCGCCGGCAGAATATTTCACAGGTGGGGGGGGGGCAAAGACTACTTCAACGTATGGTTACCATGTTGGAAAGAGCAAAAAAGCAAAGGAAAACACTGCATACAAAAAATCCAAGGGGGGCATTCCCCCCCTTGCCCTATGCTGCCGGCGCCCATGTACATACATACTTATTGGCACTTTGGAACGAAATCCTTGATAGTGCTTTGTTTTGACTTTCCAAAGTTCTTTGTCGATATTTTTTAACTTCGTATGAACACCAACATCAATCTCCTGAGATTAAAAAATATATATATATATATATATATATATATATATATATATATAAGCTTTTAAGCTGCAAACTATGCATCTTGGAATGTCACATTTTTAAATTCAATTTCCGTTTCTTTTTCATCTATTCACTGCTTTCAGAATCTTCATTCTCTTTCTGTTTACTATCGCAGGTTCTTAGCTGTACATCGCAAGACACATATGCTGTAAAATTTCCATTACTAGGAAAATCTTCCTATCCATCCAAGCATTTGATTATCGTTATCCACGGCGTAATTGTAAATGACTGTATCGGTATCGCTGTCTTCATAGGCACTTGCTCCGTTTGGAGAAATGAGAACAAAATTATTGTATTACATACTTGGATTAGGGTGTGAAAGATTCAAAATTCTGTGTGCGAAAAATTCAAAATTTTGCTTTCAAAAATTCAAAGTTTTAGTTTTATGTGCTAATTTCATTCCAGCGATTATTGTTCGTTAAATCAAAGCTAAAAATTCGTTAAATCAGATCATTTTAGCGCCCCTTTTGTCGGGAGAAAAAGGAAATATTCGTTAAATCGGAGAATTCGTTAAATTAAAGTACGTTAAATCGAGGTTCTACTGTATTGTAATCATGAAAAAAAAAATCGACTATGAAATTTTGATGCTATGATTTACATGTTTTGAGGTATTCTGGATTAATTTATACTATTTTCACGATGATGTATGTTTATATATGTGTGTGAACATGATAGCTCCTAAATAAGAGATTAACCGTAATACTTATATTTCAAAAATAGCTCTTAAATAAAACGATCGCGATTAACCATTATATTACAAAAATTTAAATTTTTGCATTAAATGGTTGGAAAGCGACCTATTTCTATAACTCAAAGTATTTCGCCATTCCTTTCGGATTTCATGGCGAGTTGACTGTATATGGAAGATATACAGTAACGGGTGACTTTTACAATGCTAAAATTGAACACCGATTGCTATCTTTTGTGGCATCTAAAATACAGGAGGTCAATTCTCCCCCGGTTGTTGAGAAATAGTCGGTGGTTAACTCTGCTCCACCTTGAAATCACTTGAGGTGGAGTCTTAAGGAGGAGCGTCAAGGGGTTCTCGTAATTGGCTAAACGGCCTCCCGAAGTTGTTATCACTCTCGATCATCAAGCAATTGGGTGTGGCCAGTCGGCAGCCAACCACCGACTATTTCCCAACAACCGGGGAGAATTGATTTCCAGGTCTTTCTAATTATGGTTTTTTACAGCTTTTAAATTCGCTGCCTATGCAAAAATTTAAAATATGCATGTTTTATTAGGGACAGTATAAGAACTATGAAAAAGTTAATATCGGAAATCACTGCTTAGATTTAAAAAAAACTTGGGGATGGTCGAATTTTTTCCAGGATACCATTTTTGTGAAAACTCCTTATTTTTGTGAGCAAACAACTGAAATATAGGCATAAGATAATTTTTACCGCTAATTTTTGAAATGATTACTGGTAGTAAAATGTTTAAGTACTGCGAACTTTTTTAAGGGAACAAACTTTATGTTTAGAACTTTACTAAGTTGTTCGCTGTATGATACATGCATGATATAGTTCAATCATTAACATTGTACATTGAATTTTGTTCACGGAAAAAAAAATATTTATATTTTGTATAAAATTCGTTTAGGCTGTAATTTAGCTCCCATGATTTTCTTTATATTCGTGCATTTTCATTCCTGCTTGGGCGACGGATACTTCTATCTTATAGAAAATGATTCATTTCTGCAAACGATTTAGTGGAAACTGGAATAATTACTTTTCTTTTTCCCCTCTTTCACCTGCTTTTTAACAAGCACTTCTAGTGTATACGATTTCGATTATAGGATGAATCAGCAAATTTAAATTTCCCCTTCTCACTTCTTGGACGGTCATGCTGCTATTATTTTAACAGCCAGCGTATAATAAGCTGCGATCACGTTCTTCAGCATCACGACGCTGGAAACTGACGCAACATGGGCTATCAAACAGGTGCATATGCGACCTTTTTGTTTTTTGTGTGATGGCTTATGAGCTTTGCCAGGATGAAAAACTACCGATATATGTAGGTCATAATGACCACACGGCGACTTGCTTCAAAGTTGGTGTTCATTCGTAGTTATTTACGGATTTTTGCACATATCCTAGTTTGTAGTGGACAGAAATATAATTGTTAAAAATAGTCTATTCATAAAAAAAAACGGTCCAGAGGAAATGTAAGATGGGTTTTGGAGAAAACGCTTTCATCTGTGTGCTCCAAGGCGTAGCCAAGGGGGTGGGGGGTTAGGGGGGGTCATACCCCCCCATGAGGAATTTTTTGCCATACAAAATGTATATTCTTCACTCCCCTATCACACACATGTATGCATATATGTGAGTTGCAGTAGTCGTACATGAAAATTTTCTGGCTACGTTCCTGGTGTGCTCATGTTTGGGAACATCCACGGTTAATTAAAAAATCTGGAGTGACTCCACTCGACTTTCCGAACATTTACAATTAAGATCATTACCAAGCATTTAAATAAATTTTAATCGATGAATAATTCAAACATATATACCAAATTGAAGCTCAATCGAATGCGCCGTTTAAACGCTAGCGCACTTTCAAGAATTTCTCCCCATACGCCATAATGTAAAAGAAATCTTTGTCGTAGCCCTGTAGAAAAACTGTAAGTCCTATGCACATCAAAATCAATACCGGTCTTACGATGGTGGTTTATAACATACATACCCAATTGGAGCTCAATCGAATGTACCGTTTAAACGCTAGTGCAGTTTCAAGAATTCCCCTCCATAGGCCATAATGTAAAAGAAATCTTTGTCGTAGCCCTGTAGAAAAACTGTAAGTCATATACACATCAAAATCAATGCCGGTCTTACGATGGAGGTTTATAACATATATACCCAATTGGAGCTCAATCGAATGCTCGTTTAGGAGCTATCGTGTTCACTCACATACACACACACACATACATACATACATCTCGTAAAAATAGCATAAATGAAATCAGAAGACTTCAAAACGTGTAAATACACCAAAATCTCGAAGTCGAATTTTTTCATGATTACAATACTTTCCTTACATTTTAGATGTTCGGAAAGTAATTAGATGGTACATGTTCGGAAAGTAAAAATTCGTAAACCCGCTACAACCCTTCTTTATAGGAAGATGTGTACTAATACATGCACTGTAAGAAATACCTGTAATTTTACCTCACAAATTGCTGTAAAGCGCATATGGGCAACCCCGGCCCTCTGGCCGGATGTGGCCCGTCACAGCTTTTGATCCGCCCCGCGGAACATTTCATATTCCCATAGAAAACCCATATAAACTATTCAAAATTTCGTAAGATCTCATTCATATCCCGCAACTTCGCTAGCATCCTAAAGTTTGGCCCACTCCTTTCAAAAGGTTGCCCATGCCTGCTGTAAAGTAATACAGCACAAGTACTGCAGCTTTGGAATAATACTGCCCTGTATGTTGTAAATTCACTCACTGAATGATGTTGATAAGCCAATCGCCAAGAACCTTGTACTACAAATTGACGCAGTCTTTACATCACAACGTGATGGCGTTACGTTTACCCACACGTTTTGCTGTAATCTAAGGAAAATATTTTTGTTAGTCTATTATATATAAACTAGAATGACAGAAATATTTTTTCTCGGTTTATATCTATATTAATATAATAAAGAGACTGAACGGGGTAATCTCAGGAACTACCACTTCGATTTGGGGGGGGGGGGAAGGGCATTAGATAGGACCATTAAGGCAGGAAGAGTTTTTAGCTAATTCTATTCTTGGTATTTTGCATGTTATTTCCTTCGCTTGTGTGGCAACATTTCTGTGAAGCCCATTAGAGAAACGCTGGCTGATCATTCGGAGTCGCACATATGCATACCATCTTTGACACCTTGCAAGATAGAGCCTACTGTCGGAAAAAATCGGAACCGATTTGAGAGCTTTAGCCAGTGGCGGATTATTTTAAGTTTGTCGGGGAGGGGGGCGGGGATAGGGGCGATTAGTTAGAAGATTGACATATACATCCATTTTATGGAAGTAAAATAGGATCTTTTACATTAATTTTTTTCTCGTGGGGGCGGACGGTCGCCCCCCTTTTAATCCGCCCTTGGCTTTAGCTTCGTAGATGATGCCCAGCCATCAACATTTAATCCTTGAATAAAAGTAATTCACTTAAATTTCAAATGTCTTTCGGAGCGGAAAAAGTTTACTAAAATATTTATTCTCTTAGCAGTTCGCGATATATACGCACTATAAATAACGCTAAAATGCTGTCTGCAGGATATCAGATGCTGAAAATTTGTCTTTTTCTTTTGGTGTAATCTGGCCAAATATATATATATATATATATATCATTATTATTGACGTTAAATCTCTTAGTTAAAGTTAGGGATTAAAAAAATGTAGGCGAGTGGTCGTCGGACTAATAGGTAAATAGTTTCGTCTGTAGCGAGTAGAACTTAAAATCGCAACAGAAACAAACTTATTACGAAGTTTCATAAAACATAAGTTAGCTATCGTGATCATTGCCCTATTAACCTCTGAAGTGAAGGGAAGCTCAGTCTTGTTTCGCCCCCCCCCCTCGCCTTTTTGTTTGGGAAAAGTAAAGTTTTTTAATGAATTTCTTTGATAAAAATATTTTATTCGTTGAAATGAAATTTCATTGATTTGATTAATTCTAACGATTTCCTTTGACATAAATATTTTTATTTATTAATCTGAAATTTTCCTTTGATAAAAATATTTTATTCATTAATATTCATGATAGTTTAGTACATTGTAACGAGATTTTACAGTATTTTTGGAATTAGTTTAAAAAATAAACTAAAACATTAACTTTATTTGTTTAGAACTACTTTTCATTAGATATGTTGTTGTTTTTTTTTTTCTCCAGAAATCCTTTGTTTGTTTTGATAACATTATAAAAATTAGCGTGAAAGTTCAGAATTAATTTTGATATTTAGAAGATGTTAAACATTATATACTGAAAGTCTACACCTTTCTGCCAACGAATTGCTCTCCCCATAATAGAAAAAAAATCTCTCAGCTAGAGTAGATGTCCCAGGCAAAGACATCGCAAACTGAACCAATTTAGAAATGTTGGGACATGAAGTATCAGACTTTTGAAAAACCTTAAATATATCTTTCCACTTCTCTTCAACAAAAATCTTTACTATAAAAAGATCATGCATATACAAAATTTTGAAGTTTTTCAATCATTTTTGCCCCCCCCCCCCCGTTCAAATTCAGAGGGGAAGCTCTAGCTTCCCGAGCCTTTTTGGTAATCAGGCCCTGATCGTAATGTCAGGTTACGAGTGTAAAGATTTGGCAGTTTAGCTCCGATTGAATAAATTTTAATCACGTGTGTTCGAAAAAAAGTCTGTTTCCTCCCGTATGAAGAACGGGTGCTCAGATACTTTTGAAAATATATATTTAACTCCGCGTTTCACATAAATTGCTCAAAAAGGAACCTATCTCGTATACAAACGTGTTATTTTATAGTTGTTAATCATGCTGATTGTGCTTTTTAACATGCTTGTTTCATTCGATAATATCAGCTATCTTTTCTCCGGCTATTAATTTTTATATTAGGATTTGCCCAATGCATTATCCATTTCCCTAAATCTAGATGCAGCTTACTGGTTTTATTTTTGTATGTTGCGTTCAAAAACTTTAGTTCGAACTTGTGTCCACTTGTAAGAGATTCAAGATTATTTTGGGCTATGCCCCATGCACTTTAGATTGAAGAAATGAAAGAATTTACATCCTGAAAACAGTCTAATAGATTATCTGTTTAAATGGTTTATTGCTTTTGAGATAAATAAATGTTAGAAATTGAAGTAAATGACGACATTAAATGTACCATTTAGATTTATAATACCATAGATCAGTATTTTTAACTTTCATATTTATGCAAATGTAATTCTTCATTTTGATTTTAAGCATTTGATCCAATTCAAGTTAAAGCTCCGTGTATGGATTTTGTTTCCAGTAAAATTTTCTGTCTTTGGACAGAGTCCAAAATTATACTTTAACAAAAACACTAAATAATTAAATAGATAAATAAAAATGGTGTTTAAAAGATGAAATAAATAAAACTTTGTAAAATAACACACTTAAGAAGGTACTTATCAATGTTGATTGATGCAGATTGGTAAGTGCCTTTTATATGTGTTATTTTACGAAGTTTTTCTCATCTCATCATCTTCATCATTTTTCTCATCTTAGACTTAGGTTTTCAAAAATCATGCTAAGCTTAGATCCTCTACTTACTTGTGGTGAAATATAGTTAATACTATTTGTTCAGTACGGAATTACCCAGTCTAAACTTTATTCCTTACTGAATGGAATATTGTCCTTGATTTTTTTTTTTTTTTTTGGGTCTGTCTTTTATCTGCACTTTCACTAGACCGGTTTTTACCTTGACATATACTTCCTTTTTTTATTAGTTATTGTGGCAGGTTCTGTATGATGTAACTTATTTTAAGAAACAGGAAGGAAACTTGATAAATTCCATCGCACATCCTATGTAAGTATGTAATTACCTAGACAGACAGCAGTTTTAAGAGTATTGGTTGTGCTGCAAAACTTCATAAACTTTTTTCTGAATTGATACTCGGCTTTCCTCGTCATTAATTTTTCACACATCGTACAAAAACGATTACAACTAATACATTATTAACGTGATTTTTATAATCATTATTCTTGGTTGGTTGGTTAAGGCAAAGTTACCAAAGAGCTATCTGCCTAAGGGGAAGATGCCGTGGGAGGTGGCCCTTTTTAAGGCGTTCTAACACGTAATCTCTTTACATCTGGAGAAAACCGCCCAAAACTCCCTACCGTTTGATTGATAGACGCGCGGTAATCCAGAAACCACTGGACTTTCACACTTCAACCATGTACCAATGTTCATTGTCTTGTCTTATTTATTTGGACATTGATCGGCCAATCATTGTTATTATCTTCATTATAAATGAATTGATATCTAGAAGAGCCTGTCATCTCAAGAACAAAGAATGCTAGGAAAGAGGAAAGTTTTGCAAAATGACGAAACACTGCAGGAATCTTTAACTGCTGGAGGCTGTTTTTTGAGGTATAATTATATTTTGAAAAGATAATCTATACTGTTTAATAAAATTACTTTCAGTCGTGATCTATAACTGAAGTTAAAAAGATTGTATTTCAGTTTCATAGTGCTATTCTGGAGATCACATTCATAGTGCGATTCACTTTAATTTCCTGAAAACTTCAAGAACAAATAATTTTATAACTATTTATTTATAGCTAAACTCATTTTTCAATTCAAAAGTTCATGTTGAAACGCTGAAAATATACATATCGTGCATGATACTTTCATAATAGATATAATATACCTGTATTTATCTCTATTTATAATCCTTTGAAATAAGTCTCAGAAACCTTTGCAAAAGTGTATTTAATGAATCATTTACTTGGGCAAGTTTAATCGCCTGTTTTCATAACTCATCATTTTGTGACTGAACGAGGTCATTTAAACTCATTTTCCCATTTTCATGTGTTTTCATTACTTGGCTTGAGGAAATTTTTATACTTCGGAATCTTCCTCAAAATGTAAATTTGAGCTCTAGAGTTGTTAGTTCATATAAGTATCTCTACTGTTGATATGAATAATACGTTAATAATGTAATAATAACTTTTTAAAACAAAGTTTATATTTGTTTAACCCCAGTCTATTTTAATTTTTAAAGCTGATTTCCCCATGCTATTTCCTAGTGAATAAATGTTAGCTTGTTTACTCAGATTCTTTTATTGAACTACCTTAGAGTATGAGTCATCGTTCTTTTTACAATGACCTTTATTGGACTTATCCGTTCAAACACTGATGTAATTAATTTTTTTTTTGGGGTGGGGGTGGGGGGGGAGGTGTACTAGCAATTATCGATATCGATTTATAGAAAATGTGATGATTGTAATAATTGTTAACTTTTAGTCAGTTTCTTTTATTGAAGTGACCTTTGAGTACGAGTCCTCGTTCATTTTACAATGACCTTTATTGGACTTGGCCTTTCATCACTAAAAATTGTTTTATTATTTAACTGTTCTGCCGAACAGCACAAGAAAATTAGTATTAAGCTTGGGTTTTTTTAAGGTATACTTGCAGGTTGCTAATGTGGTTGCTATCGATATATGGGGATTGTGGTGATTGTTAAATTAATATATACATTCATCGCATAGACATTATTGCTTTCTTTTTTATTTTGGTGAGTTATATAAAACCTTAATTTGATAAAAGTTACTGTTAATGTTTTATAAATGAAATCATTTATCTAAATCTACATTAAATGTTTCAGTGAGAGGTATGTACTTTCATGATTATTACTATTCAAGAAAATGTTTAATTCTTTCGAAAATTAAAACCTAATGCGTAAAGTTACAAATATTAAAAAAAAAAAAAAAAAAATACATGAAAGAACTATTCTGGGAAGCAGCAAACTCCAAATAAGGAAAGTCTTCTCCGTTGCGTCTTTTTAATGATGAGCGCTATCAGATTAAACATAAATTCAATATTAAAATTGGAAAGGTTTAAACAAAAAAAGTTATCCAAATCTGATAATATGCTTCTTCAGACTTATCGCCCCCTCCTTTGAAACTTCTCTCGAATTGCCACTGCTTACGTAAGAAAAAAGGGTGTGGGGTTGGCTGTAGTTTAAAAAAAAAAAGAGTTCATAATTTTGGTACAAAAATATAAATAAACTAATAATGTCAGGAACTTGAAATTTTTAGATGTCTCTTATAAGCAGTTCTACATACTGGATTGAACGATAAAAAATGTATCGGTTATGAAACTTTCAGGAAATTTTCTTAAAAATTTTTGCAAAATGTGACACCTTTTGTAAATTATTTTTAGATTTTTTTCAAAACGCTTAAGAAAAGCAGTTTTTTCTTTTATTACAGTGTGCTGTTCAACTTCTGAAGAATCATCCCGAAATTCTTCCGAGTCTCAGTGCAATTAATTTATTTTAATTTGTGTTCAAAAATTTGTGTTAGTTTATTCATATTTTTGTAACAAAATTATATACTAATAATGTCAGGAACTTGAAATTTTTAAGATAATTTTTGAGATCGTTAAACGCGTTTTATTTCTTCGAAGTAGCCTTAACGTTGGCCCCCAGCTGGGAAAAGGGAAACAGATTAAATCTGGGTTTCAAAGATTTTTCAGAGTTTTAAAGTTTTTTGAACAAAAACTTTACTACCCTCCACCCCCCTCCCCTTTAAATAAACAAGCGGGTGCTCCAGTTATCCACTATTTTAATCTCTGGTGCCAGGTTCTTTATAAGACTGATTAAAATTAACTTTGATACTAAGTGTCAAAAACTCCTGTTTCATCAAATGTTTCTTTCTCAGAAGTTTTCAATCAACAAATCACAATAGCTAAAAAATTCTCATTTCTTTTACCTGTTTGCGACAAGGAAATGATAAAAAGGAAATTGTATATCGTATTTTGATTTCCAGAGTTGCCCTTGATATTTAGTGCTATCGCTTATTGATTCTTACCTCCATAGGAAATAGGAAAAACTGTCATTTCGTTTTACTCTAATAAGTGATAAGCAGCGTGACAGGTCAATGTAAACAGATAAGTTCTGAAAGGATATTTTTATGGAACACAAACTTTTTCCTAAGACAATATTTAAAAAAAAATAGAGATATGTTTTATTTTGTGATTCTATTTTATTTTTTAAATACAGAATATTTTGCCTAGTACATTTTTAACAGAGCAATAAAATTTAAATTACTGCACCTTACTAAACTTTTCTCATTTTTTACGCCTGTTTAAGATCTGGAGGAAGAGACAGCTGTAATTAAATTTTATTTTGAAAACAATTTTAACTTGGATTAGAGAGTTCTATTAAAGTGTCAACTCTCTTATGATGTCAAATATTTAAGTTCAACACCAAACGATTCATTTCCATATGGGACAAAATCTCGTTTTGTTATGTCACTCAGTTATAGAGCCATGATCTGATCCATTTAGTGACGTTATAACAAAGTTAAATTCTATATTTTTGAACACTTATTTAATACCCAACATTATTTTTTCATTATTTCAGTGACAGTTCTTTATTTTTAGATCAGTTTTATGTCTTTATCTTACAGTTATCCTTTTCCACCTTTTAAAAATTTATATTGATACATAAGTATAGATTTTATGTAGAATCGCTGATTTAACAAATTCTCAAATTAAAAAAAAAAGAAAGAAAGAATTATTAAATTATCTTTTCAAGTTTGCATGGAATGGCTCTATATGTTGTCCCCCATCCCTAAAAATAAAAAGTTTACATCATTGTTTAAATTGAGTATTATTTATTTTTGTTTAATGCTAACATGCATATAAAATCGATCCAAATTATAAAGTTGTAATCATGTAAATTGTTATAATAATATATTGTTACACATTAAAATTTTAGACCAGCTTTGGAAAAGTTTTCCCAAACAATCAAGCTATGAAACACAATAGAATTAAAGATTAAATACATTATAACCAGACTAATGCTTCCAAGTTTAATTTTGTAAAATCAATATAATACCGTTTGAAATTTCTAAAATTTGTATTAGTTTTTATTTATTTCATGTTTTATATTTTCTTTAGGGCGGACATTGCGCTAATTGGCCTTGCTGTAATGGGTCAAAATCTTATATTAAATATGAATGATCATGGATTTGTGGTAAATATTTCTTCTGTAATGTTCAAACATTTTCTTTTCAATAAATATGAGAGAAATTTTGCTACAAAGATGCATTACTTTTAATTTCTCTTTATTAATTTCAGGTTTGTGCATATAACAGAACTGTCAATAAAGTGGAAAAGTTTTTAAATAATGAAGCAAAGGGTACTAAAATAATTGGAGCAAAGTCCTTAGAAGAAATGGTTGCAAAACTGAAAAAGCCTCGTAGAGTAATGCTACTTGTTAAAGGTTGATGTTTATATTCACTCATGAATTATTTTCACTTGCATTTATAAAGACTCTATGCAGATCAATCATTTTCATGAACATTTATTAAATTTATGTGCAGCTACAAAGATCTCATTAATCATGAAAATGTGGCTAAAATTACAGTAGTTACATTTTAACTAGTATTAACTTTTAAACACTATATAAATATTCTTTTTATAATAGATCCAGTATTTGAAATTAAAAGAACTCTCAGTAGCCGAATATGAAAAATGAGCAAAAACACACCTTGATATGAACTCTTCTTAACAGCTTAAATGAGAATTTATCTAAATTATATATTTTTTAAGTTAGCAAAAAACTTATTTGGAATTTTATTTTGTTCAGATAAATAAATTCACAATGCACTTGGTGAATAAGCACTATTAAATTTTTGAGCGTTTAAGTCATTGATTTGCTTTTAAAACTTTCAAAACTGTGTGATGTCCATTGCTTTTTGAAATGAACTATCTTGATGTCAATATACTTTTGAAATAAAGTAAAATAGAATAGTGAAATCTTTGTAGTTCATTTGTGAACATTTTTTAAAAAACTGTTCCATACTGCATGACTCAGTTTAATTTTTTGAAAATAAGTGACCTTTCAATGTGTGTACGATTGTGACAGACGACTCAAATGCATCACAGTCCCACTCCCTTCTGCTACCGATGCACATCTGCATTAAATTAACTGACGAGACCAAAGTTATTGTCATACACTGGGGGGAGGGGGAAGCATTATGTAACATTAGCTGCTTCTCTTTTCCCATTTATAATAAAAAATTATCGAAATTATTGCAGTTTAGGAATTTATTTTGAAATATTTTTTGACCACTCAGAAATATATATTCCATAGACCTATTGTTACTAATGGGAGACTGTTATATATTTTCGTATGCAAACAATTGCTACTTTTAATATTCTTACAAAAATGGAAGAACATTCTGTATTACATCTACTGCATATTTCAGATAGTGAAAATTTACCATAACTTAACTATGTAAAACAAAACTGAATGTAACAATACCTTATTTGCATGAAATGTTATTATTGGTGACTAGTTTAGTAAATACTAATCATATCAAAACATATATTATGGAACACTTTCAAATGGAAGTGTTTTCTTTTTTTGTACCAAACCAAACAGTCTTTTTTTGTACCAAATTTGGTAATGTATGATTACCAAACTTGAAGAGATTCTGAGCTTAACTCCAAAAATGTTGAATCGATATACATTAATGTAACCCTCTAGAAGTAATTTAAACATTTTTTCATACTTTAAATGAACAGTAAGCTGTTATAAGCATGTAAATACTTATTGTATTGTACTTAAAATGGATTAATGTAAAATATTCAGGGAAAATTGATGTATGATAACATGAGAAAAATATAATATGCTCTATGTTGAACAACCTCTGAATGTTTGGAGTGAGAAATAGGCAGCACAATTATTAAGTACAGTGCCATGCAGAGTTATCGCTAGAAATTTTGTCAAAGAGTGAAAATACTCCTTGATTTATTTTGAAGGAGTGAATTTAATTTTCAAAGAGTAAAATTAGAGGTTTAAAGAATAAAAAATAAAGATAAGTATGAAAGTTACCAGTGAAGGGCAAAAGCTAAATCAAAGTTAATTGGTTAAAAAAAAATGTAGTTTAATGTCAAAGTTTCCCATTTATTCATAGTTTATTATATATTGAAATTCTTTCCCCCTTTTATACATTTTTCATGACTAAATAAAATTGAAATTCAAAGAGCAAACATTCCAGTTTTTTTCAACAATTTCAGGCCCTTCCTCTGATATACAGTGCAACATAATGCTTTTGTAATTTCTTAGACCTCAATTTAAACAAAAAATATATATCAAATTGTATTAAAATTACAAAGTGTGAAAATAGGCGTAATTAAAATTTTAAAGAGTATTTTTGATTTTTAATGCATAAAACACGCTTATAGAGGTGTTAAAAAATCTCTGGTGCCATGTTAAATCTCTTGGCTAGCTGAGTTTCTACTAAGTATGCAACTCAAAGATAAATATACTGCATATTCTTTATATCAGAAATTTATTTAAATATCTATTAAAATATTTTATTATCTACTGTTTAGTTGTTTATAGAGTCAAAGAAAAGATAGCAAAATAAAATTTCTGATATCTGTAGAAACCCTGTACGTAATGTATGATTGATGTAAAGCATAATTTTGTAAACTTTAAAAACATATTACAGGGTGTCGACAGATCATGGAAATCAGGGAAATCATGGAAAAATCAGGGTACTTTTTCGATCTGGAAAAATCATGGAAATATCAGGGAATTTTGCAAAAATATTAAAAAATCAGGGAACTTTTGTTTCTGCCTAGTGAACTAGATCATTTTTAATTGCCAATTTGATGCGCGGTTCCGTTCTGGATCACATGACGCTCAACTGATGCACAGATACAGACATTTTACGAATCCGAAACCAGAATACAGATCATACGAGGACATAGAAATATGAATCCGAGACTAAGTGATGTAGTTTTAAGTGATGTAGGCACTATCACTATACGAATCCGAAAAAGTGCATGTATTCGGACTCGTTCTAAGATGCGGATCATACAAGAAATCGGATATGCGAATCATATCGGCATGTGAATTGCTTCCTGAATAAAGTCATAGGTTAAATGAATGGTAAAAGATGATTTAGTCTATTACTTACTGCGCCCTTGTGTTTTTTAAAGTGATGGGACATTTGAGTGATGCCTGCTAAGCTCCCCGCAAGACGATTTTTTTATAGATAGTGCTCATTTTTAAGCCTTTTTACATATTTTATTTTTTTTAATTTGAAACGATACATTGATTGAAATAAAATAAGTTGACTAGGTTGCCAGTTTATTTTGATCAGTCATCCTTACGCTTAAAATTGAACACCACCTTTATAAAACGAGGAAACTTTCTGCTACATATTGTCTTTTAGGGTTAGACTAAATCTTATGTTTGGATTTATGAAACTGAACTACAATTTTATTAATATTAAGCATTTTTGTGGTTTTCTATTATTTATTTCCCTATATGAAGCATTCACCTGTTGGTGCATGATACACAATGGCGATTTATATGAAAGATTATGGTATGTATGTACATAATTAGTTCTGGAAATTTGATAAAGATTGTCAGGGAAATCAGGGAAAAATCAGGGAACTTTTTTTCTCAATTTCTGTAGCCACCCTGTATTAGTTTCGTTGTATTTGAAATGTATCATTGGCTCCCAGCCAGTAGTTTGCAAACCTCCAGGGGTTTGTGAGGTATATATAGGCATTTGCAAAAGTAATATACTGCATGGTCATTACACAAGGGGGTTGAACAATTCTTTCAGTTTTTAGAGAGGATTCACAAGGAAAAAATGGTTTAAAACACTGAAATTGATTAATGTCTCTAAAATTCACTTTAAATAATCACTGTCTGATTGGAATTCTTTTTTGTCCCCCAGTAAAATAAATATCTATTCTAAATGCACCAATCAAAGTATGTGGTATATGATATGACATGGTATAGCATGTGTAAGTTTTGTACCAATTTATGAGTATTTATGGCAGTATGAGCATAGATGGACAGGCAGGCCTCATCATGGCCAAGGTTATAAGACGCTGAACATGGTAGACAGTTAAAGTGTGAAGGTCCTGCATTCAGGCCTATCGGAGTGGCCTGCCGATCTAATGGTCTGGAGTTTTAGTTTTTTTTTATTTATTTAGATGCAATAGTTATGCATTAGAACCTCTTATATGTAAAATGTCCTCTGAGCAGCAGAGTAGCCCCCCTTTTCCTCATGAAGGCTTGCCATGACACAAAATTCAAATAAACCGAAATAATTAACACTTTTCAATAAAATTGAAAAGTGTTAAAAAGTAGTAAAATGTTGTAATAATATTATTCTAAATTTTACTTTCTAACAGCTATGTACATTTTTATTTGAAAATTTTAGAGGATTCATCCTTTGTATGAGGCCATAAAGGTTGAGATATAGTATACCCTACTAGCAATTTTGCTCGGGCCACCATCAGCTGGCTACTTGGCCGGCAGTAGCCCGAGCAAAATTGCTAGTAGGGAATGCATTTATTTAATTAGAATTCTTGTATTTCATAAACTGTTTCGTTTTAGCTGGAGATGCTGTTGACAACTTTATTAATCAACTTATTCCATTACTTGAGCCTGGCGACATTATCATAGATGGTGGTAACTCTGAGTACACAGATTCTAATAGAAGGTGCAAGATGTTAAAAGAAAAAGGTCTTCTCTTCGTTGGATCTGGTGTCAGTGGGGGTGAAGAAGGTGCACGATATGGACCTTCTCTTATGCCTGGTGGTGCTGCTGAAGCATGGTAAACATCTGCTTATTTATTTACTTTCCGAACATGTACCATGTAAGGAAAGTATTGTAATCATGAAAAAATTTGACTTCAAGATTTTGGTGTATTGACACGTTGTAGGTCTTCTGAATTCGTTTGTTTTTTTACGCGATGTATGTGTGTGTATGTATCTATGTGATTAAACACGATAGCTCCTAAACGGGGCATTCAATTGAGCTCAAATTGGGTATATATGTTATAAACCACCATTGCAAGACCTGTATTGATTTTGGTTTGTATAGGACTTATAGTTTTTCTACAGGGCTATGACAAAGATTTCTTTTTCATTATGGCCTATGGGGGGGGGAATTCTTTAAAGTGCACTAGCTTTTAAACGGTGCATTTGATTGAGCTTCAATTTGGTATGCATGTTTGAATTATTCATTGATTAAAATTTATTTAAATGCTTGGTAATGATCTTAATTGGAAGTGTTCGGAAAGTCGAGAGAATACTCCAGATTTTTTTAATTTACTGTAGCATTAGTTTTGCAAGTTGCTATACTAGTTTAAATTTAACTGGTTGGTGGTTGTGGAAGTCTCTAGAGAGCATTTTTACACTTGTAGTTAGCTCCCTTCCCTTGGGGTCACCAAATAGTCTCACCTATTCTTGCTATTGAAAATTTGAACTTTTATAGATTGAGTATTTCCTTAAATACTTCTTTTTGTGAAAATCTGCTACTGGTCTTCAGAGTATGCTTAATACATTTTTGACTTTTTACTGTCATATTAATTTGTTTCTTTTTAGAGATTCTTTTCAGATATGCATTAAACTCTAAGTAAAGTTCGTGGAATAAGTAAATAGGTACAGGAAAAGCAGCTTTTTTTTTTCTTTTGTATACAACTATTCAAATCACCTAAGTTTTCACAGATGATTATTTAAAATTTGTAAATTAATTCATAGAGAGTTTTGCTTTGAGAATTTATATAACTTTTTAGCTTTTTCCTCTATTTGAATACTTCCAATCTGTGTTAGCGTTTTCCTTTGTTCTTTAGTATTTGATACTGGTAAATATCTTAAAATTAAATTTAAAAAAAAAACATTTTATTCTTAGAGGAATTTTTCGTAAACTCAGCTGGGAGGATTTTGTTTTACTCTTTAGAACAGATAATTTAAACAATGTTTTTTATTTTAATCATCTCTGTATTAAACATTGTGTTAATTGTTTTGGGTACTGACAAATAGAACTGTCTTATTTGTTGACAGTCTTACATTAAATACCTTTTAAAAAGTCTTATTCCAATAGCCATTTTCCCCCCATTCAATTTGAATTATGAATGTAAATGGTTTTGTTTCAAAATTATTAATTTTTGTAGATGCTGTGTAATGTATATTATAATTGCAATAACAGTTAATTTTATATAATGATGTCTGTCAGTGGGGTAGCCAGAAATTTTTCATGTGGGGGGGGGGGGGGTTACGGCTACTACAACTCGCATATATGTATATTTGTATGTGTGATAAGGGAGTGAATAATATACATTTTGTATGGCAAAAAATTCCTCATGGGGGGGGGAGGGTTATGGGGTTACAATAGGTTACTCCCCCTATCTGCCCTCCTCCCCTTTGGCTATGCCACTGATGTCTGTTAATAGTGAAAATATTCTAGGAGTATTTTCTATTATGTCAAAAAAAAAATTGTTTTTGTACCCATGTTTTTCCACACAATTTATACATTTTTATATTTTCATTCGTGAAGAAATTTTAATATTTGAGAAAAACCATAGAGAATTATTTTGTTAGTTCTGTTTTTGTATAATCAAGCAACTGAAAAGAAATGGTAGCTTTGAGAAGTATCGCTTAAAGATGATTTTTTTTCTCTTATAAGTTGATACTGTTCAGGACAGTTTTGTTTTAAATTTTATAATCGGTTCTTTTTTGTGCAGAAATATTTATTGATTTTTTTCTCTTTATAGGCCACATATCAAAAATATTTTCCAAAGTATTTCTGCCAAAGCTGATGGAGAACCCTGTTGTGATTGGGTAAGGTAAAATATAACTTAAACTAATAATTTGAAATGAGTAATTATAGATTATTTTTTTAACCAATTTTCGATTGCTGTACTAGTTTAAAGTTTGTGGCTCATAAATTTTAAATACACATAAATATTGTAAGTGTAGGGTCCGCCCCGGCGAGCTGGTGTAAAAAAAATGCAGTTTGGAAGCGGGGAAACTACTAACCACTCCACGGTATTAATCCATGCTGAGAATGCAAATAAACAAGCCTAGTGTCGAGACTAAATATTTATTCTAGATATATATATATATCGTATTAACAATTTTTATATTCATTGGACATTCAACATCCTTCTGATGATATTAAATGGGCAAGTCACAGGAGCCGCCATAATTTGCGTCCACATCTGTGCATCTCTCTGCTCCCAACTCAACTGTGATGTTTTCTCTTTTCCTCGCCTCCTTAGATGACCCCCAGGACACAAGCCCTTCACTTCATCCCCCACCCCACCCCATGCTCTCACCAGAAGAATACCACTGTGGGTCAGCATATGCCATCGTTAAAGGAGGAGTTGAAAACTGAGTGGGTTCTCTACAGTATGTTTTAACACACCCCCCTCCCGTTATGTTTAACATAATATTGCTTCATATTTGTTATGATGGTTGTATTCAGTACTTAACATGTAGTCCTAAAGTAAGTATTTGTCCCAAGTTCCTATGTATGTATTGCCTAGTTAGCCTGATTTTGCTTGTATCAACAGGAACATAGCTCCTGTACTAAATATTTGCTTGTGCCAAACAAACATTTTTAATCGTTAAATGTTAAAAAAAGGGTTTTACAAAAAAGGAAAAAGAAGATAAAAAAAGAAAGTGTATATCTTTTTTTAAATTATTTTGTAGAACCTTAGTAAAATACAGGAAATATTTCAGAATATTTTTCTCTAGTTATGTAATCTGGTGCCATGATCCAAAAATTCCACAGCCTGACAAAAATTGCATTTAATCAATACCATGACCCAAAGCCTTAATCCAGGCAAAAGGGCAGCTTACCAAATACTAAAATGGTCATGTATCACCGGAATGTTACAGGGTTTGTACGTCGCTCAAAAGTCTTTAAAAGAGCCTAAATTCTATCTTTAACTATTATAGGCCTTTAAAAGTGCTTAAAATTGTATGGGAGTTTTTGAAAGTGCTTAAAAATGTTCACTTTATTACAAATTATAAATCTATTGTCATTAACAGTTATATTTAGCAGATTTATGTTTTTAAAATATCATTTTGTTTTGCAATCCATTTTACTTGTGTAAATGTAGTATCCCTTTCTTTTTGAAAGAAGTTTAGGGTTCTGATTTGCTCAACAAGCAGTGAAAGAAAATATGATTTAAAAAGTGGCTAGAAAAGACAAATGGTTTTGTTTTTACCCATTACATCTGATAAATTGAGAGCATAGCTGGTGGGAGAGGGAATGGAATTATACATTGTTATGAGGCAAGTTAAGGACTTTAAGCAAATCTTGCAGTGTTTCAAAAATAAATATTAAAAAAGAAATTATATTCATAATTTAAAGATTTTACTTGTGCTTGATTTTATTATGAAATTGCTGAAATTATGAGTATAAAAATGAAGAAATCGTAATATTTAAAAAAAAAAAAAAAAAAAAGACCCCTTTTTCATGGCAAGATTCAATATAGCGCTTAAATACACAAGATGCACCTATTTAGGGTGTTTTCATATATTTTAAATATAATAGTTCAGTTTGAAATATGCACTTACTACAAATGTTTCGATTTATATAGTTTTAAAGAGCTTTTAAAATTCATTCTTGTATAAATATTTATATATTATAATAATTCGGTAGTGTCTGTTTTACTGCAAAAGCAGTTCCAAAGTCTACTGCACATAGCTTTTCTTTGGCCATCACTTTCTGTAAAGTGAAATCAGTAGAATCCCTGGTAAACATTTTGTTGAGTAATTTGTTTGTTCCTGCTGAAGCTGTGTTATTATGATTGCTTGGACTATTATCGGAGATAAATAAGTTGCACCAATGAAATTTTGGAGGTCTGATCTTTACCGACTGAAATTAATCTTGCAAAAGTGTGCTTTGAAATTAGTATTTAAAAGCCATGCCAAAGAAAAAAACTTTCCAGTGGCTACTATGCAGCATTCATTCTATGCAGAAACAAGTTTATTTATTAGCATTTTATTAACAAAAATCTGAATTTCAAAAGGAGGAAAATAGCTGCCCCCTCAGCCAATAACCCTGACTTTAATTGCCTTCAAAAATAAATTGTAATAAAAACTAAGCACCCTAATATTTTATCAAAAATATCAAGGCGCTTTAATTTTGAGATGCAGTGCTTTATTTTTGGTACTTATATTTCATTTAAATTATCTGTACCTTTTTAATTTAATTTGTATTTATTTTGAGTGCTTGATTTTTTTTTTCCTAAATAATTTTTAACTCCATTTTAATAAAACATGTTCGTACCTGTAACATTAAATAATTAGGGAGAAAAATTATTATTGTTCGTCTGATACTGTAACTAATATTTTATGTAGTCTTTCTGCACATTCGTTCCAGCCTTTTTGTATATATTTAAAGTATTTAACTGTCACATCCTAATGTTTGATAAGCTACTTTCTTATAAAACATAATGAGACAGAATCTCTTAATTTTTTTCAACGTTTGATACTGTACGTAATTATGTTCTCTGAAAATAGCAATTCTGTATTTTGGGTGTCTTCTAAAAGAAAATATAAGGGGGGATGTTCTGCTTACATTTTTTTCATAGTTGTTTGTGTATAAATTAAAATAGTTTTTCCTGAACTATGTGTTGTGTGTACGTTAGGAGAGGGGGGGGGGAGGGGAGAGTAATTTGAGAGCATTCCTATGTAGTAGATTGAAATGCTTTTTAAGAGTATTACCATATCATATACGATTTTGAAAAAAATTTAATCTTTCTGAATTATTGTTTTTTAACTGTTTATACCTGCGTGCATAAAACCCTTTTTCAAATTGCTGTAGCTGCTGATTATGTAATAGATAGGCATAATATGTACATTGTTATTATTATACATTTATAAGTCTATCAGTTTTATTGCTTAAAATTGGTAAATCAGAGTTAATGTTGTACTCACATTGAATTAAATAAATTAGTATTTATTTTCATGTATTTGTAACTCATTAAAAAGCATAGTCTGTTACTTAGATTTTTAAATTTCAATTCTAGGTTGGTGAAGATGGTTCTGGGCACTTTGTGAAAATGGTACATAATGGTATTGAATATGGTGATATGCAACTTATCTGTGAAGCCTATCATTTATTAAAAGATGCACTTAATTTAGATCATGATGAAATGAGTGAAGTAAGTTCATTTGGTAATGTAATGGTACCTTGTTGGCTGTACAGTGTTACTCAGTAATCTAAATTGACAAATAAAAAGAAGAAAAAGATAATCAAAAGTTAAAATTTGAATTTTTTTAAGGATTGAGGAGATAGATACTTTATATGAAAGACCTTGACTGTCTGAGAGGATGTTAATTCTCAGGAATTGTGTGCTTTTATTCAAATACCCAAGACACACAAACGTTTCTGCCTGTGACTCTCTTGGTATCTTTCACTTCCCCTCATGACTGAAAAATGAAATATTAGATCCAGTGATATGGCAACTAAAGGATTTTAACAATATTGATTATTCAGTTGCTTTGAATTTCTTCAGTTGTTCATTTGTAATCATGCAAGCTTCTTTTCTTTAAACATATGAGAGAAAACACTGTTATGTGATTTTTTTTAGAGAAATTTATACTACATATTTCTAATAAGTTTAACATTGTGGAAATCCTTTAAGAGCAAAAGATACTTTTACTAAAGGTAAAAGATTACTGCAGCTACTAAGCTTTCTTGACAACATAAAAAGTATGCCAAGATCTCAGTTATGCTTTAGAACTACAAACGTCTATGGGAAAGTAAATATTTTCATGAGATTTCACCACCACTACCATCTTGGTGATGTATATTGGTTGCTTAGCAACTGAATTTTTGTGGTGATTATAATCTACAAATGCCCGGAAGTATAGTGTCTTATGTATATATTTTAATTCTACATAATTTTTCACACACCCTCTGTAATCTGAATTTTTCAGTAATCTGTACAACCTTGTGTAGCATATAGTTGATATTACTGAAATAGCTCTGTATCTATTTGTATTTTACTCATGAAATATAGTCGTACAGCATTTCATCTTAAATTTTAAGACAAAACTTGTCAATGTTTCACTAATTTTACAGTTTAAATGTTCAACACAGTTTTATTTTAAAAATTATTTTTCCTCAACCAGTATGGTTATTTCATTATAATGCTATGCAATGATCTTAAAAACAAAAAGATGCTATAAATGTAACATTTTTTTTTTTTTTAAATAACCACCAAACCTTATTATAGAATACTGATTTTGAAAATCATGTTTGTATCGATTAATCATTAGAAACAAAACAAGTTTCGTGCATTAACAATCCACAGAAGCACATGTATCCATTGCACTTGATATCTACATTATTTATCGATCAGAAGAGCTTTACTTAGCAGTATAAAGTTAAATACAACCAATTTAAGGTTATTACAAATTATTACTTAAATGTGCATTAAAGTAGAGCATAAGAATGAACAGTGCCAAAAAATTGTAGACTTTCTTCTACCGGTACTTTTTAAATGTGTTTATCTTTTAAAACTACTGACATTTTAATTTATTTTTCAGAAATTAATCTCTTTATAAGGTACTTTACTTACAATCATTGTTTGATAAAATGTTTTTAATGTTCATTTACTTTTATTTTATATTGAGTTTAATCCAAATTGTTTTTCATATATTTGGTGTATTATTAGGCAAGTTGGAGTGTATAGGCTGATTAATTTTATTTTTCACCAGCTATGCAAAAAATTCCAGAGCTGGGATTCGAACCCAGGACTGCCGCATAACGTGCGGGTGCTCTACCACTGAGCTACTCTGGGACGATTCCCAGATGAAATTTCTCGCATTAGAACCGTTGGCATTTATCATCTTCCTCTGCAAATCACAGATAGAACAGATGAAACAATTAATTCTCGACAACTCCATTATGCCGTGGAAATTATATATTTTTAGAAAGTGTCTTTCTAAAAATATATAATTTCCGAGGCGTAATGGAGTTGTCGCAGATTAATTGTTTCATCTGTTCTATCTGTGATTTGCAGAGGAAGATGATAAATGCCAACGGTTCTAATGCGAGAAATTTCATCTGGGAATCGTCCCAGAGTAGCTCAGTGGTAGAGCACCCGCACGTTATGCGGCAGTCCTGGGTTCGAATCCCAGCTCTGGAATTTTTCGCATAGTTGGTGAAAAATAAAATTAATCAGCCTATACACTCCAACTTGCCTAATAACTTGAAAAGTTGATGGAATTACTTTCTAAAAATATATTTGGTATATTATTTTAACTAACAATTTTCAAATTTATCCTGTTTAAACTTTTTATTTATTTTCTAGATTTTTACACAGTGGAATAAAGGAGAGCTTGATTCCTTTTTAATTGAAATTACAAGTAATATATTAAAATACAAAACAAATGGTCAACCATTAGTTACCAAGATTAAGGATTCTGCTGGTCAGGTAAATAACATTTTTCTACAGATCAATATAGGGGATGAAATGGCTATCTTAACTGTTATTATTATGTCTCTTTTGAATGGTTTTAAAGGAGGGATTATTATCAGTCAACAATTATAATTGCAAAAATTTAGCAAATAGTAGCAAAATTTTTTATAATGTAAGTTTCATTTTGATAATTTATTAAATATCTTTTTGCACTATATTGTTCTTCTCAGTTGAATTGCTTGAAGCAGAAACAAAATCAAGTGAATCTCCTTTAAAAAACCCTGGTGGTTTCTTCTTTTATATCTGTAAAGCAAAATGTACTAGTTATCTTATAAAAATATTTTATTCATTCATAATATATATTACACACCAAAGAGTCATTACATTATGACCACAAACACATTTCCCAATGAACTCATCTGGATGACATGGAGAGCACATAATTAAGTGGGAATGGTGTTATCTATTGCTGGAGAAGGTAAGAAATCATTCTTGCACTTATGTTTGGGAGTGATGGGAAAGGCTGTTGATCTAAGCAAATCTGATAGAGGCAGATTGTAATGGCCCAAAGACTCACGAGTATCTCCGAAACTGCATAACTGGTCGGTTGTTCATAATCTTCTGTTGTTAGTATTTATAAAAAGTGGATTAATGATGGTGAAACCAGCAATAGACGTCAAAATGTTGGGCGTTCACACATCATCCAAGAAAGAGGATGCAGGAGACTGTCCTGCCTAACACAGCAAAATCGACGGCAGACAGTAGCTTAGCTGACAGCCCAATACAATGCAGGTCCAAGTACAGTTTTTTCAAAACACACAATTCAGTGGATACTGTTGGATATTGGACTGCAGATAAGAGTACCCTCTTATGTGCCTCTGCTTACCAAGCATCATTGTCAACTGCGCCTACTGTGGGAATGGGAGCATCGAGACTGGATCACAGATATATAGAAGAGAGTTGCCTGATTGGATGAATCCGGTTTCTCCTTCATCACATTGATGGTCGTGTCAGGGTACGCTGTCTTCCAGGAGAACAGCCCTCTTAGAAAGCCCCCCACAGAGGGCAATCCCACCCCCAGCCTAGATTCCTGGCATAGATAATTGGCCGTGACCCACATTTCCATTTCCAGGAGAACAGCTGTTCCCCTCTCCTTAGCAGCTCGAAGCTCAAGCACCATGTTCCAATATCTCGACTTTGTGTGGCTGCTGCTTAAATATTTGGTACTTGGTTGGTACTGTCTCCAGTATCTACCAAGAACTCATGGATGCCTAGGTGAATTGAAGCTGTTTTGAAGGCCAAAGGAGGCACAACGCATTATTGAGTAGGTGGTCATAGTGTAATGGCTCTTCGATGTATATATAAATTTTAAAATGTCATTGCTGTTTGTAATGTCAAATTTTTCAACAAAGCATTGAATATCCAAAGAATAACTTTTTGAATGATATGATCTTTAAAAAAATTCATCTTTTGTGTTTTATATTTAAATGGGTGAAATTATTTTCACCCATTTAAATATAAAACACAAAATGGGTGAATTTTACTTAAAAATTGAGGTGTGGCAATGTTTAACACTGTGCAATCAAAACAACTGCAAACTAATATAAATAATATTTAAAACTGCATATGCCGAAAGTTTAATTTAATATAGCTATGTAAAAGATTTAAAAAACAATGCTAATACAGAAATATTTATAATCCTCTCTCCCCCCCCCCCTCTATTTTTAGAAAGGAACTGGTAAATGGACTGCAATTTCTGCTTTAGAATATGGCATGCCTGTAACTTTAATTGGTATGTAAAGTTTTGTGTTATATAGTTTTTCATTTTTTTTCCCTAAGTGTATATGATTGTATAAAATTTATGAATATGTCTTAATTTATAACTGGAGTTCTTGTTATTTTTCTGAACTATGTTACTTTTCTAATATCTATTTTGTTGTCTGTTATAGGTGAAGCTGTTTTTGCAAGATGTCTTTCATCTTTAAAGGATGACAGAGTTAAAGCTAGTAAATATCTGAAAGGACCTTCTGGTGTTGTATATAAAGGCGATAAAAAAGAATTCATTGAGAATATTCGTCAGGTAGGATGAAAGTTTTATTTTTAAAACTTTTCCCATCATTTACAACCTTGATTTTATTCATTTATTGTGTATTTTTTATGTAGTATATGTTATTTTTAAATAGTATTTTTATAAGGATGACTACTAATCTGCTCATAACAAATATATTTCACAGTATACAGTCAACTCACAATAACTTGAAGTTTTATAAGAGAATAATTATAGAGTTTTCATGTAGTCTCAAATCAGTTTAATATTTTTAACACAGTCGCTCTAAAGCTTGCGTATTAAGTTTTTGTTTGAGGTTTCAATATCACTTCATGCTTAGAAAATCCACTAATGAGATTTTTAAAAAAGTGGGTGGTGGGGAGTTTGATGTGTGTGTGTGTGGGGGGGGGGTGATATTTTCTCCACTCTGCTGTGTATATTTTTATCATTTAAAATACCAATTCCTATTTCTTAAACTCTACTAGTAGTACAATATCGCTCAATCACTAGCACTTATAATACAAAGATTTTAATTTTTGCAAGCAAAGGCAGGGAGGGCAAATACTGTAACTCAAACTTCTGATTGCTCAAAATATTTGTCCTTCCAGATTTTGAGTTACTACAAGTTGACTGTATATTGTAAAATTTGTATATTGTAAATTTGTAAAATCTTATATATATTATGTATATAATTATTAAAATTATTTCATCCTGTTATGAAATAAATATTTTAGCATTTAATTAGAAACTCGATATATATATATATATATATATATATATATATATATATATATTTACTGTCAAAATTAATTTTATTTTCATGCAGTTTTTATTAGCTTACAGCAAGTACACTTTTGTTTTTAGTTATTACTATTTTATGATCACTTTTTTACATGTAGATAATTAGAATTCTATATTTATTAAATGGTACTTTTTTTATTTAATATTATAACTTGATTTATTATTTAAAAATATTTTATACTTCATTAAAAAGTCTCATTCTCTCTCTAAATGAGCTGTGTATTGGCATGTAAGTGAATTACTTCATATTTTCATGGAGTTTTAAGCATACCACTTGTTTTCAACTCTAAAACTTACTTTTCTTTGGTGGATAAAAATGACTTATCTTTTATTATCCATGTTAGGAAATAATTTCCTTTAATTTCTATTCAAAAGAAATGAATTACATTTTAAAGAATAAATAGCCTTCAGATGGCTTTGTTACTCATCTTACAAATTTTAATTGCTTAGGTTTATATTTTATGTGTTGAATATTTTGTTTCTTCAAAATTATTTACAAGGGTTTGTAGTACTTCTTATACTCTGATCATTTTTATTTGTTGCTTCAATACATGGGTGACGATAGGGAGTGCAAAGGGTACACTTTCAACCCCCTGGTATTGAAAAAAGAAAAGGAAATTATCATGTAAATGTAATTTCATTCATAAAAATTTTGTTTTAAACTTAAAAAAAAAACTCTGCTTGTATATTTTGCAAGCAGAGCAATATTTTGATTCATAATATTTTGCAATATTTTAATTCATAATTGTCAGCTGTTTAGATCTATGTTTAAGGTATAATGTTTTTTTACCATTCTACATAAATTTTAAATGTTTGAAATATCATCCATGTACTTGTTTTTGACTTTAATTCATTTTTTATATGTATAGGTATATATAATAATATATATGTACACACCCTTGGATTAAATCTTGCCAGTGCCCTTACTTGTGTATTTTTAATTTTTGCACACTCTTTTTCGATAATTTTTGTGATTATAAACATGTCCAAATTTCTAAGTAGTTCTTTTTATATTTATTTTTATAATTTGTTTTAAAGAACTTTTCTCAAGCAGGCATATTTTAAAGCGTTCATAATGCTAATTTCATTTTAATTTTAAAGGCATTGTATGCATCCAAAATTGTGTCTTATGCTCAAGGATTTATGTTACTCAGAGAAGCTGCCAAAGTATTTAATTGGAAACTTAATTATGGTGCCATATCACTTATGTGGAGGGGAGGATGCATTATTAGAAGGTAATATTCACATTTAATACAATAGTATTCTTTTATTGATCTAAGTACTATGTTATGCATAATGCATTTTTACTACAGATTTATTTTTACTAGCTATACTTTTTATGAAATAAGTTGCTGAATGGCATAATCTTTATAATTATTAAGAATTATTAAAAATTAAAAATATATGGACTTTATGTTAAAATGAAATTTCCTTACTATTCCAAGTTTTCATGTATTTCTTGGCCAGTCATGTGGCAATACTGTATGCTCCAAAAAATGTCCCAGCATTTTGATTAATCATATAATCATTATCTACACCCACATTTCCTTGAAAATATGCAATTATTATTATTATTTTTACTCACACATTAGTTGTCAACCTTATTATTGCCTCATTCAAACCTAACTTTTTTTTAAAAATCTGGCACTCCAAATGATTGCAAGATGTTATAATGCAGTAAAACTATTCAAATCTGAACATCCCAACTACTGAATTTGTATAATCTGGATGAAAATCAGACCCTTTCCAATCCTGCATCCAGAATTGAGGACACAAAAATTATCATACAGTATGGACATTGTAATTTGCACACATTTTAAAATAATCTCAAGAAATTCAATCATCAGGATTTTTAATTTTATACTTAATTACAAATTTGATTTCTATTATCAAAATAAAAATTATTTAATCGGATCTGAAAGGGTTAAAATAATTCAGTTATATGCAACACAACCATAAATTTAAACTATGAACTTTATTAGGTTTAAAAGAATCTAACATCTTTCTGTTGGGTGTAGTTACTCAATAAATCTGTCATTTTCCATTTATACTTATTTTATATTCAAGGAAGATAAATGCATTCTCTTGACAATTTTGCCTGTTTATTACAATTTTTTATGATTCATATTACAGAATTTCTATAAGATGGAATTTTTTGTAAAAACATGTCTAATCAACCCCCCTCCTCAAAAAACTATTCAACAATCACAAAAGTTCTGTTTGGTTGGAGTGGAAATTTTCTCCTTTGACTCGATGCCAATTTGTTTTCTAATTGTATCTACATGTAGTCACCTTAAACACATCTAAAAAATATTAATGGACAACTGATGAATGATCTAAAATATACTGAAAACTGTATCAATTCTTAGAATAAATATCTAAATATTAATATAACTAAAATTAATATCATTCAAACTTTTTAAAATAAATTCATTTCTGTGTTACTGTAAATATTATATAAATTATGGTTAATACATGTTGAATTTGAATTGTTTTTAAACATTTTTCTGGAGAATATGTTAATTTATAGTCAGTCTTTTTTGTAGACAATAAATTGTTAGTATTCATAATGGCAAAGAAAAAAAATTGAAAATGGTTGTTGAAGAAAGTGAAATTTCTAGGATTGTTCAATTTGAGAAATTTTCTTGTTATTTATTTATTTTGATCCATAGTTCACCATAATATTTGTTTGTTTTCAAACTGTGTGTTTATATAAACTTAATACAATGGAGGACAGAAATTTATAATATTGATCATAAATATCATTTCACATTATAAATATTATTTATATGCTACTTTTTTAAAACTCTTTAATGTAACTCTAGTTATGCTTAATTTATTGTATTTTTTTAATAATCTTGTAATGTTTCTCATGAAACACATTTCTGAACTTCTTGCAGTGCCTTTCTTGGTAATATCAAAACTGCTTTTGATAAAAACCCAGATCTAACTAATCTTCTTATGGACCAATTCTTCTGTGATGCCATTGATAAATGTCAAGAATCATGGAGACATGTCATAGCAACTGCAGTCACACTCGGAATTCCAACTCCTGCATTCAGTGCTGCATTAGCCTTTTATGATGGGTTTAGATCAGAAACACTTCCTGCTAACCTCATTCAAGTAAACTTATTATTTATGTTAATAGTTATGCAATACATCATGTGCTTTTAAAAATACACAACTACTAAATAGTAATAACAGTTTACTACTACATATATATATGTATATATAACTATAGTTTTTAACTATAATAAATAGTATTTTCTTATGCAAATCTTATTTAAATTGTTAAATTACTTTGATTTCATCACTAAGCTTTTCTCATCAAAATCTTTTCTCTTCTATATATATTAGTATTTTATGATATTCATTAAAATTTCCAGGAGATGAAACCTAATTAAATGCAAAATAAATAAATTTCAGCACGACCCCTGTACAACAACAATATATATGTATATATATATATATATATATATATATATATATATATATATATATTCTAAAAAAGTAAAGGCCGCTGGCGCTGTCAAAGCTTGTTGGATTATCTCCTCCTAAACCGTGGGGATTTGAGTTTTAACTATGCCCACAGATTCAAAAAATTCCGAAGAACCTGCTAAGATGGCTTAAATTTCGAAAATTGAATTATTTTAGAAGATATTAATAAAAAACTGCAAAAATAAACAGAATAGTTACCAGATTTGGCATAAAATCATTCATTCCTTTGCAACAAAGCGTTTCCAAGTATCTAGAATCGCGTGAAATTTACAAACATGAGTTAGAATTATGCCCATTTTACGCCGAAATAAAAACTATATGAAATAAGTAACTCAAAATGTGTTACACAAAGTTGACAATTTTCAAATAGTAAGTTCGCTTAGACAACAGTAGTTTAGAATTAGCAATTATTCGTTTTTCCAAAAGAGAATAACTAATATCTTGAAAATGAAAAATAATTAAAATGCAGATTATTTTAAAGCCGGTTCAGTCTGGATTATTTGCTACCAGTAGAAATATTTGGCTGCGTTAACTATGCCATTATAGCAGTTACAGTACACTTTGGATATTTGCTAGCACGACGAGATGGTATAATTCGTGGTGTTAAGTACGCCAATCTGAAACGATTATGTAAATGAAAATATGGATAACGGTTTTCCGGTAACCTTACATGAACAGTAATTATAGGTTGTGAGCATGTGTAAATCGCCAAATAATGAAAAGTCGCCATTGGTGGCAAGCTATCCTATCTGTTCCGTAGCTTTTATTAACTTTACATGTATGCAAGTCGCCAAATTATGAAAAATCGCAATGGGTGGCAAATTTGAAGGGTGTCCAATGGGTTTTACATTATTAAAAATACAGCTGAAACAGATGTTCTGATTTTATTATACTTTAGCTCCTAATTAATATAACTTTTGAATGGCAACATTGAAAATCATTGTGTTTCTGAAGAGTGCAAATAATTTTTCCAGCGATTATAAGCGGAGTTCGCACTCCAGGTGTAGTATAGCTCAGGACCCGTACAACACGGATTCCGATAACAAAATATCTTCCGTGTTATGAGGGGGGGGGGGTCTACTGTAGTGTGAAGTTTAAATTTTTATGTACCAATGAACATGCAAGAACCAAGCGTAGCTCAGTAACATTCTATCTGATCCAATCTTCGGGTTTTGTCTGTTGAAATTATGTCTTTTTTACGAATAAACCTGATTAGGGGCCGAATGCCTCATACGAAAAGCGAGCGCAGCGAGTCTGGGGGCCTTGGCCCCTAGTATTGTAAATAATATATATGGTTTTTAAACTACACTTTGCAATATGCTATGTTAAAATTATGCTTTATTTTCTTTGAAATATATATATATATATAGTCAATGAAGTTTGTATTTATTGTTTTTTTCAGGCTCAGAGAGATTATTTTGGTGCTCATACATATGAGCTGCTTTCAGACCCAGGAAAATTTATACATACAAATTGGACAGGACATGGTGGCAATGTGTCTTCAACTTCATACAATGCATAAATTATTTTTTGTTTCAAATCAAATATTTTACATAATGTTCATTCTGTATTTCAAAATCAATATTTTTTAAGCTATTAAAATTGCTTGTTAAATGATTTATCATTTATATTGTTTTATAAACTGTACATTTTACTAATGCATGTTTATAAATACTTCGTTTAATATTTGTTATAGATAAAATATTTTATACCATGTTCTCATTGCATTAGAAAATTAATATTTTTATGATGTTATAATTCCTTTGTAAAGATTTATAAACCTTGTACGTAGCTTCATGAAATCTATGTAATATTTCATTTTTGAAAATAAATGTCTGTATTATCATTTCAGATCTACTTTTTTAATTAGTCTGTTAAAGCAATCACACTCATTTTTTACCTCATCTTTCCTCTACTTTAACATGATATATGTAAAGTAGAAAGGTACTCACTCTAGTTTAATTTATTAGGAATTTTTATGTTTTACATAACTACTTACGATGATTCACTATACTTCACGTTTAAAAAATTATCATACAGGTCTGTTAGCATTAAATTAGAGTTGATAACAGAAATTTCCTGAGTTAAAAGCATGTATGTAGTAATTAAGCAGTTATAATTTATTTTTGAAAAGAAAACCGACTTCAAATTACTTAACCATAATGTAAAACAGCACTGTTTGGCAATTGCTCACAATAGAAGATATTGCCAATGTAGGTTCAGTTTTGGAAAGTACTTTTTTATCCCCAAACTTGGCAATAAATTGCCAAAAGTGGCCAACGTTAGTGACTTTTCATGCTTATATTACTCAAATAAAACCTAGAAATATTTATATTTCCTGCAGGAGTGGTAAGTTTTCTTGTAAAAAAAATGGTTTTATTATTCAAGAAATTAAGATAAAATTTAATGCTTTTATAATATTTAATAATAGTTAACTTTTATAATAGGATAAATTAATAACAAATCTAGAATCTGAGCGAAAGGACAAAGTTTGGAATCTGTTCAAGTGAATGTAAAGAATAAAGCCAGATGGAGATGAACGAGGGTTACATGACTAAGTCCAATCTGCAAAAATTGCAAAACAAAACTCTGTACCATCTGCAAAGCTTGGTATTTCACAAATATGCTAGTATAGTCTGACTGTGGCCATCACCGCAGCTAAAGCAAACATTAATTTTGTCACCTCTTTCCATAACTGATTTTGTCCTTCGAAACCTGTCCTTCCTTACATTAAAAGAGGACCAATTTTGAATGATATGAACAAAACTGGTTCCACACAGATTCCTTTATTTCAATTCTTATCCATTTAGAACTTGTTAAAAATTTGAACCCATCACAGGCAGAATGTCGCATAGAAACACAACAGAGCAGTTTCACCTACATCATTACTTCTACATCACACTTTTTTTAGGTTACACCATAAACTAGGGTGTAGGATGATCAATGACTAACAGCAGACGGGCAAAATAATCAGCCTCTCTAAGGAAAATGCTCAACCCCATTTTGATGATTAGCTACATGAAAGCTCTGTAGAAAAGTATAATGATGAATCAACCTACTACTTATGCTCTCATGCGCACAACAGAAACTTAATGATTACAACTCGCAGCACCATCTTACCGTCAAATTTCTGTGAGAATTCATTGATGATTGTTCCCAAGTCTGTGAATAACACTTACATTCAATAGGTATAAGAGTTTCTAGATTGAGCATAACAGGAGAAAACATGCATATACCAATCCTTTACGATTAACCTACAGAAATTGCTATACATAAAATTTACATAAGTGGTCATCTCCATATATAAATAAGCACAAACTTTTTTTTTAATGCCAAAAACCTAGATTTCATTTCGTATTTCAAAAATTTAGCTCATTTTAACCCCGGACTGGATACAAATTTTCAATGCATTTGTACTAAAAAGGAATGAGTCATAAGCTCGGAAAATTTCTCTCCCCAGTATTAAAATATTTTTTCACATTTCACCTTATCTCATTTTGATCTTGAGATTTCTTGAGTATTGATCTTGAGAAGTTGATTCCACCTCTCCCTATACAATTAGAACTAAATTGCCCAACCATAATTTACTATTATAATTTTTTAACAAATTATTAAGAGAAGAAATAGGGGCAAAAAATAATTTTACATGGCTGTGCAAAATTTCAAATTTTTATGTTCAGTAGTTTACTTCATATTAATTAAAATGTCATATTTTGATGAGTTAAGGGGCAGTATATAAATTTATTAAGTGGCAATTTTTCGAAAATTTCATTAAAAATATGTAAATTAGATTTCTTTTAAGCAAAAGTAGTAAAAGTTAACAGTATTAAAAACTGTCAAATTTTTGAGCAAAAAAATTGAAGGTTTACAGTTTGACGGTGATACTATAAAGCATCTATTCTTGAATCCACTGCTATTGCCTCCCAAATAAAATATTTTCCATGCATAAAATTAGATGCCGTAGATGTAAATGTATGTTTTCCAATGCAACGTTCTATTTCTGGAAAACTAATATTCCTGGCATGAATTTGATCTTTGTTAATATCTGAAACATCAGATCTTTGGATTTTCCCATACTTTCTCAAACATTCAAAATGACATTTTGCTGACTAAATTTCCGTGAGATGATAAATTAAAATACTACCAAAAGTTTTATAAGAATATTGCACTCTGCAGACGATAATATTAAATGAAGAAAGTGAAATAACAAAGTCAGTGATAATATTTGGTTAGCAATAAAGTAATTGCATTTTTTACATGAAATTCAAACATAATTTGACCTGTATTTCATAAAATCACCACAGAAAACACCAATAAAAAACATTAGTAGAAAATAATTTAACGATACAACACAGAATATTCTGTAAGTCCTATAGCAGTAATTTTAGTTCCATTTTATTGTTGAAGGCTTGTGGAAAGAGCTAGAATTATCCAGAAAATTGTCTACGTTTTATTTTCCTCCATAACATGAAACCATTCTTCCAGTTTGGTTGTTACAGAGTTTACAGGTTGTTCCAATCGCAAGTTCTTTATTTATTCAAAGTACATACATATTTTTACAGGAAAATAATGGGACAAATAGAAACATCCATGCCCATGCCTGAATTCGAACCTGGACCCAAAGGATGGTAGTAGAGCGTACTAGCCACTACACCACCTGGGATTCAAGTTTGACTGTAGCTGAGTAACATTCATGCTTGTCAGAAGAGCAGAGAACAGTCTCACACTAATGCCAATATTTCACCTGTCTAAGAGAACTTTCAAATACTAAATAACAATTTCAAATCTAGAAAAGTTTTCAAATTTGTAAGCAGTCGTTCTGAATTTTAAAAAAATGATTAATACGAACCAGTCATAAATGCTACCAACTAGAGAAGTTATAGTCACTGGTCATTTGGACCACTGACTTAATATTCTAATTTCCACACTCGATATTCTCAGTACAAAATACTCTAAGACTAGAAACAGTATTTTCCTTGTAAATGATATTTCTTTTAACTATTGTGAGTGAAATTATGAAAGGCAAATTCGGAACCTACATGTAGTGTCCTCAATTTGCAGATTTTCCCTTAAAATCGCGAAAAAAAGAATTCATAATATCTCCAGAAATTATCCTAGAAAATTCATATTAAGGGTAATTTGAAGGTTTCCTTTTATTTAATAAAGTCAAAATAGAGTGTTGCATTGAAAAAAAATGAAGTTCATGCAAAATTAAATAAGAAGATGGCCCCCTTGTGCAAATTAAATTAACAGGAAAATAAAGTATAAATTTTGCGCAAACAAGTGCTATATAACTTTGCTGTACGACGAACACGAGTAGTCCACTTTCTGTACGCGAATGAGCAAGTGAGCTTTTTTTCCTCCCAGAGCTGTACATTCATTTGAAGAAGGTCTGGCGGAAACCCAAAATGTGTCTTTGTACCCCTAAATATCCCCAGTTTTAGGACTGTTTTCAGTTTGTTCCCGAACTTTAAAAAAACAATTAGGGACAAAATTTTAATTATATTTTTTTCTGCAAAATCTTTTTTCAATCAGTTATGTTTCCTCCATTTTCAGAATGTCAAAGATTTAGTTTAATATATAGGGGTTCGGTTTATTCGAGAAAAGCACTGAGTTTAAAATGTCCCCAATTTTTTTTTCCGAATTGGGGACATCATCTGGTTTGTTCCCTATTCTTCGTTCAAAAATTTGGTCTTTTTAAATAGAGCATTTTGACGAGCCTAGCCATGATTTACTTCAAACAGGTCCTGATTTTCCATTATGCCCACTGGGGCTCCCACAAACAAAATTCAATACAATTTTTATTAGTTTTATCTTTTTTTTTTTTATATAGAAGATTTTTATATATATTTTCAAATTTTTTCAAACAATATTTTAAACAAGTTGCCAATCTGCTCGATGATTGGGTGGCATTTATAACCAGGGTCTGAAAAAAGCTGTAAATTTTTAGGTATTTTATTTACAGCTTGAATTTGTTAAATTCATCATGAAAAATAATAGACAACTGCCATTTTGGGGGAGGGAAGTGCAGACTTTTGACAGCAGGGCACAGTCAGACTGTAATTTACCTTTGGAAACTTCACACTGCCTACATCAGTGTTAGGGGGCCTTCCCGAGATGTGCTTATAGTAAAGAATTTTCTAAATCGGGCCCTGCTTCCGAATATTACATTCCACGGACTCTGTTAATTACTATGACCTCTTCATACAGACCTGCAATGTCTACGACAAACTTACAAGGAGACTACAGGATTGAGAACTGGAGCTTAATGCCTTTGTAAGTATTTACTTCTCTCTGATCTTATTTGTAGACAATCCACTATTGATAATTTACTTTCACCTGATATTCTTGTTTATGTTTCTGACAATTTACCTAATTTGCTAAATGAAACTACTGCATAAATATAACACTAGGTTAAGAAAATCTACCAATAGTAAAATTAAATTCAGATCTAGAATTACGTAATAAGTACACTATTGTAGCACAGGAAGAGTCAGATCTAATTGATCCCAATATTCAAACCTCTAAGGAAAATACTTGTGAAACTGCTTAGGCTCCTGAAGAAACTCATTTACAAATACAAAGCAACTTAAACTTGCTTGTCTCCTAGGAGACCGATAACGACAACAACAATAATAACTCGAACAAACAATTCTAGCACAGTTGATTCCGGTGGAATCTTAAATCATATTACTTCTACCCCCAAATTGTTGGCAGTTGGATTAATATGCTCAGCGAAAGTAATGGTCTTTTTAATGAGGAGCCTAAGACGGATATTTGTGGAGATCTCCGAAATTAAAACTATGACTGCTGATCAGTTCAGAACCTCAGAAAGATATTTAAAAGAAAAACAAGTTGGTTTAGCACTATAGATCCTAGAACCGAAAGGATTAAGAAGCTAGTAATTAGAGGCATTTTTATCCCTACCCCAATATTCGAAATTGAAAATTTCATAATAAGACATGGAACCCTTTTAAAGTTGCTTGTATGCACAGCACAACCAGAAAACCAATAAACCTATGCCATTATATGTTCTTACAGTTCGATAAGATGTAAACATAGATGAGATATACAAAATAAACAACTTCAATGGAATCGCGGTTTTAAGGTTGTAGACCTAAAATCCCAACCCTACAAACAGTGTTACAATTGCCTAGCTTTTGGGCACAGTTCTCTAAATTGTAAACTCAAACCAAAATGTGTTAGACTTTCTGGTCCAGACATTGCTAAAAATTGTCACCTTCCTCCTGTCACTAGCTCGAACTGCAGAGGTAATCACCCTGCAGCATTTTGCGGCTGCAAGCAATCCTCTTGCTAAAGGTAAGAATCCTCGCTCTTCTGTGCTCAGTATTGACAACATACAACAAACTAAAATACAAAATAACCTACACCCTAGTTTTGACAGTAAAAGGTAAACATTTCTTTGCGGTTAAAATTACCAATCCTTTCAATAACAGAAGCACAAAAATAAACTGCTTAAACTAATGCCCTAACCAAGCTAAAATAACTGATAATTGTAATGAAAACATAAAAACTAATCCCCAAGGCCTACGCTGGAGTGGCTATTCGGACCAAGGGTGCCATTAGCCCACTAGCTTTTCTGCCCGTTCTATAATGTGCCCGTAATTGCATAACCAATTGTACCAAACAAAAAGTTTGGTACGACATGTACCCCCCCCCCCCCAAAAAAAAGCAAATTTCATCTGAAATATCGATTTTTTTAATTTACATTAAAGCTTATTTTATTTTAACTTTTCAAAGCAGTTTAAAATTTTTAACGTGTTTTCTTTAGAATCTTCTCAGGGTTGCTTGGCTTACAATAAAAAGATGTTTTTATAGTTTTTCTCAGAATCATGCTTTTATTTTTTTTTAATTTTGCGTAAAACGTTGTAAATAGAAAACGAAACAACGGTCCGAGCAGCGTGGGGACTAATAGCACCATTGGTCCGGATAGCAACGGCCGACAGCGAACTTCTCAAACAGACGCGAAATGAGAAAAGGCCGTGCACTGTGCTTTTGTAACAAACTAGTGTGCATGGGGCTTGTTTGATAATTCACCGGTCGGTTATGCACCGGTGCTTCCAGTTGTGGTGATTCTTTGGTTGCGTGATGTCACGGTCCTGGTCCACGGTCGCCAACCGAAAAAGTTTTAGAACGCGATTATTTTTAGGGCTCCGCCTTTTCAAATGCTCAAGTCATGTACCGGTATCACTGGTGCATGACCGATAAATTATCGAAAACGGAAATCGGAACTAATTTTTTTTACCTTATGCCGTGATCCTTTCTCCTTTTTTCAATCAGCCTGGATTACAATGGCGAAAACTGGATTTTCAGCATTAGAAAAATCAAGTTTTTTGGATGATTGTAATGGACTGCATCAGTTAGGCATAAATTGGTTAAGCGAACGTCTTCACTTTTCCAGATAGTCCTCAATTTCAGGACTTTTTCAATTTGCCCCTAAAATTTTAGAATTGGGGATTAGCCAATACAACGCTGATTTGTCCAAAATTAAAAAAATATATAAATGATCCCCTTATATAGATTGATAATTTCAGGAGATTCTAAGAAAAGCTTAGTAATTCAAGGACTATTTTTCATTTATTGAGATTTTAGATAGAAAAGAATCTGCAAGCAACAAGCTTTATGCATAAGACGACATTACGGTGATAGTCTTATCTTATGAGGATTTCTTTTGTTTGAGTTGAAGATAAACATTTCAAATAGTATTTATTTTATTCACTCAAAATATTGATTCAAGATAAAAATAATCTAAAAATAGCAGACTACATTTTATTTCTTTAATGGAGTAATTTAAAATGAATGGCAACAGCGTAGTTTGAGTTTTTCTATCGATCGATCTTGCTCTTGCTCACGTTAACGCAAGACTAAACGTAACGTGCGGCTTCTAAAGTATTTTAGCGATTGCAATTAAATTTACAGATTAAATGAATTTTATTTATAAAGAGATTATTACATATTTTATATGAATTTTGTTTGGTTAGAGTGATTATTTGACGATGAAAAGTTTCCTCATGTAAATTAATTTTATATAGTACTAGATTTGCCTTTTAAATATACAAATTTTTAAAATATTCACTGGATAATTCGTGTTAACTTTTGTTGGTGTATTTATCTCATTATGTTTAGAGGATCTCAATAAAATGAGCTTTCTTTGTATTTACTGGGAGCTCAAGATTGAGTACAACTGGCTCAGTTGTTGAAAGGTCATTGAGACCTTTTCTCACAAATTTTTCAAACCTTAAAATAATGAAAGTGGTGACAAGTGCCGGTTTAGTTGGTGAACCGCCGGGCAGGTGAGATTTCCAATATTTCACTTTATTGTACTAATATCAAATTTTAATCATTTCAATATTAAGTGTCCGTATGTTAGATTATTTTAGATTCTGTTTACTTTCTATTCTCCTTTTAGATAGCATTTCATTACAAGTTTTGTCGTTTGAACTCTTGCTGTGAAAAGATACACGAGGCCAAGGTAAATTTAAAGAGAAATTTTATGCTTTAAGTTACTTAGAAATAATTATTTAATACGTAAATTAAAAAAAAAAAAATCAAGTACTTTTTAAGTCATTTTTAGCTTTATCTAATTATATTGTAAATATATTTAGAAAGTTATTTTAAAAAGATGTATTTTTAATAACTTGTAAATAAAAATTGCTTCATATCAGTGTTTTTCCCAGTTAGCTTTTTCACATAAAAACAGTAATATCAGATGTCATTATGCGTAAATTCTTAAGTTTAATATATGTTATGCTTTTAATTGAAACAGTGGAAATGTAAATATCTCCAGATAAACAAATAAGTATGCAACTGATACATTGAGTTGTTTAAAGTTTGAATGAGTATCTAATCAACCATGCTCTTCTTAGGTCAAAAGTAATGATTAATAAGTGTTCTCTCCTTGCATTTGACAATGTTTTCACTAACAGGTTTTCTACATCTTTTAAAAAATTGCTAGTTATCAAAAATTTCTTGTGACAATCAGCTGTACAGTATTCCCTTTTTCTCTAGCCAGCTCTTTCATTTTTAAGATTAATACTTTAGTTAGTTACATGTTTCATTTGATTATGTTTGTACATACAGTTACAGGGGGGTGGGGTATCAGGATATATCCCCCCCCCAAAATTTTTGGATTAGTGATGAAATTCTGTCTATTTATACACATACGTTCATATCCCCCCCCCCCCCGAAAAATTTTCCTGGCTACGCGCCTGTACAGTTGCACAGGAGATTGTCACCCAGGCCCGGACTGGCCAGGGTGTCCGACTGTCTGCAGATGGGTGGGCCCTCTCTGCTGAGGGCGAGTCCCCGAACAGAAAAATGAAAGAAAATAAAAAAGAAGTGCTATACTGATAGCACTTGAATGAAGTTTGACACATAAAAAATTTTTTGCAGCTGCAATTGCACCCCAAAAGGCTTAAAAACACTTCATTTTCAATGTAGTTCTCAAAATTTTTTGAGTGAGGGTTCCCGAATGAACAAGGGATTAATTATAATATGAATGACACATATTAATTAATAGATCAATATTTTATTAATCCATTAATTATCAATCGTAATTAATTAATAATAACACCATACCCCGAAAGTTAACACATCCTATTATTTATCGGTTGCACAATAACCCAGGCCCCCCCCCCCTTCTCTTGAGATGGACGGGTCCTCTCTCCCAGTCCGGGCCTGTTGTCACCATTGGTAAACCTTAATTTTGGTGCACCTCTTAGCATGGCACATGGGGGGAAAATCTTAATTTTGGCTCCCCTTTCTCTGAAAAATCGAATTTCTCCCTCTGAACTGCATTACAAAAGATTTACTAATTCACTCAGTGTGGTTGGTGGGTTTTATATAGTCTATTTAAAAAAAAAAAAAAAAAAAAAAAAAAAAAAAAAAAAAAAAAACTTTTGTTTGTTCCAGAGGAGCATCCATTAGTTGATCTTCAGACTTAATCCTTTAAGTCCTATAATAGCCAACAATGCTTGAGCACTTAATCTTATACAATTAAAGCTTGTTTTTATGAGCACTTGTGATTTTACAAACTAGCTAGTGGTAACCATAGAGGATTTTAGGACTCAATTTTAAAAGTTGTTTGAGTTGTTCATAAGGGTTGGTAAAAATTAGTGACAACTGTAACGTCCCCCCCCCCCCCCCAAAAAAAAAATGTCATGAAAAAATTACCTATCATGTTATTCTTACACATAAGTTGCATTGTTTTATCAAAAGTTCAACAAACAGAGTGCTCAAATGATATATCATAATGACTAAAAGCACTGAAGTTGTTAATTTTGTGGTAATTTTCATGATTTGCTAATTTCCTGGGAGCTAAAAAGATTAAAGCGCTTAAGTCAAGCGCTGTAGAAATAAACCATTATGAAATTTAGATTTGCTTCCCAAGTATACCAAAGCAAAATTTTTTTCTGGCATTCTCTGGTCTTGGTGGTAATTCTTTTCAGAAGGAATTTTGATTATTCAAGTCTTGTCCTGAAAAATGGGGTGTTCTTGCTTTCTTACTATATAATATCTCAATGTTGTAAATTTCTTGAAATCCTGCCTGTTAAGTTCATCTAAAACCTGTTGGTGATATAGTGACTGAAGTCTCACTAAAATATAATCTACTTATATTATGTATAATAACTAAATGATGCTGTAGCTTTCAAAAAGATTTTTTAAATTAAGAAAATTATGTACAAACTGAAAAAAGAAGCGTGAAATTATAAAATAAAAAATTTTCAGTTTCTAAAAAATTTTATTTCCCCCCCCCCTAATATTGTCTTCTTTTTAATTTTACATATAATTTAGCCCCTCATTATATTGCGCTTGTTGGGAGACAAGAAAAGTGTGTGATATATCTGGAAGCATGATGTTTCAGGCGTTGGGGGAGGGAGGCGTGATATGATGAAATTTTACTTTTATAAACACATGCAATTATATAAAATTTAATAAAATTAATAGTATAAGAATTGAATAAAATTAGTCAGAGAAAATTAATTAATTTCATCTCACTTATGCTATTGGAATTGCATTTTTCAAATACAGTGTGTGCATGCTTTTTTAAGTAAAGTAACAAATGGAAAAGAACAAAAAAAAAAAAAAAAAAAAAAAAAAAAAAGAAGACATAGAAAGAGTGCAATACAATAAGGGGATACTGCACTATAGTGTATTACTGTAGAAAGTAAGATTTTGAGATTCAGCTAATAATATTAAGCTAAACTTTTTTTTTTTTTCTGTTGTTATGTAATGTAATATAAATGAATAAAATATAAATCTTTTTATATTTTATTTATTTTGAGCCAAAATCTTTAATGCTAATTCTATGCATAGCTATCCCTGGTAGCAGAAATCATAAAGCACAGCAATGAGTGCTGAAAATTATTCCATAGGTTACAATGTCGATCTAGTAGTCTAGAAATTGTAACTGAATTGTCTTGAAACATTCAACTGTGTTAGTTTTGCGTATTTTTGCTTTGTGATTCTTATACTGTAGATTGATACAGAAAATTCTTCTAATGAGGCTTTATTAGATAATACAAATACGAGCAAAAATTTAAACTCTTATCTTAAGCACAAAGAAAAGTCATTCAAAGCCTTCATCTTTGAAAAGAGTTTTTTTTAGCAACAGTATAAACATTTTTAACAATTTGATTCTGCTCTTGGTGATTTGATTTTATTAAGCAGTGGGTTCTGTATACACAGATTCTGGATATCTATCTATAATACCGTAGTAGCCCGAATATAATGCAATATTTTTTTACCATTCATTTCCAATTATAAAAACATGACTCGCTCTAAATTCGAGGTCTAGATAAATGGAATGACATTTTGTGAGATACTGAAAGGGTGAAAAAGCATATTGACCAAGGGTATATTTAAAGAGGGGGGCAAGAGGACCCAGGCCTCCTCCTTATTATCCCTAACATTATCTAATTTTGTTTTGTGTTAATTAATTTATTGCCATAAATGTAACTTATATTATTACTTATTATTAAATAAATACTGATATGACTGAATTTTACTTTCTCTGAATATTTTTTTTATGAAAAATGAACAGATTGCATTAAATTGGTATTTTTTTTTTTTTTTTCTGTAACTATCTTTATGAAAAATTTCAGTGATGTGTTAAATTTGGATTATTATTTTTTTATCTAAATATCTCTACGAAAAATTTGTGGCTTATTAAATTCGGATTATTATTTTTTTTCCTAAATAGTACCTTTGTAGAAAATTTTGGTGTTGTGTTAGATTTGGGCTAATACAGTATATTATAAGTGAAATATGACTGATGCATCACTAAATTTCCACAGCTGAGTCCCTAAACCTGAAAATTATCATGTATTTTCTTTTAGCTTCTAGGTGCTTGCTGAGGAAGGATTTTCTGAAATTTGTATTACAGGGTGGTGCTTAAGGCTCAAAAAATAAGAAAATATTTTTACCAAACAATATTACTAAGTGGCATTTGTGGGAATTTGTTTTTAATTTAAAATCATTGTAATAAATGAGGGGTGAAATTTTTCTAGAGCTAGATAACCCAAAACTCCAGGTTTCTTATCATTAATTTTTTTTTTCTCTTTTATGTTTCTTGTATTTTACAAAAATTAGTAGAAATTTGTCTTAAAGTATAGCTGAGCTTTGTTCATCTGGACAAATTTTGCAGATTTTCATTTAACTAACTCCACACTGCTGCACCAACCTGCAAAAAATTTTCAGGGTTTTTGAGTGTAGCTAGTTTTAGCTCTGCAAATGGTTCCATTTTATTTCAAACAAATGGAATAAATTTTGGTGATGTGTGTTAGATGCTCACTTGACTTTGAAATTTTGCTAAATTTGCATAAAATTTTGTGTGTGCATCATGTGAAAATGGCTCAAGTGAATGTTGAATTTTCATAAAATTTTGAATATATTTTGCTACAGTTATGTATATTTTGACCATGTCAAATAATTGATAAGGTTTGCAGTTCTTTGGTGATAAATATTGCCACCAAAAGACATTTATGTGTTATTTAATATAAATTGGGTGATTAATAAAGCTTGATCAAATACAGCAATTTTTTTGCAGTAAAATGTAAATTTTTACAATTTTAAACATAAAATGCTGTTCCTATCTTAAAATAAAGGCAATATCGTAATTTTGTCCTCATTTACGAACACTTCATGTCCAGGGTAGTTTTGACCCCTATGAGATATGTACATTAGCACTTTTTTTTTTCTTAGTACTAGATCCAGCTCATGCTAATTTATTAATCCAGCACTTCTATTGGTCGTACTTCAGATTTGAAGAGATTCAGCAATGAATCCAGGAACCTTTTAATTCTTCTAAATGTTGCACAAAGTTTTTTTTTTTTTTTTTAAAGAAAGCCATTTCCTCCAGTGCAAAGAACAGGTGCTCAGCAACTATAATTTTTAGTTTTATAAAGATCTTAGAGCTATGATGTAAACTTATAAAACAATAATAATTTGAAATTTGAAAAATTTGGAGTACTGTGTTAAGTGAGCACTCACAAATAATGAATTGCAAATGTGTATGTTTTAAAATGGCCTATTTGGTTCCAATCAAACTACAGGGCAGAAATAATAAGTTTCTTCTTATTTTTAGAGCTGTGGAGCTATTCTATTCCATATATATATATTTTTACTCTTGATAATCAAGACAATGTGCTTATCGCTTATTAAATAAAAAGTTGCTTATGGATTGTGCTAGAGAGCACTTAATTGAAGAGCTGAGTGGATGAACATGCTATATGACAATTAAGTAAATTTGAGATAACCAGTTGTTAAGTTACTAGAATGCTTTTTTAATATTGTGTGATTGGCATCTTCTACTGAAAACTTGATTGTTCATCTTCAGATATTGAATATATTTACAATTTTGAATGTTTAATAGCCCACAAACTTCTCACCATATTTTTCTTCAATGCTTTAGTCCCAAAAATATATTTTTAATGGCATATGTAATATTCAAAACATGACACTAAAGCTGTTCTTTAGAGCTGGCCTAGATGTTGGTTTTCTATAGTTAATATTCTTCAAAGTGTAGAAAAAATACGGCTTTCCACCTACATAATTGTGGAATACTATCCTTAAAAGTTGTGGGAATTCCACAAAAATACGAAATTCCACAAAATATCTTTAACCTTTGCCCTATGAAAGAACAGATTTGGATTCCATTTGTTGTCTCTAGGCCTTGTCAATCACTCAGAATACTTCATAAACAAGTGACATGCACTATGTACCATTTGAGCCAGGGATTAATTTTTAACAAAAAGTTCTGGAGCTCTAATTTGTTGTATTATAAATTACAACAATAATTACCTAATTTATTGCAAAATTTAGTAAATTTTTGCTTATCTCTGTAATTGTAGCTAATGTAATAAAATTAATATCAGTATAATTATGAAGGCTAATGACATTTTTAATTTAATTTTTTTTTAAAAAAAGGTACTGGGATTAAGTTCTGATTTGAACAAAAAAAAAAAAAAAAAAAATCTCTGATTCAAACATATTTAAAGACTGTTTTTGTAGGGATCATAAAGAAAAAAAATTGCATGATATTTTGTAATTTCCTAATAAGGCATACAGTATACAGCAAGGTTTAAATTGAGTTCAAAATATGTTTTGCAGGAAAAAAGAAAAGAAAAACTGAAATGATAAAAAGAGAACATTATCAAGATATCTTGATATGTTTAATTTTCATAAGCAAACTTAATTTTAAAAATGGGCTACAGCATCTTAAAGGATTACTACAATCACCAAAGCAAATCTTAATTTAAATGTTTCTTATTGTTGAGACCAGTTTTATTCTAACACTTAATAAGAGATATTCAAGATGTGAAAATAACAGGATTGCAACTTGAGCCTTACTTAATTCTCCCCTGGAAAAATAGAACAAATAGACTGAAAATTGTTAAAGCATCAGATAGTACCTAGCTAAGTTCTTGTATAATTTCAAAGGACCAGTTCTGTACGAATAACTTGATGTTGCACACGTACAATATTGGAAAAGGTGCAGAAATGTGAAAAATTTTGAAAAATAATGTAAAAACTATAAAAATTTGATATAATATTAAAGACAATTTAGCCGTTTGAATACACCAACTTCTGTTCAATTAATGCTACGTGAAAAAGCATAGACTGACTTCAACCCATTATCTCCGTTACTATGAGAGAACTGAACAGCTGCAGATAGTGAGTCACAATCACTATCACACGTTTAGTTCATCTATTGATCAGGGCCGTAACCAGAGGGGGGGCTACGGGGGCTGAGTTCTACCTAGAAGTCTCTCAGCCCCCCCCCCCCCTAAGATTTTCAAAGATTTCAGTAAATTCACTGATGAATACAAAAGTTTAGCAAAACATACACTATTCCTTGCAACTTGATTTGCTACTCGGGGCAGAAATTCCGAGGGGGTAAGGTAAATCCTTAAAACTGCCGCCACGCTTATCCCACGTTTCTTAGACTTGTATTAGGCAGTAAATCTCAATGAAAAAATTGTTAATGGAATAAATATTAGTAGATAAATATTTTAAAATATGGCATTTTGTGAAATAAAAATTCTAGGTGAAGATGTAAAAATTGGAAAAAACTCCCTTCCCCCGAACTACTAATACTTATATTTAGTCAGCCCCCGCAAACTAGATTCAAAGCCCTACCTAGCATGTCATCTTGGTTACGGCCCTGCTATTGATACATTCAAATTGAAATTAATTTTTCATGAATAATAAATCCAATCAAACTTCTTTGTTGTAGTTATAAATATTTCTGTTATTTCTACTGACATAACATTAAACTGGATAAAAGAATTTGTATGTTTTGAGTTTTCTTTTTACGCAAGTGTAGTTCAGTGCGCCTATTGAAGTTTGAAAAGTCAGTTAAAACAATCCGCGTTGAAATCAAATTTGAAAAAATAATAATGAAACTATTCTGAAAGTTTACTTTAATGTTGAGACTATTATAACTGCTTGTTATTTTTGGATTTTGGTTTTTAATCCCTTTAAAATTCTAAATTCAGGTATGAAGTTCTCACAAATTTCAGTTATGCAGCACCCAAGCCATTTTTTGGAGTGTTTTCTTAACCAGTTTTCATTGTAAGGGGTGCCAAAACTCATTCTTGCATGCATAAGAATTTGCTGTTAGAACGGCCCTGTTTATACTAGAACATTCGTTTCTGAAAGTTTTCGGATAAAATTTTTGCATTTATAATATTAGGAATTATTTTTTTCGGATAAGTAAACTGTAATTTTAGCTTTTTAAAAATTACTTTATAAACATTGATTTAAAATTTCATGAAAGAAATTTTCTATAGTATAGTAGAGGTGATATTTATTTCTCCCTCCTTATTAGTAAAATAACTAATAAAATCTAGGAAAACTGCTCATTAATGGTAGATTATTTTTAAATTATTTCTCTCCGTTATATTTCAAAACGACATGTTTCATAGTTTTTCAAAAGGAATTATCAGCAGATATTTATATAATTTTCACCATTAGATGGCAGCACAATTCTCCTTTCAGCTTAATAAAATTTAAACCTTTCAATGTTTACTCGTAGAACGAAGCAATTCAAATAGAATCATTATTGTTTGTGCCCAAACTGACTAAACTACAGGTAAATCTAGATGACATAGGAGCCATTTTTGTGCATGGACCACTGAGTTTGACTTATTTTAAGTCCAGACCTAGGCCGGAGCCCCGCCTAGGCCGACTACTACGGCTATCAAGCCATAAGAACAGCAGGTATAACCATAGGTACATGCCCCAACCAACCCCAAATTCGACACTCCGCGAGCTTTACCTCTTACTAGCATAATTTTCATGCTTCATTTAACTAAAAATTGTAATTAAAATGAAAAATGGTGATTATATTCTACTTAAATCTAATTAGAAGTAATGAATTTTTAATTTATCTATTTATTAATGTAAGAATAAACACCCCCCCCCCAAAAAAAAAAAATAAATAAATCTGAGATGTCAGTGCTGTTAAAAATAACCGTGACCATTTTTTCTACGGGAAATGACGTGCTAAAAAGTAAAGGATTCTCGTGGAGCTATGTCACTATGTTATAGAAATCCAATCTATTCTTCGTGACTGGCAACAGTCAAAACGTTAGAGTTGGGTGTTCCCAGAGCGGGATCACTGCGCCTTAAAGGGTTAATCTCTAAATCAAGATTTTTTCAGTGTAAGCTCGAAATGGCGCCCCGACGCGATGCTTACCGTGTCGGGACGGCCCCGATTGCTGGAATATCGTACTTGTATTATTACTATTACGTGATGCGCGAACAAAAATTTGCGCATTTTGAAACAATTTTCGCAAAATCTCGAAATTTCATTAAAATTTTTAAAGAATTAGACGCCTATAGTTTAAGTTGAGCGACCACCTATCACGTCCTCAAATTTCATTTCATGCGCCTTTGTCATTCTTACATGATGCTCGAATAAAATAAAGCGTCACGGACAGAATAGACAAACTTTTTTTTTAATGAAAGTACTGGTTGCCAGGTGCTTGAAACGCATAGAAATCGCAAAATTTTTGAATTCCCAGCAATGTAAATACAAGAGTCTAATTTTATTTTTATAGATTTAAAAATCGGGTTAAAAGATTTTTTTTTCATCTCATCATTTTAAAAATATGCTATGTATGATGATAAAATTAACATGAAAAAGGCGCATTAGTTTTTTTTAAACATTTTGGCTATTTGTAAGATGTGACTGGCGTACCATTTTGGCAATCAAGTGCTAGTAAGATCTGTTAAATAACATTAAATGACCAGTATATTTCTGAAATTCAAAATTAAACTTCTATGCCATTCATTACAACGTAGAATTATATAAAGTTTAACTTTGGAGGTGTACGTAATGTTAAATCTTCTCTCAGGTATTCGAGCACAAGCCTATTTTCCAAATCGGTTTCATACATAAAGTGTTGTTATTATTTTAAGTGGATCATGTCATAACAGCTTCTTATTTATTTATTTATTTTTTTTTTTTTGAGATGTAGGTTTTTTGAAAAATTAACATATTATTCACAAAATTAATGTAGGAAATTCTATCATGGACCGCTACATTTTTTATGCTAGCTGATTTATCGAATTCAAACAAATGTCTTCCAAACGCTGCCAGCTGTGTTGGTGGATTTCGCAATATTTTATGAAAAAGAGTAATTGATGGATCCATGCAACCTGTTTTAACATACTGATTATGCATATATTCCTTGTGCACATATATTTATGTCTGGTACGACAAATACGTTTAAGGTTTTGGGTAAATAGTGTTGAATAATGATGACTGTCAATTTTGGGAGCACGCACATTTATCAGCTACGATATGCATGCTGGTTTCTAAATAGCAGAAAACTCGAACACGTACAAGCGCAAAATGATTATTCAAAAATGTACATTTAGAATTTAATGAAACTGAGGCACAGTATACGAAGGATGTAGGCAGGAAAATATTTCGGTCGTGTTATATGAAATAAATCGTAAGTAAATAAACGGAAAACTTAATTTGCAATTTAGAATTGTAATTTAAAATTTAATTTGTAATTTAGATGACAATCAAATCAGTAACCAGTACAGAGTAAATTGCTTTTAAATAAGCAATAAATTTGTTTTTGTGTATTTTTCATTCCCTTAATTTATATCTTAATTGTTTAAAAGAAACTGATACTTCTAATAATGAGTCAACGTGAGAACAAAAGAAAATTTGTTTAAATGCATATAACATGTATAATTGAAATTAAATATATTGCTTATAACACTTTTTTCTAAATATGAATAACGAAAACCAGCTTATCAAAAGACATAACAGCCTTCTGAAAAAATAAATAAGAAAATATTATTAATTTGATTAACAAAATGCAATTATAAAGAACCTATTTAATGTATTTTTAGCCCCTAGCATTGTTTAATGCACATATCTTAAAAATCCTATGTTCAAAATCAGTAACCAAAAGATCAGCAATGTCCAAAATCTGTAATCTACAGATTAAAGTGTCCGAAATCTGTAACCTACTGAGCAAAAAATGTCAAAAATGTGTAACCTACAGATCTGATAGTTAAATGTTTTAATTAGTAATTTTTCAGAACACTTGCTGTCTTTTTATGTTTGTATACTCTATTCTCGGTTTATACACTATTATGTAAAAAATAAAATAAAAAATAAAGTGAAATTCCAAAATTTGGAAAATGGATTATAGTTGCATTTGGTGACCCACCTTTTTACAATCACCCATAAATATTAGCTGGATATCATTCAAAAACAGAAAAACTCTTTATATTTATTGCCACCAGTGAATGATTCTTTACTCAGTTGTTAGGTACTTCCTGTGGCAGTGGGCACATCAACTTTATATAAAGCATTTTGAGGTCAATAAAGTGATGGAGATGGTCTACAAGAATGCATACATTTAACTGCATTGCCAGCGTCATTATTTACTTTGTTGCAAATACCAATTTTTGCGATAAATACAAGCTACATATAATTAGTACACCAGATGTACCCAACTAGCTGTTATGTAGTGACTCTTTAAAGTACAAACTTGCCCGTCTGAACATATTCTTTTCCTAGCTACTGTAGTTTCATATACAAGTACTAAATAGTGCAGGTTATGAGAGCCTGTAACAGTTGTAGTTTTCTCAAAATGCTAGATACACGGTAAAAAAAAAAAAATTCGGAAACGTTACCCCAAAAAATGGGGCAGCTCTTGTAGTTTAAAATTGCGGAAACGTTTCCGAACCATTCGGATAAAGTATTTAGAAACGTTTCTGCATATGTCGGAAACATATTTACCTATTTTCCTGCATTTTAGGTAAGGTTTCTGGAAAAGATGGATAACGTTTCTGTATATTTTGGTAAAATATTGAGTAACCTTTCCGTGTATTTCGGAAAGGTTTCCGAATTAACGAGTAACCTTTCCGAGCTTTTTAGAAAAAAGTAACATGCACTAAATGAAGCGTTTCGAGTATCTTAAACTAGATGGCAGCACCAAACTCTATCGGAAGGAGCGGTCAGGACTAGCGACCAGAATCGAACGCTGGACCTTCGCATTTGGAGGAGAGCACGGTACCACGGCGCTGCGGTTTTCTTACCGAATTTTGCTTTAAAAGTAAACTGACTGCTGCAAAAGTTATTTGTGGTACGGCTTGTTATGGAAACTTAAATTTTTTTTGAAGTAATTTGTAAATGGAGAGAAAATACCATAATTAATAAATATAAATTAAAAATCTTAAATCCTTTTTCTTCCACGTAAATTATTTTCAGGAGATAATGTGCCGTTTTATTTAAGTATTCATCCGTTTTATTTAAGTATTCATCCGGCGACGTCACCTGGTGACTGGTCACAAATAAACTTCACAGTGACCACACAGTGAACTTACATCACTCACAAGTTACCACACCCTTATTATCGCATGGGCAAATTGGGACTTTGCCCAGGGCCCCAGTTTCAAATGTTGTTCTGAAATATTCTTTTATATGTCAAAATATTATGAAAAAGAAAACAAATTTTATAGATGGGGACCCCCAAATTCATCAATGCCCGGGGCCCCTGTTGGTCATAATTGGGCTGTGCAAGATGTTACAATGTGACAGTCCTGTGACAATTGTGACCCTCTGTGACGTCACAGCGACCCTTTTGTGACCATCTGTGCTATTAGGGAAGACGCGTTCACTGTTATCCCTCTTGGCACTTGGCGCATGCGCGTGAAGTCCCAAATAAAGATTTCCTTTCCCCCGTAAATACTTTCCCCGGAAATATGGGTTATGTTTCCTGAATCGTGAGTTCGAGTAGAGCATCGGTAGGTTACGCTATACTTTCGGAAACCTTTCCGCTGTATGTATGCAACGTTTCTGAATTTTTTTACTGTGTAGCTGCATACATTAAATTTATTGTAATATCCTTTTACATGAAGTAAAAATCTGTGAGGATATTTCAGGGTTCTCCCCAGGCCTTTCTGGCAAGGCACATAGTCCAACAAGTCTTACTGACCACCCAGCAGAAAAATTAGAATATCATTTCAAATGCTATTCGATAGGATTACACATAATGCTGCCTGGCTGACAAAAAGTTCTGGGGAGGTCATTGAATATACTTTCATATAAGAACACACTATAATCTCAGCCCCTTCAAATTTTACTCCCGTTCTCCATGAAAGAATTTCCTGATTTTGTTTACTCCAACCTTTGACACTTTATTTTTCTTGAGCATTTGTTAGAAAAATTTTCACTTAAATTACAAAAATATCAAGCTTTTAATGAAATATAATATTAATTATAAAATTAGCAGTTAACGAAAAATTAGTATTGCACCATAAAGTTTAAATAAAAAGCTAAGAAGTGAAAAATGCTACGTATTATATCCAAACAAAGTCAATATTAGATGTTGTAGGTATTGTCATTTATTTGCAGCTGCTCAGAAGAGCTATCACACCTGCTCTCAGAAGCTAGTACTATAGTTACTAAAAACTATTTTTAATTATTGAATGATAGCCATCACTTACCTTACATTGGCAATATGCTGACATGGTTCATAAAAAAAGAAAAAAATCTGATGTGTCCAACACATGACTTCCTTGCACGTCTATTAAATAAAAATGTTTTCTACGCACTTCCTCTAAACTTATTTGTTTGAAAGAGATAAAATATCAATAATAGTAAGGTTTAGCGATTTCTAGCCAAATATTTCGATATCACCAAGCTCAGTTCAATTTGAAAGATTTCTTTCTGACACTTTATTTGGCGATATTTCACCAAAAGCCGACAAACTTGAGATAGTTTGCGAGATTTTGGGGATAGCCACAGTAGTCATTGACCACAGACTTTCAATGAATTGAATGCATCCATACACCTTAATGTATTTAAAGTCATTTGGCTCATACTATAAATAAATTCTTAGTCGATTGCTGTCAAAAAAGATATTGAAAACAGTTAGATATTATAATATAGTTCTAAATACAAAAGTTCAAAATTCTACAAGTTAAAGTTTTAGAGTTATACAAAATACGAAATAATTTTTGGCGCCAAATTTGGCGATATTTCGGCGAAACTTAGTCAATGTCGACGACATTTGGCGAGATTTTAAGCATGGACCAACAATGACAGATTATCGCCAAATTTGGCGATATTTCGCCAAAACTCGCCAAGAACGATGACAAATGGCGATACTTTGGGCATGGACCAAATGACTGACTATCGCCAAATTTGGCGACATTTCGGCAAAACTCGCCAAAGTCGAGGACAGTCGGCGAGATTTTGGGCATGTACCAAACAATCACTGTCTGCAATTGTATTATATTGAAGATGTCCATAGACATTAAAGTACTGAAATTCTTTTCGGTGGTCCTGTAAATAAACTCTCCAGTAGATTGGAACCAAAAATCGAGATGCACAACTAGATGTTACAACAATATTATATATAAAATTTCATAATAGTTTTTGAGGTTTGAGAGTTAAATATACACACACGTCACTAAAAGTCGCCAAGCTTGGCGACTTTTGGTACAGTTCTTGAGGGAGGCACGTGACCGTGGTCTACCTAACTTATGGGGTAAGACGGTATTCTGCTTGAAATGGATGAATGCCCCTAAAATTGCCATTGACCGTAATGTATTGGAAATCTTTTGAGTGTTCCTGTAGCAGAACTGTAAATGATAAAGACACCTTTTTTAATGGAGAAATTCATTTTCTAACTCTTTACAGCATATATCACTTCTGAGTCGTTTGAAATAAATAGCCCAATACCTCTAAAAAACGCTTTGATGAATTTCGGCCCACAGAGCGTAATGTATTTCGAATCTTTTAGGCGGTTCTGTAGATAAACTATCCAGTCGAATGGAACCGAAAGGGGAAGTGCACAACTAGATGTTACAACTATCCAAAATATGAAGTTTCGAAATTCTACGCCTAATAGTTTTTGAGTTAGGCGAGTTTAATGAATTTCGGCCCATAGAGCGTAATGTATTTCGAATCTTTTGGGTGGTCCTGTACATAAACTATACATTCGATTGCAACCAAAAGGGGAGGTGCACAACTAGATCATAGAACAATCCTAAATATCAAATCTCAACATTCTACGACCAATAGTTTTTGAGATATGCGAGTTACATACATACGTACGTACGTACAGACGGCATGGAAAAACTGACCACAATAGACCCGCCGCTGGTCAAAATGAGTTGCAGACGCGTTTATAGGATCGTGCATGCTAGCCTACGATGAGATGCATCGAAAAAATTCTTAAAATTAAATTTAGAGGTAGTCAAAATCGGTTTTTTTGTCGAAATTTGGCCCCCAAAATTTTTCGGGATCACATTACTTCCTTATACTACGTACAAGGAAGTAAAAATGTGATTTTCATAAATCCAGATAGAATAACAATAAAAATCTGTAATATATCAAGAATATATGAGCTTATCATGGAAGTAAATATATTTTTAAAATAATTAGGTATCAGCTAATGCTTATTAGTACATACACATATAAGGCTTATCATTTATCACTATATATTTATACAAATACTATGACGAATAATGTTTCTGATTCCTGAAACGGTATGTATGATTTTATGTTTTCGTTATACATCCTGTTTTTTCTCATGTTAAGACTTCCTACTATAATTTGCAGATTTCACTTTCAATATACATCATTAAATGTTTCATTAAAAATTAAATACATAAAGAATTAAGGTTATCAATTCAATTTATTAAGTAAAAAATATATTTATTAAATATACGTGAAAGCTGAATTGATTTGTCATTAAAAATGCTAGTTGATCTTATGCGAAATTCATCTGCTAGGGAAAAAAAAAAAAAAAAAAAAAAACCCACTTATTTATCATTTTTAGATCTCAACATCTAACTGTGCTATCCAGTGAATAATATATTTACACGGTCACCCAAAAGACTTTAAATACATTAAGGTCTATGGATACCTTCAAATCATTAAATGTCTGCTCAATCACCATTTGAGCTAGCTGTCCCTAAAATCACGCAAACTGTCGCAACCTTGGTGGCTTTTGGCGAAATATCTCCCAATTAAGTGCCAAAAACCAAATCTTTCAAATTGAACCCAGCTTGTCGATATCTCAAATATTTGGCTAGAAATTGCTAAACCTTAGTACTATTGCAGTATTTTATCTTTTTCATACAAAATAAGTTTAGATAAAATGCACCGAAAATATTTATGATTTAATAGACGTACATGGAAGTCATGTGATGTCCACATCAGATCTTTTGTTAAAGTAAATAAGCATATAAAAACAAGAAAGATAAATCATGCTAAACGCATGGATTATAAAACACTTTCCAACACTACAGTATTTTTGCACCAAATTTGGCGATTTATTGCCCTTAAATCTGGCAAGATTTTGGAGATACTGTTATAAACATTTTTATAACTATTTCACCACGCTTAAAACAGATTAATGTCTCTCAACGTCTATAGATCGTAATGTATTGGAATTCTTTTGAGTATCTCTATAGAAGAGCAATTAGTCACACAGGCACTATCTTCAATGGATAACATAAATTTATGAGCATTAATCTATATAAATAAAAAACTCGGCTGTTCGAGCCTCGTCAGGGGGAGATCCCCCTGAACCCCCCTACTTTTTTAGTTTCATTATTGCCATATTAAAACGATAATAATTGACTTTGTCATTTTATCGCTCATCTTTCGTGTATTTCGCCTGGTAACCCTATGTTGAAATTTTTATGAGTGTAACCTATTTATAGAAAAATACATGTGATGCATATTCTACAGCTTACGAAATAGTGTAACAATAGATTAAAGCTGTTGTGAACTATTAGTATTTAAATATATGTAAAAAATACATGTGAAGCGTATTCTACAGCTTACGAAATATTGTAACAATAGATTAAAGCTGTTGTGAACTAATGGTATTTAAATACATGTAAAATTATGTCGCATACTTTTATGTCGCATTTTTGGGACACATTTTTCCATAAAGGGTGTTGAGAGATAAAATGACATAGTCATTAAAACAAACTGTAAAATGTCTGTTAGTTGGTTAGTTTGTCTGCGTCTCGCGTAGCTCCGAAACGGACCTACCAAATTTTGTATAGAAATTCTCCAAGACGGGTCCCGACATACCTCGAAGCGATTTTTTCGAAATTCGAATTATTTTAGGAGATGACGATAAAAAACATGTCGCAAAAGGCTAATTTTTGCTACGCCATTTCGCAATTGTAACCCCGCAGTGAAAAAAGAGAATATAGCATATCTAGGTTGCCATATTTGGCAAGTTTATTAAATGATATCAGACTCTTGAAGTAAAAATAAAAGAATAGCGATTTTTTTTTTGTTTAGATTAATTGTAAGGTTGTTTTTTAATTAAAATATCGTGTGCATGTGAAATCAGAGCAGGAATGAAATGTTTTATACTCAAAAGAAAAATAGGAGTTGGAAATTTTCTGAGACTAAAATGTGCAACTTTTTAATTTGGCGAAAAATAAAATGGTTGATGTGCGATTTTCAGATGATTCTAACGCTTGGCGCAATTTATCTTAATTTTATCGTCTGCTACTTGGGTTATGAATACACCTGAGAATAAGTTTTTGAAATTTTCATTCAGTTGGAATTGTGCATTTTTCTGCGCAGCTTTCCCCCATCTTATTTCTAATGTATTACATCCAGAAAAAGGATGTTAGAATTATCAATTTTAATTTTGTTTAATCACACTCATGAATAATGATATACTTTCCAACTTAATAGGAACGAAAATAGGGAAGACCCGTGGATTATAATACGCTTTTAATTTATAGCACTTAAGTGCGTATTTAAAATCTGAAAGTGTTTCAGATTTTCTTACTTTTTCCTTTCCGTTTTTTGATTAAGGCCAATATATCCAGAAGCTCTTCAGAATTAATATAGGACGAAAATAATTTGTTCCCTTTTGTAGGTTTTTATCATTTAACCATCTTATTTTTGTAACCAGGGGCGGCCCGACACAGTGAGCATCGCATCTGGGGACCGGCTTCGAAGGGGCGTCATTTCGAACTCAAAAACTAAGAGCATAAGGGGCGTCTTTTTTATAGTTGCAGGGTGCGACACTTACCGTAGGGCGGCTCCTTTTTGTAACCATCTTAATTTTAAATTCCATTCAGAATCTATTAGTATCCGAGGGATTTCAGTGCCAAGGAAGCCGGTGAGGAACAGGATTCTTTCCGAACAAGATTTATTAAGATGGCGAACCAACTGGTCGCCGGAGGCGGCTAGTCTATATATATAAAAGAGAAGAGTTTGTTTGTTTGCTATACACGTCCAGACATTTCGACGGATCTGGACCAAATTTGGGACACTGACTAAATAGGACAAGAAAAAGCTAATGCCGTAAAAATGAAATTAATCGGATTAATAGTTTTTGAGTTATTTTATGTTTTGTAAGGTTTTTGGCCATTTTTCTCGCATTTTACGTTATCGCGAGCTAAATTTCCGTCCGAATACTATATTTTTTATATCATCGGAAACTACAGAGTTTTCTTTTTCAAATAAAATTTGTTACAAAATCGTACTTACATTTGCCGATTTTTGGGAATTTTTTAAAGGAAATTCTGTTTTGAAGAAAATGTACTGCTTTCAAAAATATGCTATTTTTAAACTGTCGCATCGAAAAACCTAATGGGAAAAAATTTTCCATCTTTTTACCGCTGATTGAACATTTATTTCTCCCTCTTTTAAATTTCGAACCGTGCGGAAATGTTTATTAGATTTTTTTATATGATTTTTTTTCTGAAAAGTCACATATTAAAATGTTCTCCAGAATGCAAGTAACGGAGCGAAGGTACCTAACTTTCCCCACTCGGTTGTTCATTTTCAAGGTCGTTCTTCTGACGTCAGGCGAGCAAAGGAGAGACAGGGGGGTGGGGAGTGGAGTGAAGAGAGAGGAGAGCGCTGCATTAGGAAATACGAATTTTTACACCCCCCCCCCCCCCGAGATAAATCATTTAATTTTTTAAAAAATAAAACTAACGAATTTTTAGATTTTTTCCCCCCGAGATAAATCATTTATTTTTTTTAAAATAAAACTAAAGAGGTACATATTCCCCCCAGGAGTCTTGAAATTCCAACCTTCTGCAATTTCTTTTTATCAATGTGTGTGTGTATAGCGTGTACAGACATTCAATAAAGTATTCGACTATGAGCCAAATTTCCTATTTCAGTTTTGTTAATGATTAATCACTTTTCATGAAGAATCATGTTTTAAATATGAAATTTACGTACGAAATTTTTCTTGCACTGGAATACTTTTATTAGAGGGTGTACAAAGTTTCATGAAAAATTACCACAAAATTAGCCACTTGATTTGTCCCCAAAATACTCTTATAGAAATATGGTCGCCTTAGTGGAGATTGAAAGAGAGAGATGGGACGGAGACCGCGCTAATGTAATCGACCAACCCTCCCCTTCGCGCCCCCACTACGCGAAATTCAGGCAGACTGGTTATTATATTGATGACTGGAAACTGTTTATTTTTTTTACGTTGGTGCGTATGCATTAGTGATAAAAGACTACATATTAGAACTCAGATAGGTAGAATGGAAGAAGCCTAGCCACGTCAAATTCTCGGTAACTCGGATCGTTGGCAAGCCCTGTGTTCATTTTTTTTTCTTTGCAGCGGGAAATCCCATGTCTTTTTTATCACTGCAGCGGGAGAATTCTCATTCCAGCTTACCCACGTCCAATTTCCGGTAACTTCTGTACGCCAACAGATGCCATGTTCATTTCTTTTTCGTTGCAGTGGGAAGTCCCATGTCTCTTTTTTATCACTGCAGCTGGAGGATTCACTTTCTTTCCTTTTACAATTTCATACTGACGATTGGGCTCTATTTTTTTATGATTTGCGTAGGTATTTGCAATAAATGACTGTTAGAACACAGACAGGTAGAAGAGGAGAAATCTAGCCACGTCCAGTTCCTGGTAGCCTCTACGCCATTGGGTGCTTTGCTCTTTTTTTTTCTATTTTGCAGCGGGAAGACCAATGTCCTTTTTTTTATCATTCCAGCGGGAGGATTCACATTCCTTCCCTTAACAATCTATATTTAAGGTAAATGGCATTTCTCATTCATTGCACGGGCAACGCCGGGCCATGCTGCTAGTCTATATATATAAAAGAGAAGAGTTTGTTTGTTTGTTCGCTATACACGTCCAGACATTTCGACGGATCTGGACCAAATTTGGCACGCTGACTAAATAGGACAAGAGAAAGCTAATGCCGTAAAAATGAAATTAATCGGATTAATAGTTTTTGAGTTATTTTATGTTTTGTAAGGTTTTTGGCCCTTTTTCTCGCATTTTACGTTATCGCGAGCTAAATTTCTGTCCTAATACTATAATTTTTATATCATAGGAAACTACAGAGTTTTCTTCTTCAAATACAATTTGTTACAAAATCGTACTTACATTTGCCGATTTTGGGGAATTTTTTAAAGGAAATCCTGTTTCGAAGAAAATGTACTGCTTTTAAAAATATGCTATTTTAAAACTGTCACATCGAAAAACCTAACGGGCAAAAATTTTCCATCTTTTTACAACTGATTAAAAAAAAATTCTCCCTCTTTTAAATTTTGAACCGTGCAGAAATGTTAATTAGATTTTTTTATATGATTTTTTTTTTTTTTTTTCTGAAAACAGCGCAGGTTAAAATTCCCTTCCGTGATTGAAGAAACAGCAAATTTCCCCCCTTTCGTCCTGTGTCCTGTGTTAGGTGTGGTGTGTAAGGGGGGGGGGGATGAAGAGCGTTTCCAAGACAACTGACGGTGTTTTTTTTCTTTTTTCCCATATGGTGTACGTTCTCAAGGTCGTTCTTGCACTTATTGCATGGGGGATTTATTTGAAATCGTTGCATTAGGAAGTATGACTCCTGAAGAATTTGAAGATAGTATTTTACACGGATTATCAATTCCTCGAGAAGATAGTTACTAAATAATTAGAGTCTCATAAAATATTTATAAATAAATTAAACCCACTGCGAACATTACATCTAAACAAACCTAGATTTTTAATAAAATTATAAAAACCTGGATTTTTAATTCATCTATCATTATTTAAGTTTTTATCTACTGTGTATATGCCCAATGATTTGCCTCCAGTGATTCTTACTGGATTTGAAATAAAAAATAATTAGTTTATGAGCTGCACAAGTATTAGTGATAAATGACTATTAGAACACAACAGGCAGAAAGAGAGAAACCTAGCTACGTCCAATTCTCGGGAACCTCTGTACGCTAGCAAGTCCACTATTCATTTCCTTTTTTTTCCTTTTTTTTTTTTTAATCATTGCAGCGGGAGGATTCACATTCCTTCCCCTTACAATCTCATACCGACGACTAGATTCTATTTGTTTTTAGTAGTTGCTTAAGTATTAGCGATAAAAGACTGTTAGAACACAGACAGGTAAAAGGGGAGAAGCCTAGCCACGTCCAATTCACGGTAACCTCTGTAAGCTATCAGGTGCCGTGTTCTTTTTTGTTGTTGTTGTTGCAGCGGAAAGTCTCATGTCCTTTTTTTATCATTGTAGCGGTACTGTTCACATTCAAGCCTAGCCACGTCTAATTCTCAGTAACCTCTGTACGCTATCAGGTGCCTACTTCATTTTTTTTTCGTTGCAGCGGGAAGTCCCATGTCCTTTTTTTTATCATTGAAGCGTGAGGATTCACATTCCTTCCCTTAAAATCTATATATAAGGTAAATGGGCATTTCCCTTCCATTGCACGGGCAACGCCGGGCCATGCTGCTAGTAACATATAAGTGAACTTTGTTTTCATTGAAAAAAACCCAATACTTTTCGAGAATAGCTGACCGTAGAGCGTGATGTATTGGATTTTTTTTTTTCTTTTGACTCCTGTAAAAGAACTATAAAAGAGTACTTACATCATTTTCAATAGGGTACATGGCACTATACATAAAAATAAATAAAAAATAAACCATACATCGCACTAATTGATGCATATTTATGGCAGTTAGAGCACAGACCGGTGGACAGAAAAATCGAAATAATAAGCACCTCTCAATCTTGTCAGAAAGATGAAACTATAAACAGGTATTTCTGTTATACAACATAATGGTATCCCACGAACACGGAAAGCGACAAATTTATTCTTTTAAGGGTTAGTAGTCTAAAGTTAATGTTCCACAGGGTAAACAATCAATGTTTGCAATTTTGTTGCATGAAAACCGGTTAATGCGTTAGAAACCCTTAAAAATTCCTCCGACCAGTGCAACCCCTCTCCTAGGCAGGTGAGGCAGATAGCCCTTACGTAGCTTTGTCTTAATGCAACTCAGCACACTAAATCAGTTGATTTGAGCGCGAGTAACGAATTTTCGAAATTCCCATTAAAACCGTCGTAGCTTAATATTATCACATTAGATATATTTTTCATTTCCAGCCAAATAATGAAAATATCGCCAAGTTAGGGTTCATTTTTCGAAAAAAAAATTTCGCACCCTAAATCGCCAATATTGACGACTTTTGAGGGAGCACGCAATCGTCGTTAGATCATTAACCAATTCTATATAGTAGGATACTATTGTGCTTTAAATAGATGCCTGTCTCTAAACTGCCATTGTACGTAATCCATTGAAATTGTTTTGAGTGTTCCTGTAGAAGAATTATTAATGTTACATACACTATTTTCGATGGAGAGCTTTATCTTGTGTGTAGTCCTTAATAACATGCATGTATTTTGTTTCATTTGAAACAGCCGAATATTTCTAAAATACGCGTTAAAGAACGACTGTCGATAGAGCTTAATGTATTGGAAATCTTTTGAGCTGTCCTGTAGAAGAACTATAAATGCTGCATACACTTTTTTCAGTTGGGTACATGGTACAGTACCCAAGAACAACAGATATCAATTTCGTAGAAATCGATGCATATTTACGGGAGTTAGAGCACGGACGGACGGACGGGCAGACAGACAGACAAACCGAAACCATGAACATTTTTCAACCTTGTTGGAAAGTGTGAAAGAATTTCCGCTGGTAATTTATAGACAGTCAGTTGCTTCTGTAAAAATGTATTATGTATAAAAGTACTGTATACAAATAATTGGGCTTATTGGGTCCATCCCTTTCTATATGTAAAGCTGAATGTGCTCAGTTCTTGGGATTTACGCCGTCAGTCTACCCTCAACCATATGTCCACTGAATGTAGAAAGTTCTTGTGAACAGTCCGCTGGTCAGAATGGAACACAAATTTTATTGCTTCTAGAATTTCGTCGAACAATCTACTTCACAAAATTCACAGGTACTAACGACCAGTAACTTGCTTATAACAGTCCACTTAGTACTGATGCTGTATTCCACACACAAAATACAACACTTCCACAGGATAAAATTCCGTGGAAATTTATGAGGGTAAACATAAACAGTCCCTCAGGATTCAGAAACGAAGAATTCACACACAGCACTTAAAAACAAGCTTCTAAAAAGCAGCAAAATATCGTTTACAATAACACAATTCACAGGCCAATGCAGCGAACTCAACAAGCGTTCAATGAGAACTAATTCTGCCGGCCTATTCTGCATTTTATGTAGGTACTGCTGATTGTACTCGAAATTTCCAGAAAAAGCCATTTCCCGAAGAATATCGATAAAGCGCGAATTATGATTACGTCATAGAAATGTGAATGAGTAATACTAGGCTATTGCGTAATACTAATACTAATTTATACTTACAAACATTTCAGGCCCCATTAGTAAAATCGTGACCAATGTCCGAAATGTCGCCAAGCGTATCGACTTTTTGGTGAAATATCGCCAAATTTGGCTCCAAAAAACAAGTTCCCAAAAGTGAGGTCAGCTAAGCTCCAACACCAACATTTTCCGAGATTTCTAGAAAACCCTATATTAAGCTATGGGGAAATCTCCAAACCTTTCTTATCTTACGTTCTACTAGTTAACCAATTTTGATGCAACAAAGCGAAAAATTAAATTATTTGAAGCATAGAATGCGAAATTTAAACTAATTTTTACTACTGGAAGGCAGAACAAATCGAAAATTCGTAGCAGTATCAATCTCTCAACACCAACACACGCATATACTGACTGTGTACACAATAAGATCCAGAAAATACACTGGCGTTTTAATGAATTTTAATAATAATTTTATGACAGGAGCGAAGTTGTACTTACTGAGAAAGGTTGTAAAGAATGTCGTTATAAATAAGCTGTTATGTGTGCGCGTGTCTCACATGGGATTTACTTCACCCCCACACGCGTACTTGCCAGACTCGACGAATAAAACGGACGCAGACAGGCTAAATACTTTACAAACACAGCTTGACTTTTTTATAGGGATGTATTAAGATACATCAAATAAGGAACTTGCAACTTTTCTCGTACAAGCGATTATAAAGCTTTCGTTCATTGAGAAAATCAGTTCTTTGCTTTGACTTGATCTCTTTACGAAACGATCAAACCCAGTGTGTTCATATTTGGCATTTTCCGCATTTGTCTGCGAGTGTCTGCATTTGATCCCAGTCTTCTAATAATTTTGAATACTTCACATTTATGAGGAGGAAAAAATGTCGCTTAATAACGTGTTTGAAATGCGTTTTGAAACTGATGAAAAAAAATTTTTTTTTTAAATAATTTTATCCAATTTCTAATTTGTGGGAGATTTACTTTAAAATTTTGAAATCCTCTACATTGTTTGATACCCTCACGTTTAACTTTTTGAAAGCATAAAGTCATTTCTAAACCACTGCGGTTTTGTGTATGAGATGACACTATTAATATGCTTTACTACTTTTACACAATTTAACCCTTTGAGGCGCAACCCTTTCCCAGTGCTGAAAAAAGGGCAGCCGTTGCCATCGCTCGACTTAACTACCAGCAAGATGGCGGACGATCGAAACGTTCATCGCGTGCCACAGATCTAGAGACCCTTCTAGAGACTGGGTCTCTAGATCTTTGGCACGCGATGAACGGTTCGATCGCCCGCCATCTTGCTGGTAGTTAAGTCGAGCGATGGCAACGGCTGCCCTTTCTTCAGCACTGGGCAATCTATCCAGCTGTTCGCGCATTCTTCCATTTTTCAGCAGATGTCAGTGCTGTTAAAAATAATCGTGACAATTTTTTTTTACGAGAAATGACGTGCAAGCAGGGGCGTAGCCAGAAATTTTTCATGGGGGGGTTACGACTACTGCAACTCACGTATATGCATACATATGTATGATAAAGGAGTGAAGACTGTACATTTATGGCAAAAAATTCCTCATGGGGGGGTTATGACCCCCCCCCTAACCCCCCCCCTTGGCTACGCCCCTGCGTGCAAGTAAAAAGTAAAGGATTCTCGTGGAGCTATCTCACCCGCAACTATTTTTATAGAAATCCAATCGATTCTTCGTGACTGGCAACAGTGAAAACGTCGGACTTTAGTGTTCCCAGAGCGGGAACACTGCGCGTTAAAGGGTTAATGCAAACTCTTGTATAGTAGTCTGGTCTCTTCTTGTTTGTATTTTAACGTGATCGTTTTAAATTTTGTAATTCCTTCTCGGGGTAAAGACCTGTTTCTTTGTAATAGATCGTAAGACCGCTTGCCATTCCGCTTTGACATTACTTTTATTTTCCTTCCTCACCTCAACCTCTTTTAGTCCCCATTTGCTAGTAATTTCTCCGGGAGCATGCAGAGTGCGCTGTGCTCTCGGCTTAGCTCGCACGCGGTTGTGTTTGCTTTGAGCAAATTCGTGTCATAATTTCGACTAAACTGTAATGTCACTTCGACCGAAATTTATCTCATTATTCCGCGGCGTTATGTTGTTTGTCTTACTCTTTTTACTGTTCATCATTCTCTGACTGACGATAAGATAAAAAAATTCCGAATTCTTTGCAGAAGAACAAAACAAAAGGTTGAGCTATTTGCTCAATCTTCATTTACTTGCCGTACGAAGGGCAAGTCTTGTAGAAGAAAATTCAATACATAATTGTCTCCAGTTGTTCCTGTAATGCGATAGATCTCTGTGGTAATTACAAATATGAAGGAAACTGCAGATCGAGAATCGACGGGAGTAATCCTGTTAAATGTACGCCAAAAATCTGTTGAAGAAACGGACATAAACATCAGTGATCCAGGATTATTTTCGAATACCAATCTAGGCTATGCCGAAAGTACACAAGAGCTAAATGGAGATTCTGGTATGTTGCTATTTTAAATTAATCTGATATTTTAGTTTGCTCGTCATCTGATAATATTGGCCGAAGAAAAATATTGGTGTGAAATTTTCCTGTGTTTTGATATTTGTTCGAATAAATTTTTATTTGCATGTTTTGTATTTTAATGTATCGTAGTCGAATGAAATATTGCTAAATTTTATCCATTACGTATTTTAAAAACTAATTATGAATGTTGAAATTATAAGCAGCAGTAAATCAGTGCTGTAAAGTTAGCTTTGTATTGCAATCAAATCTTGTTAGTTTTGTATTGTGTAATCAAAATGCTAGCGGATCGGAGGGGAGGGGGGGGGGAGAGTAATCAAATATTAATCTTGTGAATAGTTCATTTTTAGGAAGTAACTAAATATATGCCTGCTAGTTACAAGTTTACAAGTTACACAGTTTAAATTTTTCGTTAAGGTAGACAGAGTAGGAAATAAGGTTTAAACCAACGAAAGAATATTGTCGATAAAATGCACTTTTTTATATAAATATTGATGTAATAAAATCTAAGATGCAAGGCCATAGCCAGGGGAAGTATCATGGGGTTTGATTCCTCCACGAAATGTTTGTCAATGGATTAGTAGTGTTTATTTGCGTTGACTCTGGAGATCAGTTAAGGGGAAACATTTTTAGTACTACATATCCTCCCCCCCCCCCGAAAGTACTACATATTCGAATTGAATTTATTTTCTGTCTACGATCTTGCTGAGATGATAAGAAAATGTACATTGATCATCGATTATAGTGGAAGTTAATGTTTTCTCTGCAATGCTCTATACCGGATGCCAGAATAGAATTCTTGTTTGGCCTATTTTAGCCCAGTGTATTCAGCTCTAAACTGTAAATTCTGATCGAAATCAGCTTACTTTGTACTTGCCTATCATTTTACAACGCTACTGCTTAGCTACAAGAAACTGTTAATGCCTATAATTGAAGTTTCTTCGTGATTAATCGAAACGGCGATCTTTATATGTCCTCCATAATATATCATCATAACGTTTCTTGTTAATAAAATTATTTTACTTAAATTAGATACTTGGATTTGCAGTGTTTACATTCAGTTGGCTATAAACAAATTTTCTTTTCAGTAAACAGCCGTGTAATCTGTCTTCCCCTTAGTGCTGTACTGTAGCATTACTTAAAAATTACGGTAATATCACTAAGGGAAATCCTGTTTCTGTAATGAATGTAAGGAAATTCTAGTGCATCAAGATGATCTGCAAAATATAAAAAGTTAGTTACATCTTAAAACTTTAGTTTATAAAAAAATAAAATTATTCAACTCAATGTCCGAGTCTAATACACCGAGTAATGAATAAAAATACACCAATTTTCAGTTAAATGAATGTTTAAATCAAAAATCATTTATTGAAAAATTTACAATGTTTTCTTAGAAATTGTTTCGTAATTAAGAACTCTAAAAGCAATATCTTATTTTAATAAATATTAAAAGTTTTCTTAAATATTTCCCATAAAACTCTCGTTATTTTTATTTTAGCTATTTTTATGTTAAATAAAATCGTATAAGATGATACAATTTCTGTTTTGTCGCACTTGTGGCTATAAGTAGAGCTTGGGTTCTATAATCTGACAGGATTTTATAGTAGAAAAAGTATGTAGTAAGCATTTTTTCTTTTTTTTAAAGTGTTATATTTATGTTCTGTTGTATTTAAATGATTTCTAAGAGTTTTATATCATAACTTCTTAAATATTAATAGATCGTGTGTGTACGTTGTGTTCTAATAATTAACGCTTTCCTTGAGTACTACATGTGCTTAGTTCTTCCATTTGAAATGCCAGAACCCATGGCACATCCTAATGACAGTGCAAAACGTAATCTTCTAGACTTAAAATAACCTAATAATGCGATATCTTAGTTTTTATTGTGACTTGAGTTTACAAGTCTTGTAGCACTTAGCATATTAGCAGTAAATTAAGTACGGAGCTTGAGATTCTAATAACCGAAATTTATAAAAACATATCCACACCACAAATCCATTTTTCCCCCCTATTAATTGGTGCTATTTTATTTTAGATGGGAGGGTTTGAAGAGTTGTGTGTTTGGGGAGGGGGGAGGGGGAGTGTAAAATGTCATAGTGAATATAATGTTTCTTTTTGTCAAGATAAAAATACAATTTCACTTTTATGTGTTACTTACTTGAAAATCTTATCATACTTGAACATATTTTTGTGCAATTTGTGTTAACACGCATGTTGGGTGTCAAAATTTTGTTTTGATGATAAGCCTTCGATTCGGTATACTTTTCTGTGCTTCTTCAAAAAGCACACTTGCTTGCGATATTTACTCCCCCCTCCCCTTCTTTAACTGTGCATTTTTAATTTTGCTTACCTGTGTATTAAAGTTTATTCATCTGTGGTGTCAGGGGCGTAGCCAGAAATTTTTCATGGGGGGGGGGGGAGGGTTACGACTACTGCAGCTGACATATATGCATACATGTGTGTGATAAGGAAGTGAAGAATATACATTTTGTATGGCAAAAAATTCCTCATGGGAGTTTTATGACCCCCTAATCCCCCTCCCCTTGACTACGCCCCTGAGTGGTGTCAATACCTTTTTAACAGTAAAATATTTTATTTAAAATGCATTATTTAAACTGATTGCTTATCGCTAGATTATTTTTTCCTCAATTGTTTTAGATAATGCCCTGTTATGATACGAATATAAATAAAACAAGAATATTGCCTGTACATCATTGCTTGGAATTCAAGACTTGCGAAATTACCATTTTCATATGGACTTCCCCCTCCTTTCCCCGCTTTCCTCGAAAAAAAAAAAAAAAAAAAAACTGTTTGCATAGCATTTTTTCCCCTTTTGAGCATGTTAAATAGTGACTTTCCGGTGATATATTGTTATTTACAATATAGAGAAAAGGAGGGGCACAGTAGGATAATTTTCACTTGTTTTATAATAATATCCCCCGTTTTACTTAAAAGTAAAAGTTAAATACAGTACAGTATTTTAACAACTTTTAGCTTTCATTGCAATTTTTTTTTCAGAATTTATCCTTATTTAATCTGTAATTTTTTTTTTTTTTTTTCAAAGGCACTCAAGTTGTCTCTTGTGCCTTTTTGCAGGGCACAGTGGGATAGGAGTTGGTGTACAGTGGGACAATGAGTGAGGAACATAAAAAAATTAGCTATATTATGACAACACATTATTGTTACAGTTAAATTTAGGTTAAGATATTCAACACAAAATATATAAAAGCAATTTTCAAATGACAAGACTTAAAAATAGTTATGATAATGAAACACATTTAAGAGTTGCAAAATTCTTTGTTTCACAACGTTTAATGAACTAAATAAATAAAATAACATCAAATTAAGCAGTAAACGATAGCAAAATGTTTTCGAAATTTCATTTTATCGTAATACGATTCGAAGTCTACTAGAAATGATTGTTGTGTCCTTGTTTTTTCTGTACCTACACATGCCACAGGTTTACACACAATTGGGCTCTGTCAGTCTGTACCCCAATCAAGATGCCCTACTGTACCCCAAGAAGTCTTTTTCTCTAAAGTTGTACAACCTTCATCCATAGAATAAAGGTCATACGTATGCAATTAAGAAAGTTTAAGCTTTAAATTAAAGCAAAGATATTGATTATTGGATGAGTTAATTTACTGCTTTAAAAAAAAAAAAAAAAAAAAAAAAAAATGTAAACTTGTCTGATTTTTCCAGCAGTGATAGTAGAAACAAAAATGGCTGCAACTTTCAGTGCATATTTAACGTCAGTAAAACACAATTTAATGAGCCAATGTTTATTTTAAATTTCTGAGAAACGTTTGTGAAACATTTGTAGATAGGGATGGACGCGAGACGACTTTTTTGCGAGACGAGACAGAGATTTACAGCTTTTTTGCGAGACGAGACACACATTTTTAACATTACGCTATAGGGATTTTTGCGAGACGAGACAAGCTTTTAGGCTATTTTGCGAGACGCGAGACGCTTATTTTTCGTCTCGCGTCCATCCCTATTTGTAGAGTAATTCGCCTGTAATGTTAGATTTCCAATTTTAATTTTGTCACAATTTGAGCCGTTTTCTTAAAAAGTGATGTATGCAAACCCATTTTTGACTTGCAGTATTTCCATTAAACATTTCATTAACATTGTAAAAGTTTTTGAGTGATTTGAAAAATATTAATTAACTTTATCATTAATAGACTTGTACCACTTCTACAGAATACATCTAATTTTATAGTTAATTTAAAAAAAAAATCAGAAAGCTAAAAACTTAATTTCTAAAACTGAATTATTGGTATATTTCAAGTCCGTTAATTTTTAATTGTGATTAAACTAGAGCGATTATTAACAATAATTACATTTATGAATTATTAGCAAATTTGACAATATTTTTTTACGGCAAATCCCCCCCCCCCTCCCAAAATAGTAATATGAAGCAATATAATAAAAACTAATAAATTAGTAAGGTATTGCGATTAATTTTTAGGTCTGTAATTGTTTGAAACTAATTCAAAAATTTAAACAATATGCTCTTTTTTTCTGTATGACAGCAGCTGTAAACTGCCATTAAAAGTATTTCATAAAGCCTGTCTCAATTTGCATGATTTTTATCAAATTACTCGCGACTTCGTCCGCGTCAGCTTTAGAATTAGCTCCCGAGAGAAGTGAAGCAATGTGTGAATGACAAAGAAATAATTTGTTGGCACTTTTGCGGACGAAAATGACTGTATTAAAATACTATTTATTTTTTTATTTATTTTAAATGGAGATCAGAATCATACGTGGTATATGTAGAGTTACTAAGATTTCTTTTTTACGCATTTGGCAAATAGACAGTCACGACAATATTTACGAATTATTTTGAGTGTTCCTGTAAAAGAACTATTTATGCTTTGTGCATGAAATGTAGCCTGTAATACTCAAGAAAAGTGTAGCTTCCTATCAGTGAAAAAGCTTTTAAATCGGTTCAGTAGTTAGAGATACCCATAGAGCGTAATGTATTAGAATTATTTTGAGTGTCTCTGTAAAAGAAATATTTATGCTATATGCATGAAAGATAGCTTGTATCCTGAATTAATATACAGGCAATCTTCATTCCAAATTTTATCCAAATCCATTCAGACGTTTTTGCGTGATTGAGTAACTAACATCCCAACGCGCAAACATATAAACTTTCACATTTATTAGTAGGATTTGAAAAATTGGGAACTCTAAGGAAAACATTTGGACTTCATTCTTTCTTTGGCTTTTTAATTTGCCGTAAAACTGACGTAATTTCCATGCCATTTCATGTTTTTCAAATGCATGCAATTCTGCATTGTAATAAATTTCTGCTTTATTTTAAAAGCATAAATCATTTTATGCGTGCGAGCCGCATGGCAGCCTAATAACGAATTTTAATTAATAATTAAGGTAATTAAAATTTTAAAATTCTGATTCTCAGGTGCACGTTATCTGACTCATGGCCTTATATGTTCAAATTTTCAGAGTTCTGATTGCTGTAGATTTGTCTGGCGATCGCACTGATACAAATTTACAAGTATTCACTTTTATTATTATAAGAAAAGGTAGAGAAAAACCGACTCACTCATTGATTTCTTCAAAGACCTGTGTATCCTATTTGCATTAATCGACATTGAACCGTACCTTTGTAATAGATCGATATGTCTCTTTGAAAAAAATTATTTGCAGTTCTTTTAGATATAGGTTGTTATGGATTTCTTTTGTGAAATGCCTTTGTGTAAGTCCAATTCTTTAGTAAGACGAAAGATTGATTTTGGAAACTTAAATGTAACCATGGTCATAAAATTTGATTTTGGAAACTAAAGGCTGTTCTCCTTGGAAATCATGCAACTTTTGAACAACATAAAGAATTAACTGCGCTAGAGACTCGGAATAATTTAGAATGTTACAAGTTATACTTGGAGGTTTAAAAAACACCCAGGAAAAAATGCTAAACATATGAAATTTTGCAATATTTACAAAAACGGGTAACTCCTCGGGTCATTTTCGAAGGCGGCTTTTGTGCTTATGAATTTTTTTTTTTTTTTTTTTTTTTTTTGAAAGTTGCATTTTTGAGACTCAACAGCTTTACTGTTAGTTTAAGTCCATAGTGCATAGGGTGAAAAAGCATTATTAATTTTTTCAAGTGTTTTTTACATCATTGGTTTGTTTTTAAAGCTGTTCAAAAGTCCTGTGACGATGATCGCTCTTCAGGTAGAACACCCTTTAAAGGTGAAAATGTTGATAGTTTATTTTTCAAGCTATTAAAGGTATTTATTTACCCACAAGTAAAGGTGTCATACCATCAAGTATCAAGAGGGTTGTAAAGAAAACGTGTAAACGCACGTTTTAATATTGTGAAATCAAATAAAGTTACTAAAATAAATTTGTATAATAATGCACTACAAGCCTTTTATGTGGGGATACGTGAAAATTTTATTTAGTATCTCAATTTTACATTACTTTAGTGATTTTAATATTTAATCATGGTTAAATTGTCATTTGCCGAAATTAATGTTACTCCTCGAAATTCTTCTCTTGCCGGAAAAATCTTTTTTTTTTTTTTTTATTATTTAATCTGGAGGTAATTCTTCAGATTTTTATTTTAGAGATGCATAAATTGTGCTTTAAGATATAACTATTACACTTCCCTTTATTTAAATTAGCTCTTGCAAATTTAACAAAAAAGATAGAATCATGCTAAACTTGTATCTGAATTAATTTGTTGCTTATCTGGTCTGTCTGTCATTTTGCATAGTTAATTAGTTATGATGATTAGATCAGATCAGTGTGACAGTAAATATTAAATTTTATGTAAATTGATTGTATGAATAATTAAACTTAATGTATCTTATTAAACTAGTTTTTCAAGCAGAATAAAGATTTAACATTAATTTGCAGATTATTATAAATGCTTATAACTGTTGACATAAAAGAATCACTCATTAAAACTACATTCCGGGAATAGAATTTCAAGTAAAATGAATTAATAATCGAGTGATTAATGTAAAAACGAGTTTCTTCAGAAATTGTCCTTTTGAGTTAAATTACCTTATTTAAAACAGCTGTGTAAAGTATTTTTTAAAAGTAGGTTGCCTATTTTGGGCGTGTCTCGATAAATAAAGAGTGGCTTCAACTTTCACAAAGTATCTTTGTAATAGCATCAACCAGTGTCACATATGTATTCACAAACGTTTATTTTTCTCTAAATACGGAATAAAAATTTTGTGCGTTCAGTCGTTTCGAACTTTGTGGACTTAATGTCGAAGTCTGTGCGACTTGTATATATTTAACTTTAAAAGCTCAAAAAGGGGCTGTTTTGGTGAATGATCAGGTTTCTACAGAAATCTACTGGAAAGTCTGAAAATCGGGGAATAGCAGTATCTTTTTATGTTTTTTTTTTTCACAAAGTTTTTATTTATTTTTACGTTTAACACCAGTATTTTCAGTGTTTTTTCCGTATTATCACTTATGTTTTGAGAGCATTTTTCATGTAGATTGTCATTATTAAAAATTTTTAAATGTGAAAGTGAGAAGAAAAAATTCAGGTGACACACCTATCGACTTAATGCCCCCTCCCCCCCCCCACACACACACATACACGAAGAAAAAGGAAAGTAAGTATGGAAGTCCATGGAAATATAAACTCTGATGCCTGTAGAAAGAAACCCTTAAAGCTTCTGCTTGCATTAGTCAAAATCTAGTGATTGTTTCTCCAAAAGGGACAAATATTATGCGACTGGTCCTTGTCCTCCTTTGACCTAATGGCTCTCGGACACAAATTAAAATAAAACAAAAGAAAAAAAAATCTGAAATTCTTCCAGATTTTATTTACGCACTCGGCTGGAAGAATTTCAGATTTTTTTAAAAAATCTATTCAATCAATTCTGCCATATAGAGGAAAATGATAACTGTAAGTGCTCATATAGACTTCTGTTCGTATAATTTTATTGCTGAAAATTGCATCCATTGTTGTTTGGTACCTAGTGGCGAAATGTTTTGGATGAGTGCTTATTGGAAAATCTAAAGTACCCATTTCAGTTGTGAAATTGTATCCTTGATCGGAATTTAATTCTATGTTAAAATCTCCTACTAAAACAGTCTTACAATCATCCTCCTTCAGCAACGTTTCGAATAGAGCGTCTAATTTATCTTCATAAGAAATTCGAGGACTATCGTATGTAACTGCAACTCTCACTTTAGCTTGAATATACGCAATGACCATTTGAACACCCTTGATCTGGCTCGTTTAGATACGGGTAAAGCGTTTCATTAAGTTTTCCTTTATAAAAATCATAACTCCAGATTGCTTTCTGTTTTGGAAATCACTGTCTATCCGTTCGACCAAAGTGAATCCTGGTATATGAAAATCATCTGAAGGGAAAGTCCATGTTTTCATTAGCAATATCAATCACTCTGCAGAAAACATAAATCAAACGGAAAAGTGACCACGGCGCGCCGCGTAGACAAAAATCCCGTGCTTGAAAGAAATAGCACCCGACTGCTAAAAAAATTAAAAAAAGCCTGATTTTATTTTTTTAAGCTGCGCACTATACACTGTAATAAACGAAGAATCGGTACCTTCTATGAAAAAATTCTTTTACCATGTACTTGCGTAGCAAAATTTTTCGAAGAGTAACATATTTTGCAGAATACCCAGCAAACACACACAGGTTCTCTGAACGTCTATTAACGTTCAGAAAATGTCTTCTGAACGTTAATAGACGTTCAGAGAACCTGTGTGTGTTTGCTGGGTACTGAATTTTTAAGAATGTTTTCTGAAAGTTTCATTACTGATATAGGTTTATTGTTTCATGCAATGCATAGTACAGCTTGTAAAGAGGCATCCTAAATATTTTCAAGTCCTTGGCATAATTAGTTTATTTCCATTGATGTTCAAAATTCGCATGAGTTGTTCGAACTACAGCCTTAAATTGTTACGATCAAATAATTGTTTTGCTTCATTTTAGGACATTTAAGTCTGTTGTATTCTTTGCTAAACTTCTTTCATATTAGTCGCTTTTATAAAAACTGAGTTTTTCAGTGTAAAAAAAAGAAGGAAGTCGCTTACATGGCCGCACCTCTTCTAAAACTTCCTTTTAAAGTAATTGTTAGTCAATTGCTACTTAACTTTCTTTTTTCGCACTTGTTAAATCATTAGAAGAAAAAAGAAAAGTCTTTATAAAGAAAGCCGACCTATTTGCATGGAAGATTGCCAATGCTGTAAAAAAGTGAAATTTTTGTTTGGAAGAAAGCTTTATTTTTTGCATCCCCCTACCTGAACATTGTCGCTACTGATACGCTTCAAATTATTATTTAAAAAAAAATCTATTTGGCCTTTAGAAATATTCCCTTTTTATTTATTTAGTAATGTTTAATAATTTATAAAGTTCGAGTTTTTTTAACCTATTACCTGCCGATGTTGCTTGTTCGCATCATTATTTTGTTTTTTACTGCAAAATTTATGAATTTTGTGAAAACAAACTAATAGTATTATTTTAAAAGGCGTGAAATTTTGTGATAAATTTTTTAAACGAATTATCATTGTTTAGTGCTAAAATTTATAGAAATTAATGTAACTGCCGTTACTTTAAAAATTTAATACGAATATATGTATGCAGGGTGTTTGAAAAGTATATCTACATTTTCAAAAATATATTAAAAAATTAACTCATTATCGCCCGACTTTTTTGACTCCAACTTATGTTGATGCCAGAAGTGATAAATAAATTTCAGACATTTGTATGGTATGAGGAATACAATTCTTTTTCTAAAATATGAATAAGACAGTGAAAGGTTCTCATTTTACTTTGTCATCGCTGAATGTTTTGAGAAAATGGGATATATTGTTCGAGAAATTAAAATAGGAAAATAAATTTATGCTTAAATATTTTTTTGACCTCCTAAAAATAGATAGCTTTACATTGATGAGTTATAGCATGGATTTTCACGTACGGCTTTTTATGTTCCGTGAAGAAAAGATTAAAATTTCTTTTTAATGAACTGTAAACTGGATGGATAAACTAGATGCAATACCGTGACCATCTAGATGTCCAGACAAAACACCTTAGGATTTCTTTTACTAGAAAAGCATTGTTTACCAGTCTTCAATTCTTTACACTGATGAATTGAAAAGCCGAATTACAGGGGACCATTCTGAGTGTTCATCCTGCAACTCTTCGGCTGATGGTGCAATACACTGAACGCATACTGAAATGGTGCAATAAAACATTGCGAAAAGCTTTGACATTTTCTTTATGGAACATAAAAAAAAAAATACCGTTATGTAAATATAGCTTCGTTTGTGTATAAGTAGTTTTTGAAAGTGTAGCCACACTTTTGGGACACCCTTGTTATATTAATTAAATGCCATTAGTTTAAAATTATTCTTTTAATATCGGAGGAGATCTTCATTTCGTAAGATTATAAAATTTTTTTAAGTAATATCGATGCTGAGAAATAAATTAGCATCCACTTTAGAAAGATTTGATTTTCAGAATATTCTGGCGACATACAATACGCGAAAAATGACCAAAAAGATGACAAAACATAAAATAGTTTTAAAAATATTAATCGTATTGTTTTTCCCCCCCAGAAGTAGCTGTTTCTTGAGCTATATTTATTCAAAGTACCAAATGTGGTCCTGCTATGTCGGTCTATACGCCTACTGCAGATACACAGACACCAAAACTCGTTTATAATTATATCCCCGATACATGTATTTTTTTTTTATATATATAAACAGGGTGTTCTACTTAACCGAAAATTTCGTTGCTTTTTTTATCGCTTAATTATAAAGAATAATTACTATATAAATGAATTGTGTTGGACTGGTTTTAGACATCACTTTCTGCTCCACAGAAATGCTTTTCGTGGCTGCTTCCTGACATTTTCACTAAATTATGCTCCACCTCACCTTTTTTTCAGGCTCGAGTTACCGTAAGCTTACATCATTCAGTGGTTGAAGGTATCGATTGTTTTTGCCACTGTCACAATAATTTCATCCGTTTTATTTTAATTCAAGCGAGTATCTCATTCAAATTCACGTTTTTATTTAAAGATTAAACAATAATGAACAAAGCAACTCTCCATTTATATTGTTGTGATTACCTTTCGAAATACTGATCCCTGAAATTTTATCAATTGCATTGAGAAATATTTAGAAACTACGAAATTTGTGTTAATTGAAGCGTTTGAATTCGTAACACGTGCCTTCATTATTTGACTCTTATGTTTGAAGGTTGCTCTTAATCACGTTTTCTTAATTTTTACAAACTTTTTATTAGCTTGCTCTGTTATGTCGTTTGAATTTTAATTTTCTTCCTATCGTCCGATTGAGGTGAAACTTCGCACACCTGGATGACGATACTCAGTATTACTGTTTTCTTTTTCGGCATTTTTAATAATTTATTTAACATTTCCTTCAAAAAATCCTGTTTGTTTGTTTGTACTTATTAACTCGCATTCAACTGTACTATTGATTGGATAGTTTATATTCATCACTGGAAAGTTCTCTCTTCTGCTATAATAAGTACCCATTCTGTACCTTAATTTTTTATAATACTTAGTGATTTTTTTAAAGAACTCTTTTTGTGAAAAGCGAAAATGTTATGGGCGTTATGTAAAAAAATTTGCGGATCGTTCTGACCACATCCCTTATGGTCTAGTTATTAGGATTTCTAAAGGATTCACTCTGGCAGCCCGGGTTGAATTTTCTGCATGGGAAATAGAACTTTGCTTCTAATACTTATTGAAAATGTATGCGTTCTGTTAAACATCTATAAAATGAGATTCCTCCAGTGTTAATCTCGAAGACAAATAATTATTTACCTAATAATAATCCCACCAAGACTGAAGTGAAAACACCTCGTGTAGGTGTGCCCAGTGGTTAAGGCAATGAATTAGAAGTCAGTCTTATTTTACAACCGCGTAGGTTCACATTCTACGAATTGTAAGTAGAATACAGTTATTCGGACGATTAATTGAATTTTTATTGTTTGTATAATTAACGATGATTTAAACAAGTCTAATGTGTTTTTTAAACATAAATCTTCTGTTCACATGAAGGGGAATGAATATTCCATATAAATATCTCATTCCGTTAAAGATGATATTAATTTATAGGTTTATATCATTTATTTAAAAAATCATTAAAATATTTTGTTTAAAAACTGCTGGAAAAAAAAACTGTTTCGAATAAGAAATCTGTTTACTTATGGAAACGAATACAGATCACCCATAGAAACGCCTACTAAATTTTCTTATGGAAGTACTTGGATACGGATATCCAACATATCTCTGTTTCGAACTAATCAAAACAGCATTCTAAAACCCTTAAGTATTCTTTCTCAAATAATGCATGTACAGAATTATATTGCATGCAAAACAATAAATCAGTAGGGCTATCTACTCCGCCAACTTGTGATGTAGAAGGTGTTTTGCAACACACAACAATGAAAGATAAGATTAATTTCATGTTGTAAGTTGAGGGTCTGTGAAATTTGATAATTGTAGGGTTTTTTTAATTAACAAAATAACGGATTAAAAAATTTTATAATAGTACAATTACAGAATCATGATAATTAAAATTAGTTAATGTCGGTCTTTAGTTTCAGCTTGTGATATTTACGTATCCCAATGGACTCTGGTAACACTTTGAGGTATTTTTGTCTTCAATCACGCTAACATAAAATACACACACAAAAAAGTAAAAACTATTAAATAAAAATACAACAAAAGAAACATTAAAACCAGTATATTATCTAAGCAGAGTTTTCTGCAACAATAGTGAACTAGTTGGGTACCCGTACTTCGTACGGGAAAACAGACATTTTTCGAACGCACGAAGTTGAAGTGTATTCAATCGGAGAAGAACTGCAAAGTTGTTTTATTTGTAACCTACATTCGCATGCCGATGGCTAACTTAAATAAAAAATTAATAAATTGCACTTTCCTTTATGGAACTTTGCCATACTTTGTTTTTGGAACGGTTTAGAGTTCTACCCACTGCAGAATGGAACTATTTACTTGTATTAGCCCGTCGATATTTGGCTATTTTTTGCCCCTAATTATGCGACTCAACATCAGTAATGAATGAAAACAATTATTTTTGGTTGCCAGATTACAGCCATTTATACAGGTTGATTCCAAATTAGAAAGAAAAACCATTCTAGGAGACTTGGTTTACACTAAGACGGTTTAGAGGATTCAGAGAATCGCAGCAATGTGGGGTTGGAAACATCGTACTCATGTGCTTCGTGAAAATCGCTTTGCAAGAAATGTTAAAAGTGTTCGTCTAATTTCTTAGAAATTTTATAAACAATCGGCATTTTTTAGACAATTTTATCTCCCCCCCCCCCTTTTTTTTTTTTTTTTTTTTTTTTTTTTTTTTTTTTTTTTTTTGAGTATTTATTTAGAAAACTTTTTTCCCTCTCCCCGTTATTAGCACGACATTGAAACATAAGGAAATAGAACTAAAATCTTTAGCCTTTTACTGCTTTTGTGTAATCTTAATCTGTAATTAAGAAACACGATGCAGTAAAATCTGTATTTAATGGATTGAAAAAAACCATCAAAGTACTTTAATCTAAGGATAAATTTATGTTAAATTATGTTTCTATTTACAGTAAACATGACATCCACAAGAACCTTTTTGCTAGACAAGTTTCTGAGGTTTCGTCCGAAACTTCGCTTAAATACGGGCTGGGACCACTTAAAAAGTCCCCTACGGAGGGCAATCCCGCCCCCGGACTAGATCCCTAGAGTAGATAGTTGGCCGTAACCCACATTTTCATTTCCATCGTTTGAAGTATTTCAGATTTTGGTGTACAGATTTGGCGTAGAAAACCTTCACAGTTAAAACTATTCGGAATAACTATTATTGATTCTAAGCAAATTGTACTATTTTGGATAAGCTAAATCGGCAAGTATGGATTAGCAGTTTAAATAGTTGATGTGAAAAGGGGAAAAAAGCACTTCTGGCTCTGAATGTGTGTTATCTTTCTATAACTTCACCATGTCAGATGTAAATGTAGGTCGTACTCTCTCAGTCTGAGAGACCTGTTATTGTAACAAAGCAAATTCTTTCTTTTATTATTCAAATGTAAATGTCACTCACTTTTTACAGCTTTCGATTTCGCGCATCCTTTTTATACACTAATTTTATTTTTTATTATAAACTGCTGCAGACTGGCGGAAGACTTGTAAAAATACTTCTACTTTATAATTGTAAGTTTTTAAAAAAAGTTGCTTTGGGTGAAGACTAAATATGTCTAGAGAAATGAAATTGTGGGAGAATAATTAAAATTAATTATAAATAAATAAAATTCGAACTTACATTATTTTGTATGAAATTAATGGAGTAATTACTAATTACATCATTATTTAGCTTATTTTTTCCCGTTATTAATTAGCTATGCATTTCGGTGCCTTTTAATTTTTTTTTATCAAGATATATTTTACACTTAGAATGTGGGTTGATATATACACGAAAGTAAGCAAAAAATGCGATATTTGGAATAAAACATTAAATAAAAATAGTAATGAAATTTTGAAACTTAGCCGTTTGCGATGCACATCCACCCCCCTGGGAGCCAGACACTCTCCAACACGGACATTTCGATTGAAAAATATAGCAATATTTTTTAATGTTATCAAAATGCTTTTCTACGTTGTCATTTTTAGTTAGGCAAGTATTGATACCCCCATTTTCTCCCATGGTGGTGGTAGGACAAAAGTACCTGTATATATATTAATAAAAATCACGTTAATGCTATGAATGAAAGAAGAGACATTCGCGATTTAACGTATTCTTAATATACTTCAAGAAAAAGATGCACAGAAAAGGATTACTTAGCAAAATATTTAGCTAAAGAAATAATGTCCACGATTATCAAATGCAGGTTCACTCATCATATGCCAATTGCATTCTAGTTTTTTTTTTTTTTTTTTTTTTTTTTTTGTGTGTGTGTGTGCTGTCGGTCACCTCCAAAAAAAATTCTTGGCTACGCGACTGGTACCACAAAATTAATTTTTATGATAAACAGTTTATTAAAATGTCAGTTTCATTGATTATAACTGTTGCTTTAGGAATATTTAACTAAAGGAGAAATAGAAATGTTAGTATCATATAGAACTTTGTTAAGTGTTTATAGAAAGTTTTTTTTCTGTGTGTGAATATTTCGAATCGTCATTTTACCTCATCCTAGAAGGAAAAAATTTAAAAATAGAAATTACAATATTATTCTTAATTTTTTTTATATAAATTCAGTTCTTTTAAAGTCTCTACTAATACGTATCAAAGTATAAATGCCTTATCTAAATATAAGAACTCCAGAAGAAAGTTTTTCAATGTCACTTGTTAACAGGTAGTACGTCTACAGCAAAAACAAGCAGTTTTGCGTACATTAATTCGGATGAAATATCCTAAAACTTCATTAGAAGCACTTGCTATGTTAAAATATATTTCCACAGAAAAAAATATGGAAGCATCTAAATTTTTTATAGTGAAAAAAAGTATTTTTCATAATACCCCCATTTTTCCCCCACCTGACCCCATGCACTTTTCTTCTAAATGCGATACTATGATTTATCTTGAAATGATGCAGCTACTTCGTTCGGTTTAAAACTTCGATATTACACCGAGGCTAATCTATGTCAAAAGCGTTATCCTTCAAGATCATTAAGGAAGAAAAAACGTATCCGTGTTAATGAAACAGACTTCCATGTGCTCCTTTCGTTAATACCGTTGTTTTGATGAAAACAACACTATGAGCACCTGCAACTGACGCCCTTGGGGTAAACGTACGGGTACACATATTATTTTACTGCTTTCTCGCATGCATGACATGTAGCGTAAGAACAATGTCAGGCAAGTATTATGAAGTGAAATTCTGTCTAGGATATTACATTATATAATGGGAAATAATGACAGAGATGTTACTTACACGTCTGGATTACAAGGTGATTATAGTTAAACATTCGTGCCCGCAGTGGCTCAATAGGTTGAAGTTCGGTTCCTATCAGAACACCAAAAGTGAAGCTCTGACCTTGGTCAGCACTTGCGAGGGTGTCAACTTCTCGACTGAACGGCAGTGGGATGGTGTACGCTAAAGCTAGCTGGTTCACTTAAAATTTGTCGTGGCGTCAATGTCCTCATGTTGAAAAGGTACCTCTAGGGATACTAATCCAGGTGCAAGGCTCTCATGTGGAAATGGTACAAAATTAATTGGTCATGCACTTTATTGGTAACGTTGGCCACCTTCTGGGTTCCCCTGAATAAAATGGCCGACACTTGGGATCTTTGTAGTGGCGAATGCCTGCACGGCAAATGGTACGGCATAAAATTAGGGCATCTGTGTTCAATTAGGTTTCTCATTTATGAATAAATATCTGTATGAAAATAGTATAAAAGCTATTTGATAATTTTTAGGCATTTCATAATTTCACTTTTTCCCTCCAGCCAAAAGAAAAAAAAATTATGTTACCAATAATAATGAGATTGAGAATAATATCTCTTCGTAAACTGTGTTGAATGACTGATCATTTTTTAAATTTGTAGATTCATTTTTTTAATTGTTCGTGTAATGTATGGGCATTTTTCTTTGCTCAGATTTAAATTCGTTAAATCGATAAAAATAGACAAAACGCAAACAGACAGCGAAAAAGATCTCACGTTTTGAGTATTTCCTAGTCTATTTTAGGAAAGGAAGACACAGAAGTGGGGAGAAAATTATTGTAACGATTTATGGTGATTTTAATCGTACCTTTCTACAAGAGGAAAGATACAATTTTGTGTCACTGGAATGGTAGCAAAAAGAGGTTGACAGCTGTGCGAAGCCTGGTAAATGCAAGAGTAGTTTGAAAATAAAAGTAAATGTATTTTATTCTGTTCATTGAAATTTCCTTTCATTATTTTATCCTAAAAAAGGAAGTTACCGCTTTAGAGTTGCTGCGTTACTCTTATGTCGAAAGTGCATTGAGTGCACATTGTTGCAGCAGCTGTGCTTGTTGACTGTTGGAACACATTAGGCCTTTGCCTTAGGCTCGACATATTCAGGTGCCTCAAAATCCTTTTAATTTTTCTGTAACGGACTTAAAATCGGGGTTGCCATTAATCGGGGAAAGCCCGAAATAGTCGGGGAGTATTTTGGGATGAAAAAAGTCCGGGTAAGTTTTAGGGGAAGCCAAAAATTTTGATCCGAAACCTGGAAAATCTAGAAATATGACCTGGAAATTTGTCGGAAGTCTGCTTGTTTAAGTAATTCTTATTGTGTATTATCATTCTCCATTTGATGATTCTGATGAGCTCCATTTGATGAGCCGAATATTAATGAAAGCAAGCGAAGTTGAAAATAAAAGTCCGTATCCAACCCTAATCTGCACAAATAAAATTAAACGTTTGTCTGTATATTACCTGAGATTCAAAAATTTTGTGATGTCTATCCCGTTCGAGCACCTGGGAATCCAGTACGACAGTTTAAAAAAAAAAAAAAAAAAAAAAAAAAGTCTCTCGATCTGTCCGTGGCGATTTTTTTTTTTTTTTGTTATTTTGTTCGCGCATCACGTAAAAATGACTGAAGCAAATGAAATGAAATTTGGTGGCATGATGGTCACTCAACATAAACTATAGGTGTCGAATTTTTTAAAAAATGATTAGATATGCAATAAATTATTCAAAATGTGGAAATATTTGTCGATTGCGCATAAACCACTGAAGCGAATGGAATAAAATTTAGTATCGTCACAGGTGGTCACTTAAACTATAGGTGTCAAAGTACTTTAAAATTTATAATAGATTTTGAAATTTCGTGAAAACTGTGTACCAACATGTTTGTTCCATTCTTGAAAATTTGCAGTGGAATTGAATGACATTTGAAATTATGTTAGATGCAAATTAATTTAAACTCTAAATGCCTAGACTGTTTTAAATATTTCATAGATTTTGGGATTTTGAGGAAATCATATAAATGTTTGTTCTCTCGTCCCTTAAAAGTGGGTTAAGAAATACAGTGAAGTTTATCAACGTGATCAGCAACGACTAAAGCGACAAATGTTGAAATTTTTTGAAAATCTTCGATAAATTTTAAAACTTTTGTAAAAATGTTTATTTGCTTTTTTAGATTTTGTGAAAATTGTGCAATTTTTTTTTTTTTTTTTTTTTTTTTTTTTTTTTGAGGCATAATATTAAAATATCTGCAGTGTATCAAACAAAATTTAGTTACAGGTTAGGAATGACCTCTTGACTTGTAAAAGCTCATTCAACCAGAATAAAACTAATTTAAAAAAATAAAAAAAAAATCTGTCAATTTTACTCATCACTTTGCTACTCTCCGTGGCGGACGAGTGGCTGGCAAGAAAGACAGGCTGCGGTTCTGACATTTGGTCACACCCCCTTTTGCCCTCGACGAGTCATGTGACTTAAGAGGTGTAGATATCTTGGTTCAAGATGGCCACACTCCCTAGCTCGCATGACTCTTCAAGGGTAAAAGAGATGTGACCATATCTCACTCTTCAAGGGTAAAAGGTGTGACCATATCTCAACACCACAGCTTGTCTTTCTTGCCAGCCACTGTTACTCTCTAATCTGGAATCTTTCAACAATGCACAGGAGTTATAATTTTGCATTCTATACTATTGCCAATAAACTACTTCCATTCTTTGTCCGCCTACAATACTTGCGAAAATTCAGGCATTTGGGAAATTTGCATCACGTACTAACCTGTCAACGACGGATACTTCAGTTAGTAGTTACTAAATTTACCGTTAACAGTTTTGAAAAAGATGGTGCCGTAAATCACATTATTACTATATTAATGATTAGTAATTATTTTGAAATTATTACTGGTAATAGATATTCAGTTTTAAGATATTGTACTTCAGTTTTAAGATATTATACTTTGCCATATAATGATCACCAATTCACTTAAACGTTTCACGTTATTTTTGTTCATTACACTATTATAAGGTACAGCTAAGGGGGGGGGGGGGAAAGAGCCCGCCCATTTGCTTTTTATTTGGCTGTTATTGGCCGTACAACAAACCTATATATACCATTCGTTTGCAAATAACGTATACTTTAATCGCCTATTAATGTAATTTGCATAATTGGGCGTCTTCATATTTAATTCTGCACCAACTTTTTTTTTTTTCAATGCCAACACTCTATTTTGACTTTATTAAATAAAGGAAAACCTTCAAATTACCGTAATTATGAACTGTCACCAATTTCCCGATAATTTCCGGAGATAATTCGATTTCTTTCTTGCGCGATTTTGAGGGGTTTTCTGCAAATTGAAAAACGCTACATGCAGGTTCCAAACTTTTCGCTTTTCAGCTATTTCTAGTCTTAAACATTTTTGTACTGAGAATATCGGGGGTAGAAATTAGAATATTTAGTCAGTGGTCGAAATGACCCGTGACTTCATAGCTTCCTTGGTCCGTATACATGATTTGAGGGAAAAAAAAAAAAAAAAAAAAAAAGATTGCTTTTTTTTTTTTTTTTTTTTAATTATTATAGAGTATTTGAAGGTTCTCTCAGACAGGTGAAATGTTGCCAGGACTGAGAGGCTGTTCTCTGCTCTTCTGACTGCAAGCATGAATGTTACTCAGCGACGGTTAAACTTGAAGAAAAGTTTCATGCTTGAAAATTTGTTTGAATTTCATGTGAAAAACGAAATTTTTTTGCCGACCCAATATTATCACTGTTTTCATTATTTTACTTTCTTCCTTTAATATTATCGTCCTGCTGTGTGCAATATTTTCATTAAACTTTTGTAGTATTTTAATTGATAGTCTGATGAAAATTAAAAAAAAAAAAAAAAAAAAAAAAAAAAAAAAAAAAAAAAACTGATTCTTCCAGATTGTAATTACGATTAAAAATTATTTCTCAACTGATTGTCTTTAAAACTCAATAATCGTACGTATTAGACATGTAGCTTGCTATTCTTATTATTTAAAAAAAAAAAATTAAACTTCTAAATAAGATTCCCCTTTCCCTTCATTCATAGGGAACGAAAGGCGGGTTTCCATAGAAACTGAATACCTAAGTAGACAAAAGTTTGACGCCACACATTCACTTTAACTATTTCCGCAGTCTTCTGTGAGTTGTAGTTTGTTTCATTTGTGTAAGACTAGCTGCCTCCGACGACCAGTTGGTTCGCCATCTTAATAAATCTTGTTCGGAGAAGATCCTGTTCCTCACCGGCTTCCTTGGCACTGAAATCTCTGATTCAAAATGGAATTTAAAATTAAGATGGTTACAAACAGGAGCGGTCCTAGGGTAAGTGGTGCCCCCTGCTAATGTAAAAAAGACGCCCTCTTTTATGCTCCACTTAGTTTCTAAGTTCGAAATGACGCCCCTTCGAAGCCGGCGCCCAGATGCGATGCTTACCGTGTTGGGCCGCCCCTGGTTACAAAAATAAGATGGGGTTCAATGATAAAAACCTACAAAAAGGTATTAATTATTTTCGTCCTATATTAATTCTGAAGAGCTTCTGGATATATTGGCCTTTTAAAAAAAAAAGGAAAAGGGGGAAAAAAAAAGTATGAAACACTTTCAGATTTAAAAAAAGCACTAAAGCGATATATATTAAAAGCGTATTATAATCCATGAGTTTCCCTATTTTCTTTTCTTATTTTATTAAGTTGGAAAGTATATCATTATTCATGAGTGTGATTAAACAAAATTAAAATTGATATTAAAATTTATTAAACCGTTATTAAACCTTGATTGCAATGATTAATTTAATTAGTTTTTTCTTAAACAATATTTCATATGGTGTAAAACTTCAAAATTTAAAATGCTACAAAATTTAATATCCAAGCGTGTTTCCTTTATATATTATTAATAACTTTTTTAAATATTAGTGGAATGCTGGTAATTTTTTTACCTGCATCATGTAATGAAAACAAGCAATAAAGCCACTTTGTGATTTGATGACAATTTTCTGGAAAGGTCAAATTGTTGATCTTTGTTTATTATTTATGGACTAGAAATTGTGTTATGATTTTTCAATTATTGTTTTGTAAACGAAGTGAACATTTTTATTTAATTTTAAGGTAACGGGACTTAGCGGACTTTGTTTTTTACTACTGGTTAAACGATTTTTTGGTAGCTGTGCTTAAATGCAGTGTTTGAAGAATTGCACACATATGCAGACCAATGCTTTTGAAATTCATGTTGACTTTATGCATTAGTGGTCGTGGAAATAAGCCACAGGACTAAATTAGCGAAAATCAGCATATAAGCTTTTTTCCTCAAGTTTTGTCCTGTCATCGCCGGGCTACGCAGCCAGTACTCTAGATTTTGAAAATGTATGAACGTACTTCCTCCTCGTCTTTTGCTCTTCTCTTCCTCCCTGAATATGTAAAATCCATTTTTTCATTCTATAATGTTATACTTCTAATTTTTAGAAGAAAAAAAATGTTTTAACTCATAATGCAGACGTGAAAGACGATAGATAGTTCCATAGACTAGAATTCTGATCTTTTTATGTATATTGAGTCATAAGTTCGCGTATGCCTTAATCCATGAGGACTGTTTTAAATATTACTTTTGTTCGTTGCAGAGTAGCTTTTAGGTGTATTTTAATTTAATGTTTACTATACATAGGTTGATAGTAAAATTCTTCACGCTTGTTTAACTACTATATGAAAATTTGAATTTCTTATACTGCACCGCGCATTTTAAAAATATAAACGACCAAAAAATTAATGTGCATGTATACTATTACTTAAGTGTGCAGTGGTGGAAAACGATCTGAACGGATAATTTATGAAACGCATATTTTATTTTTCTAGCCTTTGTTTTGAAAATCGTACCATCCTGTTTTAGATTTTCCTGTCGAAAATAGATACTTTGACAGTTTTTTTTTTTTTTTTTTTTTTTTTTTTTTTTTTTTTTAACTATTATTATCCCTAACTAAGAAAGTTGGAAGTAGGGAAGATGGTTGACGTATGAACAAAATTTAGTTTTCAGTGCAGAGTTCAGGAATACTATACGTTTCCTTCTTACTTAATAATTTTTAGTCTGTTGTCTAAGTCAAATTATTTCTTAGAAAATGATTTGTACATACCTTCTACGTGGGGCTGAAATATCGAGGGGTTTGAAATAAGTGATAATGAAGTCAAACGTGATTATACGTCTGCGCACACAGCAGCGATAGCAGAGTCCCTCCAATAGTTCGATATCTTTCAGTTGAGTGCTCTTAATAATTATCATGAGTCGGACTGTTCACATAAGAGTGGAATATCGGTGTCATTTCTAGTGTAGACTTTCATATCTTATCTTCTCTACGTACATATCCCCACTCCTCTTCATCCCCATGAGATATACATTGAGTACAATCTATGCTTTTCTCTCTGAGTTGTGCATTGAGAGAAAGCATGGCTCTATAATAATACTACGCTATACAATTTCTGTGCTCTGCAAGACTGACGATAAGCAGTCGAACCGAGATCGAGTCACCTGATATCGGTAATCTCTTGTTTACGGATTTACACTGATAATTATTGTGACGGATTTACATTGATAATTTGTGAGCCAACCCGGGTGAAGTGTGATTCACTGCCTGTGCTAACAGAATTGATTTTTTCTTTTGGAAGAGAACATTTAAGAAGCATTTAAGCGCTCTTGATGCTTGTTTTTCTTCTTGGCTGCTGTTGGTATCTGTGGAACGAACTTTGAATGCGATAATTTATTTCTCACGAGCTAAAGGAGTATATTTATAAGTAAAATTTTTAAAAGGATTAAACTGTTTTTCTTATTTTGTAATTGCTAAACAAATGGTGCTATTTTGGATTACGTTATTCTGAAGCAACCTGGTGTCTATGACTCACCCATTTTTCTACTTAATTTTGATGTAAAGCATCTCGCCCCTGACAGCTTCTATCTGCGATTCTGCTCGGTTTGATATATTAGAATTCCGAAAAGAGTGTGACTAATTGCGCTTCGAATTTAGATTACGTGCCACACAACGTTCCATTTGTGAGCGTACGGCAGGCAACTCTTCATGCTTAGTATGATCGCTTGCTGTATACAGTGTAATAAACTAGTTCATAGCTTTCAACATGTTTCGTCACAAGGATGGTCCGACCGAAACGCAAGGGCTTCTAGCGCATCAGTACGGAGGTAAAGGTTTTTATTTCATTTTTATTTTATTTTTTTAGATTGATATTCTTGACACATACATACTATTTGGTGATAGAAGAGAGAAAATCTATCATAAATTTTGAATCTACCTTTCTAGAATGAGAAAATTGTAGCTATGGAATTGGGCATGTGTGAGACATTTTATATCGATAATTTATTGTTCATGGGAACCAAAATTAATTTTTGACGTATTTAAGAACTAGAACAAATGTCCTAAAAATTTTTTTTTTTTTTTTTTTTTTTTTTTTTTAACATTTAAAACATGAAAAGTGTGAAATTCCTTGCTATTGCACTTTATTTTCATTTACCAATAAGCTGAATGTAAACAGCGTTCGCGCACAAAAAAAAAAAAAAAAAAAAAAAAAAAAGAAGAAGAAATAATTCACAAAAGTAAGTACAAAGTACTAGTTTTTTCGTGACGTCTGTCTGTGTGTAGTACGTACCGTCTGCATCTGTACTAAAAGAACTCCCTGGGCGTTCTTTTACTAGTAGACAGACTTACATCTTGCATAGCTGAAACCTTGAGCAGTAGAATGTCGAAATTTTGTATTTAGGATTGTGATAACATTTAGTTGTGCATATCCTAGAAGATTGTGGTAGTCAGACATTGTGTACGCCAGTGGCGCACCCAGGATTTCAGTTTAGGGGGGGGGGCTGGGCTACAAATACTGCTGACCTCGGTTATAGTGACCTCAATTATAGTTATAACCCTCTTATAACGTCAAAATATTTTGTGCCAGTCGACTTGCCCGTAGAACACAACCCCACGAGCAATGTAACTCATTTTAGAATCAAATAATTATATGATCTTTTCAGTGATGTTGTAACCAAGTTTAACCGTGTTTCATGCTCTAACTGTAAGTTTTTATTTAAAAACTAACATCTTTTTTTGGTAAAAAGTATTTTAGAAAAAAATTGAAGACAATTTTTAAAAAGAAAACATTTAATTCATTAGTGACAATTTTCAATACTTTTCACTTCTAATTTCCCACCTTTAGGGGGGGCTTCAGCCCCCAAAGCCCCCACCGTGGGTGCGCCTATGGTGTACGCTATGCCCAAGATCTTGCCGTCGCCAAGTTTGTTGACTTTTGTCAAAATATCTCCAAATTTGGCGCCAAAAAATTTTTTCATAACTGAACCCAGCTTGGTGATATCTCTTATGTTTCACAAAAAATCTTCAAACTTTATTATTATTGAAGTAACATTCCTCTATTTAAAATGAAATAAGTTTAAACGCAGTGCTTCAAAAATATATACATATAATTTAGTATATGTGCTAAGAAGTCGTGTATTGTGCACATAAGATTTTTTTCTATTTTATAAATATAAACTTCATATAAATAAAATTTTACAGTATGTAGAGCTGATGAATTAAAAATTTTACATATAGTATCATATGAAGTTCGTACAATACGTACCTATTTTATGAAAGCAGTTAAGTAGCAGCAATTTACGTGCGTGCAGTCAAACGCACATTTTATGAAAGCAATTAAATATCAGCATTTTATGAAAGCAGTTCATTATAAAATATTATACGATTAAATATGGGACAACTTCTTCATTCAGGAAAGTAGCCAGAGGGAAGCCTATGGGTGATTTCAACGCCCCCTCCTTCAAAAATTTGATTTTTAACTACTTAATGATGATAATCCAAGTCTATTGGTTAGGAATCCTGCTTTTTCCATGTCCCATGCTTCCCCTGAAATCCTTTTCCGGCTTCACTATACTTGTGACATTATTATTAATTTATCTGATAATTTCAAGTAAAATCTTTTCGGTCGTATGCTTTATTAGATCTTTCAAGATTCCAATCTCATTTGCTTACTTGATATTGAATTGGCTTTTTGTATTTCTAAAACTAGACTTTCAAAACTCTTCTTGTATTTCTGAACCAGACTTTGAAGCGGCTGTTAAAAAGTCAAGTTCATATTTGCCTCACAACGTGTTGTAATGATTTGCATGTAGACGATCTATGTTTTTATGATTGGACTTTTCATTGTCGTTCGTCTCTGATGGTATGCCTGACAACATATTTGTCATATAATCTGCATCATCATTCATTCTCCCCCGATTGTTCGAGTGTATTTGAGCTGAAAAGTGGCCTTTAATTTACAACTTAGAGAAAACGAAAAGAACGTAATTGTCAACTTGAAGTTTTCATGAACAATGAGTTATGAATTTTTTCCCTTTCCTATGTAACTTGCTTGTTGCTTATAGGATTGATTTTTATTACAGATTTGTATTTCCTCTTGTGGTGGATGTGGCGTGCAAAAGGAGACATTTATTTGTGATATTCCTTTTGTCTTTCTTTCACTCATCTGCTAGGTTCAAACGCTTTGAGAGTTGTGGCCGGAAATACGTAAGAGAACGCACTATATTTATCAACAGATTTCCGATAATTGTATCATAATGAAATCTTGGGTAATATTTAGGACGTTCAACATACCACTTTTTGTCTTTTTATCAGTTGGTCTTATTAAAAGAGCATTAGCATTACGAGCCAGAGAAATGCAAATCGGTAACTGTTACTACCAGACTGTCCTACATTATCCCGCACAGTTCTGGTTTGAGAATGTCCGGTGCTATTGAAATTCGATGATAGGGTCGTCATCCTGTTTTTAAATCCGCTTTAAAAATTTTATTAACGAGAAGTGGAAAGCTATTTTTAAGGTGCTTTAGAAGATTGATACTTCATGCCGCAACATTTTTAAATTAGTTGGTTCAGTTTGCAATGTCTTTGCTTGGGACATCTGCTCTAGTTGAGAAAGTCTTTTCTCTTACAGTATTATACTCTCACCCATTCGCAGTTCACCGTCCACGTACCCGCATACTCGCGGATTTTCCTCTCGAAGTTTCCCCCCCCCCCCATAATTTCGGCAGTTTTATGAATTTCTTAGGTTATTTTTTAGCAGAGAAACTCTCCCATTTATCCTAACTGGTTTGGAATTTTAAAATAACAATGTCAGTTAATATAAAAAAAAATTAGAAAAGAGAGATGGTAAATGCGTAATTAAAAAATAATGGCAGTTACGAACTTTCGTTCGTTACATTATTACTGTTTTTAATTTATCATTACTATGTATTAAGAAATTTTTCATGGGGGGGGGTTACGACTACTACAACTCATATATATGTATACGTGTGTGTGATAATGTACTGAAGAATATGCATTTTGTATGGCAAAAAATTCCTCATGGGGGGGGGGGGTTATGACCCCCCTAACCCCCCCCCTTGGCTACGCCCCTGGTTTGAGAAGCAAAATTTAGCGCATATAATATAATACATAGGCGCTTTAAAACTGCATCCATTATTCGCGGGAGGGGAAGGAACGTAACGGCCGCGAATAGCCCGGGGGTGGGAATACTTGGTCTGTTTGTTTGTGTTTTAAGGCAAACCTGCACACGGGGTATCTGCCTAGGATGAGGGATGCCTTGGCAGGAGGACTTTCTAAGGGGTTCTAACGCGTATTCACGTTACATCTGGAGAAAACCTACCAAAACTCCAGAAAGGGGTAGATCTTCAATACGTAATGCTAAACATCTTCTAAATGTCAAAATTAATTCTGAACTTTCATGTTGTGATTTTTATGATGTCATTCAAACAAAAAATTTCTGAAAAAAAAGCCATGTTTAATGAAAAATACGACTAAATTAATGACTTTTAATGTTCCAGACTTTTAATTTACTTTTTGTAAGTTATTTCAAAAATGCTATAAAATCTCGTTACAATTAACTCAACTTTAATAAATATTTCAGATTAACGAATTATTATTTATATTAAAGAAAATCATTAGAACAAATTAAGTCCTTCATTAGAAGTCATTAGAACTAACTTTTGAAAGTTTCACTTTAACGAATTTTTCAGAAATGCACGTTTAATCTTCCCTTGAAATTCGTATTAACGTGATTTTATTGAAGTCCTGGGTTGGTCCTTTGTTGGATCCCTCAAAAATAGGGTTTTGCCCCGAGTTGGACAAAAAAATATAGTAAGTCTACTGTGACTACATCTGACTTTTAAAATATCGTATGCATGTAGTTTTGAAACTGTTTAGATATCATAAAATGATAAGGATTATTGGGACTTTTTGTAAAAATGGAAATACTCTTTCTGGGCAGTATGTTTGCTACCTTCAACATTCTTAAACAAGCCGATATTCAATTGCCTTTGTATCAGTTGTCAAATTAATAGGGGATAACTTCAAGAGGAGAAAAAAAAAAAAAAGACACCCAGACAGTTGACCCGTGCTGTTGACCGTAGTAATAAATTTAGAGTAAGCTGGTGCAGAAAATTAAGTTAATTGTGGCTCCGAACCAGGGCCGAATCTGGCATATGTGTACTGCACACCGCCTGCGAAAATGCACTCACTGTTTTTATTCCATCTGCTATTTAAAAAAAATAAAATAAAAAAAATAAAAAAAAGTATGAAGTATAGAAAAAATGGAAGTTGCAGAATTTTATTACTTCTTATCTTAATTCTTTGTGGAGACCTTTTCTCTTTTTTGTGTGTGTTTTCTCTTTTTTGTGGAGTCTTTTCTCTTTTTTGTGTGTGTGTTTGTACTTGTGTGTTCCCTTTTTTTTTATTATTTTTCTTTATTCCTTTTTTATTTCTGTATTTTTTGTGCTTCTTTCCTTTCCTTTCTATCCCCCTTTTTAATTTTTTTCTCCCCTCTCCGTGGTTTTGTTCGACTTTTCTTTGCCCCTTGTGGCAACATCTTGCTTGTTTTTTTTTCTCTTTTCAGTTCCCTGTGTTCTTTACGTCGAAGAGCTTGGACTGAAGAAGTTCAAAACAATTTTTGAACGAAACGCGTATCCTTTTTCCTTTTACTTCTTATGTGTGTTTTTTACAAAGTTTTTTAATTACTTCAGTTTTTGTTATATTAAGTCATACTTATTTTTCTGATAGTTGAATTCAAGTAACTCTAAAAAAATTTAGGATATTTCTTTCAGCTGCACGACACATTGAAATGAGAAAACGATGAATTTTATGAAACTTTCAGAGAAAATATCTTTAAACATAGAATTGCACAAAAATTTTGAGAGTACACATTCTGCAAAACTTTCGATATTTAAGAATTTTTTCTGAAAGTTTCGTTATTGATACAGGTTTATCGTTTATTTCAGTTTAGTACGAAAGAGACATTTTAAAAATTTAAGTTTTTGAATTATTATTATTTGATTTTTTTTTTTTTTTTTCATGAACCAAAATCGTACTTTTTCGAAATGTAACCAAACTCAGTCAAGGTTTATTTACAGTTCCATCTTCTTCCGATTCCTTCGAGGATTGTATTACGACCGATTTCTAAAAAGATTGCGATTACTGAATGCTAATTGCAGGGCCCGATTAACCTCTGAAGTGAGGGGAAGCTCAGTCTCATTTCTGCCCCCCCCCATCCCCTTTTTGTTCGGTAAAAGTAAAGTTTTAATCGTTCATAAAAATATTTTATTCATAAAAAATAAATTTTATTGATTTAATTAGTTCTAATGATTTCCTTTGATAAAAGCATCTTATTCATTAATTTGAAATTTTCCTTTGATAAAAATATTTTATTCATTCATCTTCATAACAGTTTAGTTCATTGTTGAGATTTTACAGTATTTTTGAAATTACTTTAAACATTAACAAATAACTAAAAACATTACCTTACTGGAACATTAAACTTTATTAATTTAGTCCTGTTTTTTATTACACTTGGCTTTTTTCGGGAATTCTTTGTTTTGATGACACCATAAAAATCACAACACAGAAATGGAGAATTAATTTTGACATTTAGAAGATATTTAACATTACATATTAAAAGTCTACCCCTTTCTGCCGGCCAAATGTTCCCCATAATAGAAAAACAATTCTCAACTGCAGCAGGTGTCCCAGGCAATGACATCGCAAACAGCTAATTTATAAATGCTGCGACATGAAGTATCAAGACTTCTGAAAAGCCCAACTTCTCTTCATTAAAAATGTTTACAATAACTTAAAAGATCATATAAAAACTAGATTTTGAATTTTTATCGCAGTTTTTCAGTCATTTTCGGGCCCCCTTTCAAATTGTGAGGGGAAGCTTCCCTAGTCTTTTCAGTTATCCAGAGCCTGATTATGACCAACAGGGGCCCCGGGCATTGATGAATTTGGGGCCCCTATCTATGAAATTTGTTTTATTTTTCATAAAAATTTTCATATAAAAAAGAATATTTCAGAACAACATTTGATATTGGGGGCCCTTTCGAGCCGGGGGCCCTGGGCAAAGTCCCGATTTGCCCATGCGATAATAAGGCTCTGCAGTTATCAGGCCCTGGCTAATTGAGTAAAAATACAATAATCTTGGTCTTGCTGAAATCAAATATAAAATAAATTGAAGATAGTGCTTCTGTAAAATGCAATTTTATCATAGCATTTCTGTAAAATTTGTAAAAAGCTATTTGAGTAAGCGATTATAATCGATTCTAAGTTTGTTTCCAGTTCATGCAACAACGGAACATGCTCATTCCTCTATATTACTTCGTTTCTCCTTCGCGGCTTTGGCGAAACTGGCCGAGTGGTACGAACGCTGTACTGTATTTGACCTGCCCAAGTATAACTCGGGTTCGATTCTACCATGAATTGTATTGAATGACAATTCTGTATGTACCGGGGTGAATGATGCTGTACATTGTTCTATCTTTGAATTTCATCATGAAACAACATTACAACTGACACCCTTTTTTTAAAATGAAAATTCGAACAAATTTTGAAATGAACATCAAAAAAGCATTTCTGCTGTTTGGTGATTATTACTTGCCTACAAAAAATTTCATATAGAGTTAAAGCATTGTTTTGTCTTGCGCAGAACATAATTAAACGAGATGTCCGCAAAAGAAATGGACCTTGTGTCTTTACTAAAATATTTTTTAAAAGATGTACGATACTCACGTAACTTCTGGCAACTCCATATACACATTTAATCTGAAACATTTGTAACGTAGTTTCTTACTAATTTAATTTAAAATAAATTTCCGATTAATACTGAATTTTTTTCACTCTTCTGTCTTTTAGTTGTTAATATTTACCTTTTTTAAAACATTTAAATATTTCACAAACTTTAAGGCGCGCGAAATCTTGGAAAAATAAAGGTATATTTTTTATGCAACTATTTTCTAAAGGTATTTAGTTGGCGCTGATTTTTCACTTAAGATTTTTTTTATTTTGTAAATTTTAATTTATGCGAACTAAAGTTAAAACTAAAGTTCGACGTCAAAAATTATCGAACATAAGGTCTCTGGTGCAATAAAACTTAGCGAATTTTAGTGCTTTTTTTCCCCCCTTCTTCCCAAAGGGAGCGTTAAATCCTACATACAACTAATATTTATTTGTTAAAAAACATTCACAATGTTCTGTAAACGAGCTTTTGAATTATTATTGCCGAAACGAAGCGTATAAACTGCGTGTTGTGAGGGGGGGGGGGGGAATAAAGATCTCAAACTTGTGTAATTTATTTGTAACTATATGTTAAATACGGTTAAAAATAATTTCGCAGCATTAGAATTTTAGGCGTAATTCATAACAACAAAATCACAAATAAAATACTAATTGATTATTGCCATAAGCGGTGGCGCAACCAGGATTTTGGTTTAGGGGGAGCTAGAGCTACAAATACTTAATTGAAAAACAATATTTTGAATTCGGTTATAGTGGCGTCGATTATAGTTGACCGTAGAACACAAGCCCTCTGTCAATGTACCTTGTTATGAAGTCATAAACAATTATCTGATATTTTCATTCTCATTGTAACCAAAAATTTACTGTATTGTAAACACTATTGTAAAAAATTACTGTAGTACATGTGCCACACTAACTGCAAATATTAAAATATTTTTAAAAGGACGTTGGTTTTTAAAGACAAATTTTAAAACATATGAAGATAATTTTTAAAACATAAAATATTTTAATTAATTTGTAACAGTTTTCGAAGCTTTTCAGATCTACAACTTTCCTCCCTCCCGTGGGTGTGCCTATGGCCATAAGGGATTGAGAAAAGAAAATTTCCTGAGTTAATGTGTGTTGGTGATTTCTAATGTATCCAAGTAACAATAGATGGCGCCATCAACTGAAAATCGTTTTGTCTTAATTTTTGTTATGTGATTGCATGGAATCTGGAAATAATTTCAGATATTTTTCATTTTTCAATCTAAAGATTAGATGTTTTGTCCTGCAAGTCTGGGTTTTAAAGAAATAATTTTAACTGCGCGCTTATTCTTATATATTCTTAGTTCAAACGCAAATTGGATTTTTGTTTTATTGGGCTTTTTAACCTTGTTTTTAATCATCGATTATCTTTTTTTTTTTTTTCCCGTTTAAATTTTTACGTCACAGGGTAATTGACTCTTTCGAATGAAACGAGTTTTTCATCTAACCGCAAATTTATTTTGCAATGGGAAAGTCCGTGAAAACAGTATATTCTGTAAATATTTGTACTTAGTGTAACTTCTTTGGTAGAAAAATCATCATTTGTACGCTCATTGTCTTTGTTTTTAGCGGTGTAATCGAGAGGCGAAGCGAAAGTACGCCTTCCCCCTACTTTTCCATTTAACTTATACCTCCTTCATTTTTATTTATTTATTTTTTTTTTCAAGTAAAGCGCTCAAAACTCTTTAGCTTATTCAAATTTGGATTTTGCGATTGTGTTTCCGGTTATTAAGACAAGTATCTACTTTTGGTCAGTTTAAGGTAGGTTTTTACTCTTAAAATTTTCAGCACGAACAAAAACTTGATCCTAATTTTTTTTATTTTTTCTCCACCAATAATAACCATGAAGTTATTCGGCAATTGAAAAATGCTAAAACAAGCGAAGAACTTATATAAGGGATAGAATAGTATTTTAATATCAGTTTTAAAATTTTCTCTTTAAATTAGGTTTTCATCGATTCTTATTTTAAATAAGTGGAATTATTTTCTTTTTAAGGATGCTTATCCTAAAAACTATGCATTGCATGACGCTTTAGTTCAAAAAATTCTAGTTATAAATAAGATTTTAAAACTTTCATCAAATTATGCTAGCCAGGAATTTTCAGTCTATCTTCAAAAATCATAGATGAGTAGACACAGGCTTCCTTTATGGGGGCAGGGCGGGAGGTTATAGACGTAATGTTTGTTAAAAGGCAAATTTTTTTTGGTAAAAATTTAAAAGTATACCCTAGTAGCACAACTAGCTCAAAAAACGTCCAAATTACGTTGCAAACACGTTTTCTGACGTTAAAAAACGTGTTTTAAACGTCTTTTGGACTAATTGTGCTACTAGAGTTTGGACTGAAATATTAAAACTCTTTGGACAATGGACAGGGGAGGATTTGGACCCCTAACGTCTCTCGTTGTGTACGCCTCTGAATTAAATAATTAATACGATATTATTTTAGACAAAATTAAGTGATAAGAGAAGGCTGATGGTATGGTCCATCTTTATGGGATATGCCACGTTTTTAAAATTTAGTAAATGTTCCTCCGTCGAAGAAAATGTTCACTTAATACTCGGTTTCTAAGCCATGACAGATTGTTAGTTTTAAGAACATGGTTAACACAAAAATTCATAACATACAATTATCGAAGGTTGATCAGTGAAAATATTCCAAAAGCCTCCATTAAAATAAAGTAGATGGGAAAGGAGTTTGCTGACCACCCTTTCCCCCCCGCAAAGCCTGATTATAACATTTTTATGTCATATTTAATATAGCAGGCTCTTCATGTAGTGTTCAGAACAATGGCCAAAGTGCGCGTGTGACAAATAAGGGCCTTACCTGCCCCCTCCTCCTCCCAATATATTAATGACTATGTCATTTTATCTCTCATCCCCCTTTATTGAAAATTGTCCCAAAAATGCAACATAAAAGTATGTGACATAATTTTGATACTATTAGTATACTAATTGTATTACTATACTATTAGTATTGCTATTATTTGAATACTATTAGTTCACAACAGCTTTAATCTATTTGTTACAATATTTCGTAAGCTGTAGAATATGCATCACATGTATTTTTCTATAAATAAGTTACAATCATAAAAATTTCAAAATAGGGTTACCAGGCGAAATACAGCAACCCTAGTCGCCTAAAGCTCTCTGAACAATATCAAATAACGAAAAGCAAAATTTTTGGTGTGTTAAGATAGATACTAAAACTTATATAAGTTACTTCAGCAATCATCGACCCACGTTTGCAATTGCAAGGAAAGATCAGGAAACCCTCCTACTTCCAGTCGATGAAATAAATGTAAAGGAAGCATAAAAGAAAAAGGGGTGAGAGATAAAATGACATAGTCAATCAATCAATCAATCAATCATCATCATCATCAACATTGGCACAACAGCCCCTTGTGGGCCCTGGCCTTCTTCAGAAGTCTTTCCCATTCCACCCTCTTCCCTGCAATGGACCTCCAGTTTCTTATTTTCAGTTTGGCAAATATCCTCATCCAGGCTGTCCCTCCATCTTTTCTTAGGTCTTCCTCTAGGTCTTTTACAAAAAGGAGTGGTATTGAAGACCTTAAGATCAGTTCTCTCAGCACTCATTCTCAGAAGGTGACCTGCCCATCGCATTCTATTCAGTTTTATGTATTTAATAATGCCGCCATCTTTATAGATTTTAAAGTTATATCTTTTCCCCCAAGTATTATTTTCTAAAACAGCACCAAAAATTGTTCTTAGAACCTTTCTTTCGAAGATTGACAGTGCTTTTTCCTCCTTCGTCGTTAAAGTCCATGCTTCTGAGGCATAGGTTAAAACTGATCTTATTAACACCTTGTGCAACAGAATTTTTGTTCTTCTCTTTATTAGATGGGATTTTAAAAAAGGTCTTAAACCAAAGAAACAGCGATTTGCGGCAATAATCCTTTTTCTGATTTCAAGGTTAATGTCATTTTGATTGTTGATCTCAGAACCCAAATAGGTGAAATATAGTCAGTTAATATCGTTTTAATATGGCAATAATGAAGCTAAAAAATTAGGGGGGTTCAGAGGTATGTATATATATATATATATATATATATATATATATATATATATATATATATATATATATATATATATATATATATATATATATATATATATGAAAATATCATAAATGTCAAAAACTCGAAATAATTTTTAAATGTTGAAAAGCCTATATACTCAATACTTAGATATTTACTATAATCAATCACAAATGTAGTTATACTTAAGTAATTAGAGTGATATTTAGTGGTGCAAATTCATTTATTGGTTTTGGGTCACAGAAGTATTCAATAAAGGCCAGTCTATTATAGCACAAATGCTGAATTTGCTATGTTAACCCTCTAATGCCTAATAAAACCTTAAAAATCTCAAAACTAGGAAAACGTGAGTTATACCACTTGGCCATTAAGGGGCTCCTTTGTGTGTTTTATTGAGATATTTATTATAATTTCATAAAGTATAGCTAAAATTATCATATCTCTATCACCATGCCAAAAGCGCAAATCTGTATCATAGTTTTGGGGCAAACGTCTTCAAAGATTCGTTGCTTCAGTAGCTTGTACTACATATGCAAAACACAATGGTCAATTTTCACTTAAACTATTAAATTAAGATTTAGAGCTTTGGCATAGTATACAGCAGTGATTAGGGATCCCGAAAATGCAAAATCGACACATTTGGAGTTTCGCGTTTTTGGTGCTGTGGTAGGCAGTAGAGATGAGACGGGCTCAGCCCGAGCCCGAAAGCCCGAGCCCGGGCCCGACTCGGGCTCGGGCTCTGTAATTCACGATTGCGTTCGGGCTCGGGCTCGTGAAAAATTTCTCCTTTGAACATACTCCTTGAAACAGATTTTAAAAAGTGATTCATGGGATAAATAGACGCACTTATTTAAAAAAATAGCGGCACGGGAGACTAGAAGGTGTGTGAAGCTCCAAAATTTATTGCATCCTATTAATGAAGTAGTTAATTTTATTTGTCTTTAGCTGAAATTTCGGGCTCGGATTAAAAGTCTTCGGGCTCGGGCTTCAAAAAATGAGCCCGAACTCATCTCTAGTAGGCAGGGTCTCAGAGAAATTTTATAAGGCGGAGAAAAAATTCTTCCCGCCCTTACCTAAAGTGCAAAGTTTCCTGGGGAAATAACAGTAGGGTTGGAAGACTGTTCTGTAAAACTGCTCTTTTTAGTGATTTCCCTAAAATGTTAAAAGAAACTAGGGTGGCAAGAAAATTTTTCTGAACTGTAAAAGGTACCTGTTCTTCATATATTCAAAGATTCGTAACTAATATTCAAATGGTAGAATGAATATTCCCACCTTCTAAATTATTCTAGACTATTTGTTTAAACTTTAATTTATTTTTAAAATTACAGATTTATAAATGAAATTCCTAACGCATTCTGAAAAATTTGCTGCGCCACTCTAGCTCAACACGGGGCAAGGGGCGGTGTGCCCCCCCCCTCCTCTCGTAGACTTGATGGTAGCGATACCATAGTATACAGTATAAATGGTTGTTTTAAGACTAATTTGCATTTTTACCTAACAATTACTCTACTTCAATTCAAAAAAAAATTTTTTCGGAACACTTTTTTTCTCTCTGCTGTATTCGAAATGCATAATTAATTATGGCTGACTGTTTCCGCTTGTTAGGAGAGTCACGTTCTTATTGCGCAACGTTTTTCGTAGACGTTACGATCAGCATTTACAACATGTTTCCCTCAGCTTATGGATGATTTAACTACACTATTGCTGGCTGCTAAAACCGAACTCCAGCTCCTCTTCGTTCGACTGACGAGAGTTCTAGATTGGGGTCAAGGGTAGACGGAATCCGCGCCAAAACTGGGAGAATCCGAAGCGAAAGGGTTCTGCTGTTCTTTCCGCCACCAACCCATTCGTACGTACGGAATTAATTGTTTTTTTGCGGTTTCACTTTCTTTAAGATACATGTGATCGCGTGAACGTGGTCAGAGCAATTTTGTTTACCGGTGATGTTCAGCTGCATTCGGAAGGATGTAATGCCTCGGGAGCCCTTCTCGGTTATTTGGTGTCCGATGCAAAATGGGAGGTAAGTTAATTTGCTGGATTTAAAAAAAAAAAAAAAAAAAAATCTTATCAAGAAAGAGTTGCGATGTCATTCGATGTATCTGCGGTCGCTATAATAAGAGCAGTTTTTAAAGTTATGGGGAGATAGGCAGGTAATGATAGGTTGGTAATTAAAGTAGATAGGTTGGTAATTAAAATAGATAGATTGGTAATTAAAATAGACTAGAAATTTGTGTAACAACAAACCAGGGTCGATCCAGAAATATTTTCCAGGGTCTCATTTTTGTGAAATTGCTTATTTTTGTGAATTTCAACACTTATTTTTGTGATTTTTCCCCCACGAATTTTTAATAAATTAGTGGGGTCACTTTTTGGTCAGCAAAAAAAGTCACTTTTTTTGCTTAACCCATTTATGCCTAGCGTCCCTTTTTTGGGACGGCATTTTCGCTATTAGTCGAAAACGTTATTTATTTTTCCTAGCCTTTATTCATGAGTATTGAGCCTCAACTCCGCACAATATTTTAGCATGACCAAGTAAGATGTTGATATTTCGATTTTTATGCAAAATGATTTTAAAATAAATCATTCCTTGTTCAAGAAGTTGACATCAGAAATTTATCTATTATTTCTGTTATCAGTAAAAATCGAAGAAAGTCGCAAAAATATCCAGGCACAAATGGGTTAAATGATAAAACAGATTGAAATTTCAATGAAAATCCGTTTTAATCGATTGTAATTTTGTGAAGGGGCCGTAAAACAAACCCAATTTTCGTCTGCATCGTTTCCTGCAAACTCCCCTCAAAGTATCTTACCTTTCATACCCTCTCTGGTAGACGCCTGAAGGTCCTGTAGTGCGGCTTTGGATTCAATCTGGAGTTTTGGTCGGGTTTCTCCAGATGTGAATGTGAATTCGTGTTGGAACCCCTTAAAAAATCCTCCGACCTCCAATCTCGAACCCATTCTTCCTCAGCCCCCTTTTCCGCCCAACCCCGCTCCGTTTCTTTCGCTCTCATACTGACCCCACCAGGGGCGTAGCCATGGGGGGGAGGTTAGGGGGGGGGTCATAACCCCCATGAGGAATTTTTTGCCATACAAAATGTATATTCTTCACTAGATTATCGCACACATGTATACATATGAGTTGTAGTAGTCGTAACCCCCCCCCCTCAGCGCCCATGAAAAATTTCTGGCTACGCCCCTGGACCCCACCATTGGACATTTTTGATCAGCGCAAGATTATACCGAAAAATTTTGCTTTTCAGAGTTTAAGAAAATAGGACGAAAAGTGGATGTTGGGGGGTGAAGAATGTAAGTGAAGTGCAAATTAAGCAGTTTTTCTCTGTGAAAAGAAATAATGTTAAAAACATTGTTGAAACTAACTTAACATTCGCCTTAATCTGATGCATTTATTATTCATTATCATTAATAATTAACATTCTAAAAATATTTCCTAATTTTTCTAATTTCAACTTTATTTTATTATACAGAAAATCTTTTTGAGTAAATAAATGTTAAATCTTTTTGTTATAGGATTATTTTTACTAATAAAATTATAAGACACGACATTTTATTCTTGTACTCTTCTTTTTAAATAGGATTACGCCCTGTCTAACATAAGAATAAAAACATGGTATTAGCGTTATTCTGTTCGCTGATCTAGTCCCATGGTTTATTTTCACAACAATTAATGCATAAAGTGAGAATGAATTTTAAAAACATTAGTCTTTCAAACTCTGAGAATGCATATTGCTATGGGGGAAAGACGGCCGTAGGAATATTAATCTACATGCCTTAGAAATGAGAAAAAAAGATACAGTAGTATTAAGCTAGTCCTGCGACAATAGTGCGAATCCCGACGGATAGAAGCGCCCAACATCTCAACCCAACATTCTAGTAAAAATATACTACCAGTAATTTCAAGACTCTCGTAGGACGGAGGACTGCATGAAAAGTTTGACTTAACAGATTTAAAATAATAGTCAGTGTGAATCAGTTACAGTAAAACAAAGTTATCTTCGTCAAATCTCAAATCTTATCGTCAAATCTCAAAGCCAAATCTTGAGTATCACAGTTATCTTCAACATCAGCAATTGTATTCAATCGAATGAATTTTGATTGAATCATATTGCACTCATTAATCAAATTTAAACCAACTAGATGATTGAAAGCAATAATAAAAATATGAATGACTAAGTATAAAATGAGTGTATAATATTTGCAAAATAAGCATGGCATTGGTTTTAGACATTCATGAAAATGAAACAGCAAATGTGCATCCCCCCCCCTCCCCGTCTCTCACATACACACAAAAAAAAAAAAAAAAAAAAACTGTATTTGATTAACAAAATAATATCAGTTATTTAATGTTTAAGTCAAAAATTCTTTAAAAATAGAAAAATCGTTTTAAAAAAAAAAAAACATACTTTTAGAAAAGAGCGTTTCAAGGAATTAAAAAAAAGAATGGTGAAATGTTATAAAAGGGTATACATGGTAAAAAAATTAGCATGAAATTTGCATTAAAATTACTGGAGTTATTAAATCTTCCACCAATTATCAATTAAATTATCTTGTAAATTGCACAATTTTCCATAAAAATTTCTGGCAATTTCGAAATGTTGGATCTTTAGACATTTTAAACACCATGAAATCTTCATGAAAATCGATTGAAAAATATCCGGAAAGTTCCATTGGTATTTAAATTGAGAATATGTATTTTTGTCATACGAATATTCATCAAATTATAATAAAAACATACATACAGCGTAAAACAATACCAAGTACTAACGGAATGCTTGGCTAACATCTATTTTTTAATTTTTAAAGACGTCGAAATTGCATTATCGAATCAATTTTATGCGTTTTGATTATAATTGCTTGCTCGAAAAATTTTCAACAAAAATAGTTAACCTTCCTAATTTGTAATCGAGGATGTACTTTAATTCATACAACTGAGCGCATGCAATTATCTATTATTTTTTTTTAACATTACGTGCACACTACTGAATTAAGAGTGATGAATTACAGTTCCTTCTAATGTCATTTTTTTAAAGCTATTATTAAAGAATTGCGCCAACGTTAGATCCTTTTTAAGCAAGTTTAGTTCTTCAGATGCTTTTTTTTAATCGGAAAACTGATGCGTGCACTATTGCAAGTTTCAAATTTAAATTTATTTATTGAAAGTTCGTAATTTTAAAGTTTCAAACTGTTTTTGTTTTCAAACTTTTTCCCGCATGTAATCCGTGTCTCCTTTTAAAGGTATATTAATTGCTTATTTTCAATTAATTGTATCAAAGTATATATATAAAAAGTGTAAACTGCTAGAAGATTAAAAGGTAATGAACTCTTTTCCTAAAATCTTAGTCGTTGAATTATTAATTTTAATAAAACTTGTTTTTTTTTAATTATTTCTTTTGCTCGTTCTGAATGTTACTCCTATGAAACGATACCTATTCTGTACTTCAGTACTTCTTCTATCACTTAACTGTTTTAAGTTAGGGTGAGTTGGGGCTGGTTGGATCTAGGGGCACAGTGGATCAAGCTCAGTTATTTTTGAAATACTGTTTTTTTTATATTTCATTTTATTATCAACAAATGCCCCTAGTAGTTGCACAAATCCTATAAAGAAACCTTATGTTAAAGTGATAAAGAGCCACTTTTATTTCAGTGAGTTGTATTTTAGCACTGCTGAGTAATTTTCAGAAGTCTGCTACTTTGTTTCCTAACATTTGTTTAATTAAGATTGGAACACTAAACTGAATCTCTGTCATAAGGTAAATTTATTGATTTAATAATTATATTTACAGTTAGTTTAGTTTTTATGAAAAAAATGTTACTATATTTTTGAAATTCAAGAATATGGGGAACCTTGGTCCACTCGAGGGACCATGGACCATGGTCCATTCTACCCCAAGTAATAAAAAATAACTTTTTAGCCTTTTTTTTTAAATTACAATCATTACATATTATTTTATTTATGCTTCACAGTTATGTTAACACTCATTTACAGTTATTCGTTTTAAGTTACTATACACAATCCTGAAGTACATAACGATAAAAAAGAAAAAAAGAAAAAAACTTTGGAGAATAAAAGTTAAGCACAAAGGGGATGTTCTCGAATTATTACTGATACCTTTATTAAGGCAATTTTAGAAGATGAAGCAAATAAAAGGATTGAAAAGGAAAAAGACAAGAGTCTGCAGCTTTGTTTTAAATTATTAATGATAAATGCCAAAGATTTAATTTTTTTCCCCAATGTTTACCAAATATCTTTGTTCTAAGTGTGATTGTTTTTTTTTATTTTTTTACAATTCAGGATTTCTTCTACTGATGAAAATTAATTTAACTGGATCTACAAATCCAAAAATGTAGTATGTTTCATTATAAAAAGAAAAAGTAACAATTCAATTACAATATTGGATAGTATTTATTCTCAAATATTACTTTAACTAAAAATTTTGGTATAGCATGGTCCAAAGTGCCCTATAAGGAAACATCAATGTGTTCCATAAGGTGGACCAAGGTACCCCAGACTTGCGGTACCTTGGTCCACTCTCAAAGTTTCTTTTGAAAAATAAATATAAAAAAAGATTACGCACATATTTTGAAAAAAATTTTGGATGCGGAGAAATGTGTAATGAGTCTTATGGGAAAAGAAAATGAGTTGTATAGTTAATTTTTTGATGAGATAAAAAATGAAAAGCAGACCACTGTGCCCCAACTAAATGTTATATTTTTATTAGCCAAGAAATTTCTTCCAAACTTTTATCGCCACTCGTTAAAGTTCTTCCCTATTGTTAAACATACTGTGCTGTAAAGCTTTCTATAATTTCGACAAAATTACTCTTCAAATATGTGAATTCGAATTTAATTAATTGCAGTAATTTGAATAAGTGGCAAATAACGCGTAGCTTTAGAAGGATATATCCAGTTAAAACAGGTTTTAGTACTCTGACGTTAAAAAAATTTTACGTCACTGGATCAACTTTGAATTTAATTGGATGTAGTTCAATAAGAAAGAACAATCAAGGTTGGCATATTTCAAAAATACAATCTTGATTTATCATTGTTGCAAAACATCTGCTTTTCTGCCTTTTAACTTGTAGCAGATGAATTGCATGCTTGAATGGGACGTCTGATGTATCTTATTTCAGTATTTGATATTATTGCTCTTCATACTAATTGATATTTAGTTGTACTGAATTTTTTACAAGTTTAATCAATAAATATTGGAATATCACTTTTACTATGTTCAGTACATTTTTTTTTTTTTTTTAAAGATCGCTTTATTGTATTAAATTATTTTGAAGACTCAAGGGGGGGAAATCGAAATATTTGATTTAGAATGTTCCAGTTGAAATATTTTTTGGTTTATTTACTTATTTAAAATTTCAATCTGCATCTAATGAATTTTAGAACAGCGTTTTAGAAAGTCTAGAAATATTTTAAAGGAAACACTGAAATCTGCCTAAAAGTAATGCATTCAGCTACAATAAACCATGAATGTCCTTTGTAAATTTAGCTTTGTTATATTTTTCTGAAAGAATTTCTAAGATAGTTTTCAATGATTAAATGCACCTGTAACAGGCAAATCACTTACAAACCATCCTTTTCTATCGGGAGGTTCTACTAAAGACTAATCAATTTGAACAATATATTATTTTGCTTAAAAAAATATTTAAATCTTCATTTCACTTGTGTATTTGATTTCTCCCATATCTCTTGTACCACTTACGCAAGGGGAGATTCAGCCAAGGCTCAATGATATGGATTTATTTCTGTTTCACATAAGTTCATATTCATTTAAACAACGTAAACTATCATTTTTCAAAAATAAAAAATGCTATTTTTTTTTCTAATAAAAAAAAATAATAATAAACTTTACCGTTTGGATTTGACGAATTTTTATAAGCAGTAGATCAATATTAAGTGTAGTTTCAAACAGATAAAAATTCAGTGCTCGTTGAAGTAATCTAGACTGTTAGAGCTGTTGTAAATTAAATACCACAAATCTTATATTAACAGATTTGTTAAGAAAGCTCTGACTTGGTCATTGTAATTTTAACTAAACTGCTGTTGATCAGTTTCATTTGGAAGACATGAGTGTGGGTTTATGTCTTCAAGGATGAACTTGAAGTGTAGATTTTGCCGAATTTACAATTGTTTTAAAGTATAATATTCCAAAATTTAAAATAAGATTTCTAAAAGTGTTTGAATTTTCGGATGGCTACTTAAAAAAAAAAAAAAAAAAATTGTCTAATACTGTTGTACCGCATTAATGTTTGTGGGAGGGGAGAGAAGAGATGTAGTTTTATTTGAAAATTCTTATGTTATTTCATTATAGAATAAAATTGCTCAGATGTTTATATTTACTTTTTACTTGCGGAATTATGGTTAACCGTAATAGTCCACACATATTTTCCACATGATATGGATGATATGAAAACTTAGGGTTGTACATTTTCCCTTTAATCTCAGTTGTAGTGTAAAGTCATTACTAATCTAAGAGTGATTGAATGTTAATTTCAAACAGATAAAAATGCGAAAAAAAATGTCATTACTGAATTAATCGATTAGTCTAGATCAGTTTTTGCCGAAGTTCCAGGAGTTCTTGCGAGGTGTATAAAAGGATTTGTTAAAATAGTATACTAGTACAGAACGACTATACAAGGGGTTCGCAAGGAGAAAAAGGTTGGGAGCCACTGGTCTAGATGGTTAAATTAGTCCCATGAAGTGAGACAGCTCTTTAAAAAGTAATCTACTCTTGTTCATTAGTTGCTTATGGCCATAAAATAGTGGCCAGCTCCAAATGAGATTTACATGTCAAAGGAAGTGAACGAGGATGCGACTTATAGTTTGAATTTAGTGTTTTTCTTCCCAGAAGCAATGAACCAGTACTCGGATGTATTATGCAGCGTACTGTAGTTCTCTACTGATCTAATCCCTCATGATTGTAAGGGTATCTTTTTCTTTAAATTCCCACTCACGAGTCAATCTGTTTTATAGGTAGCGTTTATTGTGAGATTAAATGTATTATCTATGAGCGGAAAATAGTGCGTCCGGTGTTCAGTGCTTTCTCTTGCGTTAAGTTGTTCGTAGAAGTATTTCCTCCGAATGAATATTTTCATCTATATTTATTTAGTCTTACACTTAGACTATTTGTTACATTGATACTTTTTTTTTTTATAATTGCAAATATATATATATATATTAATGGACCTCGTAAAACATCTTAGCAATGGTAAGTGATTATCCAAGACAGACATTCAATTCATTTCATTTTACTTTGGTGCAAGTTATAATGGGTTTGGTTTGTTTATAAAAAGCTATGAAATTTATTCTTAATGTACGAATGTACTGCTTCATTACTTAGTTTAAATTTTAAATTCGAAACATGTTTTTTTTTTTTTTTCTTTTTCTTTCTTGGTTATTTGTAAAACAAATTTGTACGTGTTTTACGTTTTGAATAGAAGTAAAAGTTATAGTTGTATGTAAACGATGTACATTGTTTAGTTTCATAAGAGAATACAGTATGAGAGGTTCAGTTACTCGGCGAAACTGGATTCGGAAAATGTTCTTCCAATACATAAAGGTGCCGCAGATTGTGTTGCTTGGTAGCAGAATTTTTTGTATCAATTTCAGCCGATTTAGATAATTTATTAGCCTATAAAAGCTGGGCGGAGAGTTATCTATCCCTCTCCCACAGCTGTTATTAGTCTAGCCTTCTGCTATATTTATGAACTTGGGACATCTTAGTAATTGTCATGCGCAGCCGTTATCCCCTTTTCTCATTAAAATTCTAGAACTGATTTCGTAACGAGTTAGTATTTTTTTTTTTTTTTTTTTCAGAATAAAATAAAACTAAACCAGTTGGTTATATAACATAGCTGTCTTTTTGTAGTGAACTCCGAGAATGAATTATGGATAAGACAAATTTGTAGTTTTTGTATTAGTTTCCCCCTCCCCTCCCCCACTTACGTTTTCGTACAAAGCAAAATGCTTTGCGCGAGGTTTGATATATTTATGTGTCATCATCAAGGGCAGAAACCAGGGTTTACACCCCCCCCCCCAAAAAAAAAAAAATAAAATAAAAAAATCTACATAGTCACAGATAAAATGGACTTTCTGATACTGATACATTTTATGCAGATGTCTGGTAAAAAAATAATAAAACGATTAATATAGAATGAATTGATTTTCATTCGAGTGATTTCAAATTATTTTGAGAATTATTTTGATGTATGAGAAGTTTGGTTTAAACATTTTCTTATTCTCAAGTTTTGTTGCACTAGGTAATTTTTAATTTTGCTCAGATATCATTTTCTTAAATATATTTCTCCAAAACAATGTTTCAAGATGTGTATAGTTTTATTAGTAGTATAAATATATATTTTTTAAATTAAGGAATCGAGCCTTCCCCTTCTCTGCCACACCCCCACTTGTTGGGTGCTCGTGTGCTTCATAAATCTTATGTGGTTACTGTTTATAAGAGTGCATAGCATAGGTTAGGACAGTGGCGGATCCAGAAATCTTTTTTGGGAGAGTCTAAATTTTGAAAAAAAAAAAAAAAAAAAAGCTTATTTCACCCAAACAAAATGTACAATAAAGCAAAATTTTAGTGTAAAGTAATGCAAAACTTTTTGGGAGGGGCTAAGTTATAACAAAAAGGTCATTTTCTTAAAGTGTATAATAGAGCAGAATATTACGCTTTAGCAATCTCTTTTTTTGGGGGGGGTGAAGCCCCCCTGGCCCCTCTCCTGGATCCTCTTCTGGTTAGGATAACACAGCTTGAATTTTTTGAAGTGTGATTTCATGAATCTTTTAAAAACTGTTCAAAAACTGAATTATTTCTACAAAGGATTAGCCTTAAAACATAATTGTTGTTGATAAGAAATGGAATCTTACAATCTCAACACTTGTATAGTTTCCTTACTTCCATGCTTAAAATAAAAGCTTGAAAGGTTGCTGCTTAAACATTCTTTGATATAGTTAAAAATATTAAGCAATCCCTGTTATCTAAACAAATACGTAAAAATGCTTCGGAACTTCGATTAAAATTATTATAATTTAGTTTTATATAAATTTAACTTATCTTAAAGGCAAAAAAAAAAAAAAAAAAAAAAAAAAAACTTTCAGATATTTTATTGGCTTTTTACACTGGTGGACCATAACACTGTGTATGTGCATGCGAGGAAATATTTACATTATTGGCAGGAGTTTGTACTCTGTTTGGTGTTGTGGCAAAAGTACACATGAGTCATCTGCCTATGGGGTGTATGTCTTGGTTGGGGGACTTTTCGGGAATTCAATACGTATTCACATTACATCTAGAGAAAACGTCCAAAACTCCAGGCAGTTAGATCGACAGCCACACGGTGGGAGCGAGCCCGGGACCTCACAATTCAGATGTGTACCATGATCAGAGTCTTTTTCACTTGCCATCTTGGCGCCAAGTTTGTACTCAGACACCCGTTAAAAACACAGTTATTTTCTTGTAAACTGCATAGTCTACTTACATGAAGAGTTAAATAATTTTGAATATATGCACGAAATGAATGAAATTTTGTGCAATTTTAAAATAAAAATAAGCACAGCTGTGGGAAAAAATTTGTCTCAAATTATTATTATTTCAAAAGTGTATGTTAATGAAATTTTGTGCAATTTTAAAATAAAAACAAGCATGGCTGTGGGAAAAAAATTCTCAAATTATTATTTCAAAAGTGTATGTTAATTAATTTGTATTTAATTTGCACAATTTCTATATTTTTTTCTTTTAGAAAATTTGAAGATGCCTTATTTACTTCTTACTAAGCCAGATGATAAGCAACACATAGTCATTATAGAAGAAGGAACTGATGACCAAGTGGTAATTGTTTAATGTCATTTAAAGGCTGTTATGATATTGTTAATGATTATGATTCAGTATTATTTTTATGTATTTTATTTCTACATCCAAATAACAACTTATCTTTATAAATGCATATGACCATATATCTAGAAAAAAAAAAAAAAAGATACATTTTTACCGATATTTTGTAAAAGCCTAGTCCCAATGAGATTATTGAGCCAGAAATTAAGCATGGCTCAAATCTAAAAAATAATGCAAATGCCTAAGATTGAGATGGAGTCTTTTTTTTTTTTTTAACTGGGAAAATGTTTCAAAATGTAATTTTGAAGTCGTAAAATCATTATCTATGCCTTTAATTAATAACAGTAGTTGTTTGGGTCCACAGATGCCAGCATTAATGGATGAAAAATATTTTAGAATCAACATGGATGAAGTCAACAAAGAAAACATGTTTTGAATGATAAGCTTTTCTACTATTTTAATAATTTTTAATACGAAGAAAAAATCAGTTGGCATTTATATGAAAGAAAATATGTTTTTTCACTAGATACAAAATAATTTTTTAAAAAGTTTTATTTAATTTTTAGAAGAGTTTTAAAATCATGGTGCTACCACTGAAAACTCATAAAAAAATAACTTTTCTCACCATTTTTTGTTCTATATTTATGTTATTTGATAAAAGAACACCGTTTAAAATAATTTTTTGCTTAGGAATTTCTTAGAGTGGGCATTAGAGGGTTCCCCTAGTCTGGAACAATGCCTTGTTCCAGTTAACTAATTTCAATTGGTATACATGTGCCTCCTGTTAAAATGTATAGCATGAAAGTGTCAAATGAATGAAATTTAATGGAGCATAAGTATTTTGCTATTGCTAATTATACTTAACTTATTTCAGGAAGCTTATGGTTACTATGAAAACCCATGCAAAAAATGTCTGTTCAATGTGCTTGTTTACCTGACCTTGGGTTTTATCCTCTTAGCTGCCAGATGGTGGCCACAATGGAAAGTCAGACTGACTTGTAGTCCATGCAGTGTGTCAGCAGCTAATGTACTTGTTTTAAAGGTAAAAATCTTTCTTCTTTCTTCTGTCTGCATTTGACATTAATTATTGATCACAAGTCTTGTGACTAAAAGTTAAACACCTTAAACAGCAGTCTGATAGTCACCATTTTTTTTTAAATCAGTCTGTTGTTATTCATGTATTGTACAGTATTAAAAAACTTGCTCATGCTATTTTGCAAAACACCATAAAAGTTCTTTCTTTCATATACACAACAAACATACAAAGGAAGGAGAGAGATTGGTTTCAGTATAAACAAAAGTATTAAAAAAAAAAGTGCAGGTTTTATAATTGTATAAATACTAAATAAGCAGCTTGTTTTCATAAAATGTATACATGAATTCGACTTAGATGCTTTAGGCTTTTTACTATTATAGAAAAACTGAGAAACATTTGAAGTACCAACTACATAAAATATCAATTTAAAACATAATAAAGAATATAGTTTGAACTCCTAAAATGTTGTATCCCAGACTATTTTTATAGTATACTTTCGATATTCAAATCATTCTCTCGAAAACAGTTTCTTTTTCAATTTTTAAAAATAAGTCTTCATTGAAGAGTTAACAATAAATTTAAAACAATTAAAAGAAGAAAAATAAGTAATAGATAAATGAAATATGATCTTTTTGGTCTATTGTAAAGTTTACAAAATTTAAAATTTTATTGTAAAAGAAAATTTTTTCTATAGATACAAAGACAAAACTGTAATAGTACTACATGCTGATAGAAAACTTATATGTAATTAAATTTGGAATTTAAAACTATACAAGATACTTCTTTTATTATGCACACTTCTAACATACAAACCACCCGTCACTAGTACAAATGTATCAAATGTAGTAATTAAACAGTATGTTATAACTAGGCTATTGTGTGTGTCTGCAGCAGGACAGCTGATTGAAGTTTGGATTTAGTGCTGTCATTAAGAGCTACAGCTTTGCTCTTCCAAAAATAGAATTAAAGTGAGGCCATCACAAGTGCGATAATAGTAAAGGAAACTAAGCACTCGCCATGTTTGCTATAGCTATTATGTTGCTTTCTTCTCCATCTGGACTATATGTTGTGCACTAAAAGTTGTCACTTTTCAGCCATGGGTATATCGTACTAAGAAATGGAAAAGTTAATGTTAATTAGCAAGTTGATAGGATGTCAAATGCCCTAGTGATGGATGGCTGATTTTAATTGGCTTTTCTAACACTTTGAGTGCACGCCTTCTAAAAACTTTTCTTCTAGAGTATAGGAAGCTCTTGTCTTAGGAAAGAACCGAAGCCAGTGTTTGGGCCAAGAAGGCCGTTCATGGCATACGTGTGATATTGCATGTCTATTAAAGTAAATGTAATAAAGATGGCTCCTGTATGTTACTTTGCTTTGCTAAATTCTATGTGTATTTTTGCTGCTGCTAAACAGCTGGACTGTTTTACTAATGTTTTATTAAAGATGTTACTTTTTTTTAAAACAGGTCTTTTATTTTAATCCAGAAAACTCTGCTTTTAAGTATAGTTGTGGCTATAGTATAGTTTTTGCCCCTTCACAGTGATATTGAGAATACTCTGCCGCAACATGTTCAACACATTTCCCCCTTAATTCTAATGTTACATAATTTTTTTTATTATAATAAGTAAAATGCCTTACTTCTTTAACAGTTTAAACTACCATTAAGATTGGTCTGTGCAGGTTAGGAGAGAGATTGCTAAATCCCCTGTAGATTTCTTCTGTTCTTGAAACAGGAAATCTAATTTTATTAATAGAGGGCTGAAAACTTTCTCAAGTTCCTATTAAGTTAACCAATGGCTGTCATTGAAGTATAGATTTTAAATTTAAAATATTTGACAGATGTTTTGTATCAATTTCATCCAAAAATTTATATTTACTGAATTAAATTACTTATTTCCTTAATTTGTTAACTTATTAATGATGAGTAAGTTTGAATTCCTTATATCGTCACCATATTTTTTCCATATGCAAGATTGTTTTTCAATCCAAAATGAAACAGAAAAATAAGGGAAGTCTCATTATCAGTTGTTTAGCAAGCAATAACTGAAGGTCATTCACCTAATTATTTAGATTTTCAGCCTTCCAAACTGAAAAGGAAGGATAAATATGACTGAGTACATACACATAATTAGTTTGTCTGGCAGGAGAAAATAAAAAGGCTAATGAAATTTGAATCTCGCTATTGCCAAATTATTCAAAAAAGTCCTTTCTTGAATTCAAGGGGGAAAAATGACTGTAGTTCTATAATTCTTCTAATCAAAGCAATTGAGTTTACAAAGGACCTTGCTTAAGGACTGGGCTCCAACTGGGCAGTTGCCCAAGTGGCCCAAATTTAGACCCATAAATTTTTTTTTTCAGTTCATAACTATCAAATAGTCAGTCTTTTTTTACTTCCCTTTTTTTTCTCTCCTGTGTTTTAACACTTTTAAAATCAGAACACACCTGGAAACTCCCATGTATTCTTGATTTCTTTAGTTTAACTGAAAAATTTATATGAGCTTCAATTCTTTGAAGATAATTATAGGATCTGCCGCTCTTGACATATTAAAATTTATTTTCAATGAACTCTACTCAGAAGCATCATGTCTTGAATTTTTGAGTGTGCCCAATCAGTGAGTTGTCACTACCATCAGATACACTGACAAATGAAGTTTAGAATCAAGGATTGCTTGGAGACAATTAAATGTGATGATTTTTAATCTTTCTAGCATTTGGAAATAGAAATTTGTAAAAGCTGTTGATTTATCGAGATATAATTAAAAACTGAAACATTAAAAAATTTGATTATCTGTGAAAAGTAAAGAGATTAACTGAAACATGCTGCATTAAAGGTCTGAAAACAGTCTGGGAAATTCATCCAAGTACGCTTGCAGAAACTTTCACTTATTGCAGCTTTGCAGTTTTAATAAACTGCATTTTTAAAAATATTTATTTACATTATTGAAAAATTTCATGTGTATGAATTTGTTAATGCTCTTTGAGCATTGAGGATTTCAAGGTAAACCATAATTAATTTTAACTGCTCAAACTCATTATGTTACATTAATGTCAAATGACAGTACCTAGAATTGTCACATTCCAATAGTACTTTTATTACTGCTGTTCTTTATATCATTTAATTTCATTTGCCTGAAATTATTTAAAAACTTTTAATGCAATAGATCACTAAAGTTTCTTAAATTTAAATATAATTATTTAAAAAGTAGATCTGGAGCTTAATTTTTGTGTGCCTTATTATTTAAAAATAGATCTGGAGCTCAATTTTTATGTGCCTTAAAATATTTTTAATTTATTGCTTACACTTCATTTAACCAATGATTTTTTTAATGTGTAAATGAAGTTAAGGCACATTTAATGTGCAAAAAAAATTTATCTCTTAAGAAAAGTTTGTGTAATGGATTTCTAAATGTGTTATTTTTTTCTAGGATCTTCATGGGAACCTACATAGTGTAAATGTTGTAGTGCAGTCAGTATCTGGTTCTCTACCTCCAGAGCTTGTATATTCCAGATCACTTTCATCCATCAGTAATCATCAACAGGATCCAATGAACTTCAATTATTCATCTGTATGTCCTTGTTGTACTTTGAATATTTAATCAATTACTTTAGTCTTATTTAACAACATATGAAACTTATTAGCATACTTATATAATTTATCTTATCGCTAATTGTATAATGCTATATATTTGAAAGTTAAATGTTAAGTTTTCACTAATTTTGAATTTTTATACACGAATGATGAAAATATTATACAACTTTCACCTACCCTCCCCATCCCTTCCCTAAAAATGAAGAATAAGTAAATAAAGTAATAAAAATTTAAAAATTCTTTCCAATATGCCAGCTATTTTTTAAAATTTTATTGTAGCTAAACATAAACCAAAATTAATAAGTGCATTTTGATTTACTAATTTATAAAATGAAAACAAATTAAATAGCTTTTTATTAAATTTGAAAGTATTTAACTGTACTTTAGTTTTTTTATTAGTCAAAAATATTTTTGCATCTTGTACTCTTAAAAATTAAATATTTTCATCTCTATGTTGAGTGAAAAATCAAAATATGGTCTTCTAGTATGTATTATTTAACAAGACAAAAAGGTGTTTATCTATAACTTACTGACTTAAATAAAATTTAGTCATTTTTGTTTAAATAATCTCTCTCAATCATATTCTAAATATTTATTTCAAATTTTGTTGATTCCTTATTACCTGAAAATGTCATAACTCAACTTTATTGCACACATATTTTCTTGTGATGTAGCTGAGTGAAAAGTTCTGGGTAATTTTACTCTGCCAACTGAGGTTGTCCTTCAATTTTTTGTATTTAATAACTTTTTATAAAGCATAGACTGTTTTTCTTATTTTCCCCCCTTCAAAAATACTACAAGATTTACATATTTTTGACTTATACAATTTACACAGTTTTTATTAATTGTTATATGTCAAGTGATTTACTGAAGGATTTATTATTGACCGGAAATAATTCTTATCCTGATCCCCAGTGAATTAAATTAGGGAAATAATTTTGGTCTTAAGAAAAGACCAAAGATTTTGATGACAAACTGTCGGAATTTGATGCAAATTTTCTTAGGCAAGCACATAGTTCTTCTGTTGATCAGTCTTGACAAATGTTAAAAAAGAAATAAACTAAATTCATAATTTAAAAAGAAAGAAATTTACTGATACATTCCTAAAATGCCTTAAGTTGCTTAATAAGTATGCGATTGCTGAAACACTTTGTAATTCTGAATTTTAAATAGTTTGAATGAAATCAATGAAAATATAGTTAAAACTTGGCAAGGGTGAAACTCTTGAAAATGAAATACTTGAAACTCTTTATAATTTTTTTCAATAAAATTCAAAACTAGCTCATCCAAAGTTTGTATTCTCCGTGAAAATAAAAACCTTACAGAACAGTTGTGCTTTATTTTGTTACTTTTCTGCTAAAAAATTTCTAATATTGTGCCAGATACTTTTCTGTTGAAAGAACCATTAAAAAAATAAGCAGAAATGAAATTTTGAGTAAAAAATTGAATTATTTTTGTTATTAATACATATTTTTTTCTTTTACAGGCCAATTCATACAGATATTTCATTTATAACTGTGTTAAATATGTGTGGGACTGTAAAAATTGCTGTTTTAAAAGACTGAGGTAGGAATATTTGTCTTTAAAAGTTAAATTTTAAGCTACTTATATTTTAAAGAATTTACTGTATAAAATTCTGAAAAATTCTGTTATCTTAATGTAGTATAGAATGTAATTTATGTTGTTTCTGTGCTAATCTTTATCATAAATAAATTATTGTGGAGCATTAATTTCCACAGTTAGTAATTAACAATGTTAAAAATATTGATGTTACAACAAATAAAAATGAATAACTTAGCATAAAAGTTTTTATATTATTTTATGCACATATAAAGTTTTATCATATAAGACTGTGTTAGAATTAAATGTAATGACAATTTATGTGTACTTTCAAAGCTAAATTATTTCTGAGATATATTTTTCTTTTTTCCTATTCATTAAATAAAATGTGTGCATATGGTAACATATTATGAGGCGTTTTGCCACTCATCTGATTTTGAGTCACTTCAAAGTGTTCATTTTTATTATAAATCATAAAGTTAATTTTCTTATTATATTCGGAATTCTGATTAATTTTATTATTTTATGCCATAAAAAAAATAGAATTTCTTCATGATAGACATATTTTCTCTTGTTTGATTAATTTAATTAGGGGTTTCGATCAAGATTTGACTTGTGCAGATTTTCTCGATAAATTTCATGGCCTTCTAGCTGTTGAACAAAAAGAAAGGTGAGATTTTTCTATAATTTGAAATTTATATGTATACAAACATTTTGCTGTTTATTAAAATGAATATTCCCTCTTTTAGGCGTGAAATATATGGACCAAATAGCATTGATATTGAAGTCAAATCATATTTTTATTTGTTTTTTGATGAGGTATGTTTCTTTTCATGTATAACTATTTATAAGTTTGATTTAGTAAACATATTGTAATCCTTTTATTTTTTCTAAACTTTGTGTGCATATTAGTAAACTATTGAATACATATTGGCTTAGTGCTTGCTATGTTTTAAAATTGTCACTATCGTGCACAGTGTCACATTTTATTTATTATTATTATTATTATTAACTTCACCAGTTTTGTTGTTTCACTAATCAAAAGTTTTTTGTTACAATCTATAATGCATATATACTAGAGTGTTATGTAGAGCTGAAGCAAACCACATGTATTCGGTACTAAGATACGGATAATCACTCAGACTCGAAGTAACGAATTGTTACTTTTCGGTTGATATCGTTACTCGATCCGAAGGTTTCGGATCGAGCAGCTTCGAACTTCGAATACAGACTTCCAGGCGAGGCGAACTAGGGGGGAACAGGTTCCAGTAATCGAGTACTAATATCTTCTGTTATTTGTTACTGGCAGTTACTGGATATCGGATCGCGGTTTCAAGGGGGAAAATGACTTTCGAGTGTGCATTTCGGATCGACCAGGTTCGAACTTCGAATACAAGACTGCGGGAGGGAGAAAATGAATTTCGGTATTTGAGTAATAGTATGTTCCGTTCCGTTACTAGATACCGGAAGTATTATGGATTCTCGCTGTTTGAAGGGAAAAATCAGTTTCGGTATTTGAGTAGTAGTATGTTCTGGTTGCAATTCGTTTGTGCCGAGCCGGATGGTATCGTTTTGATGAGGTTTGGAAGAATCCGTATGTATCGTTACAGTTATGGAGATGGATATACTATCTGCTGCTCTATTGATATGGGTCGTACAATGGGGGGATAGGATCCGGTGTATAGCATGTTCTTATGCGCAGTTGAACTTTTTTGGCGGGGGGGAGGGGGTGTTCTTATAATTGTAGAGGAGCAATACATATAAGAGAAGCATGGAAGCATGTTAGTAAGTGGTGCTAATTTCGGGCTTTCTAACATTTTGGTACTAAATAGTGGTGCAATCAGAATTCTTTCTTTCAGGGTGGTTCCGAAGCAGGATTGCGAACTTAACTTTTTCTTTTTTTTTTAGCTAGAATCGAAATATGAGTAATAAATAACAAATTATTTAAATACACCTTTTAAAAAATATATTTTTATAAAGTAAACGAATTCACACATTTTTATTATTTAAAATATTATTTGGAACTAAAAAAAATATTTAGCATGGAAACCTAAACACATTTTTTAAGTAATTGTTTAAAAAATATATAAAAAATTGGGAGCGACCCGGGATTTCTATGCCCACTCCTGCGTAAGCCACTGGTATTAAAATAATTCAATGAAGTTCAGTATGTTTCTAAAATGTTGGCGTTTAGGGGGCCATCTGCCCTATTTTATGGTACATTTTATTCCATGAACTCATGGAATACGCATAGCCCGGTGCAACCATTCTTTCTGTATGAAAGGAGTGATAATTTTTGTTTAAAGAATGCTCTCATATATGCACCCACAGAAGGGGCTAACCCCTTTCATCCCAAATGTGCAGAAATAGAACTGGAAATATCTTAAAAATAGGTAATTCTCATTGAATAAAACAATTTTAATTTAAAATATGGTAATTTTTAATTTACTTCGAAAAATGATCCAGCAAAAGAAGTTTTTGATATGAAATAAGAACTCACAAATAATAAAGATATTATGCTTTTAGAGACGCAAAGTAGTTGATATCATACTGAGATCCCCTGCCCTGTGAATTTTATATATGTGGCCCAATCCCTGGATCTCAGTATTCGAGAACCCGCTCCCAGAAAAAACACGAGTCACAAGCTTTCCTTTACACTTTTTATGATAAGAATGAACAGGTTAAACCAGCGTTCAGAATTAAAAAAAGGGGAGTTGAGAAAAAAAAAGAATGGCATATGTCTTTGGAAGATTTCTATGTGCACTCAGTAATTCGGATAATTTAGCATTGTATAAAACCATAAATGTGTATAAAAACAATCTGTAAATTAGAGAAAATAAGCTCTAAATACAACTTTGTACAACTTCGCTAAAAAAAATTCTTTTTGGTTATGGGTTTATGAATGGACGGCATATACCCATAACAACACTGTCCCGGATGTGTTGTTATGGGGCACTATATAACACCCTGTTACCGATTCTATTAGTAGTAACGAAAGTAACGAGTAACGTATACTTAGTAACGAATAGTGAACATCTAAGTAACAAACACATACGGATACTCATTTTGTCGTTACTTTTACAGCACTAGTGTTATGTCCAATCAACATAATTTTATTTTTATATATACAGGCCATTCACACTTAATGAATTTACATTTATTTTTCTTGCTTATAATTTGTGCTAAAAATATTTGGCGAATTCAAAATGATTGGGTTCTACTACTTACTATAATGGAGGGAAAATACAGCATTTGCATATAAATATTAAGTGTGTCCATATTATATCCCAATATTAACAGGGGACAACTAAAATGGAGACTTTTGCTGCTAAATTAAAGATTGGGACAACTTGAGATACTTATTTGGTCAAAAAATGTGATTTTCATACTATTTTCAAATATCCCGTGGCTTTTCCTCTAATCTAGGGAACTAAATTGGAAAGTGGCAAGTTATGCTCTTTATTATTTCCTTTCGCTATCGGACTGATTTCTAGAAGCTTCCCTAGGACTGTCTATTAGCATGTCAGAAAGCCATCCTGGGGTACAAAGAGTGTTTTGTTCATCATGATACATTTTTGTATTCAGTAAAAGTTTTATGTATCTACGGGAACTAGAAAATAATAATGTTAAGGTGATTTTATTTTAATTATTCCATTTAAATACATTTCTTTTTCTTTTTTTATTACTGAATAATTTTGCTAGAAAATTTAATTGACCTGTGTTTAATCAGTGTATGATGTATGAGATGAGAAGTGTGAGTGTATATGTGAGAGACAGGCGCGTAGCCAGGAAAATATTTCGGGTGGGGGATATGCATCTGGAAATTTTTTCGGGGAGGGGATATGAACTTATATGTGCATAAATAGACGGAATTTCATCACTAATCCAAAAATTTTGGGGGGATATATCCCCCCGGCTACGCCCCTGGTGAGAGAGAACAAGAGAGTATACTGAGCAAGTAAGAAGAAAAATTAATTTGGCTATTCCATCTTGTCCTTTTTTTTTGAGAGGGGGGTATGCTGTGATGCCAATAATAAATTTGCAAACTAAATTTAGAAAAAAATGCTGCTATTTTGGCTACTAACGTATATTTTTTTTGTAATACAGTGGAACCCCGATCTATCGTTCCCGCATTGATCGTTTTATTTCTATGGTCCCTGCACAAACTGTATTCATATAACGTTAACAGAACCCGCATTTATCGTTCATAAAAAATTCACTTTCCCGCGTTCATCGTTGTAAAATGTTTCTTCTGACAGAAATAAAATTCAAGATCAGGTGGATGAATATGGCTTACAAATCTAATTACTTCCTGGTATGATATCTTGGGTTGATGATGGTATAGGTGAAGAGTTCTTACATCTAGCAGAGATGAGTATGGTGTCAAATGTAGTGATTATATTTCCATTGATTTGGCAGTAGCAATGTGTGGTAGCCTAAGAATGGAAGAAATGTGACGCAAAAAATGAAAATAATCGTGAAGAAGCTGAGAATAACATTCATGTGTAACTGAGCCAACACTAGTGCCTAGTTTATTCTACGCAATAACAGTATTTGAAATTGTATGACTTTTATATACAAACATGAATACACATAAAAGACAAAAAAAATGTAAATCTTGAAAATTTTGTTTAATTAAAAGATTAATGAAAAACCCAGTGTAAAATTACTGATTTTTAAAAAATAAGTATCACTTAATTTCTACACAACTTCAATTTGTTTCTTTTACAGTTTGGTAACAAATTTAGTATTTTTTGTATACTGTATACATTGTGTGTATTCATAAATACTGTTTTCTTCGTATTTTGACTTTAACCCGCATTCATCGTTTTCCCGCATGCATCGTTTTTTACTACGCACCCAGTAAAAAACGATAGATCGAGGTTCTACTGTATATTACAAAAAATTTTACGTTAGTAGCCAAGAGTATAAGAGTATATTTTTTGTCTACTTTTTCATATTGGTGAGGCTGCAAAGCTACTATGTTTGTTTCCTGGCAATAGTGGAGACCCTGTATCAATTATCAAAATCATTCCCTTAGAAAATGTGTATGACTTTCTGTGCAAACATAATTGCTGTTCCTAGTGTATTTCACTTCTAATTGATTTCAAAATATTTTTTGTATGATACAGTTTTCTTGTATGGGTTTTGGGAAATTCAGAAATTCTCAGATAGTGGTAGGTTGTTCCATTGTCACTGGCAGACAGAATTATGATAGAAGCAATTTAGATAAAATTTTGCTAAAATAAATTATTTTAGATACATTACTTAAAAGTTGCTTGGCTTTTTTAATTATAGTTACTTTGTACGTGAAAATTAATATTTTTTTAAAATTGTAAAATCTAACATTTTATGTTTCTTTCAGATTTTGAATCCTTTTTACATATTTCAAGCTTTTAGTGTTGGTCTTTGGCTGATGGACAATTATGTATTTTATGCTTGTTGTATTCTAGTCATTACTTTGATCTCTATTGCAATTGCATTATATGAAACTAAAAAGGTAAGGCATTTTCTTTCGTAAATTACCGTGACATTTTGCTAGTACTAAAAATAATAAATGTTGATTTATATTTTATTTTTTTATATAGCAACGCATTACTTTAAGAGACATGGTAGCTCATTCTAATGCTGTCGTTGTTACAGTTCTCCGTAAAGATGGTGGTATGTTATAATTCTTTTTTTAATGACTGTCATTTTATCTCTCACCCCCTTTATTGAAAATTGTCCCAAAAATGCGACATAAAAGTTGTGTATTTTACATATATTTAAATACTATTAGTTCACAACAGCTTTAATCTATTTTTACAATATTTTCTAAGCTGTAGAATATGCATCACAAGTATCTTTCTATAAATAGGTTACAATCATAAAAATTTCAACAGCTTAAGAAAATTGTTGAGTAGTGAATTGTTTATTTTTTTACTGTGCAATGTCTTATCCTCCTGAATTCTGTATCCCTCAATAAAACATTTATCTACTTAACTGTTAACTGTGGTCATGCACACATTCTTTTTACTTCTATACTTTTTTCCTTCTTGATGTTACCTTGTTATGTGATGTGCCTGTTTCTTTCATTCTACCTAATTTAATAAAGTAAATGTTATGTTAAAATCCCACGCTTACTGTGTTTGTGCCTTAACTCTGCTAACATTTCTAAAAGGTCATAGACACCAGATGGATTAATTTTCTTATTTGCTGATTTTTAATGTTCGTTTCAAGGCTGCATCATTCATCCTCAAAATGGCGACTGGAACTTGGCGAATTGAAACGCTGAATAAAGATAATTACGAAACATGGACTCATAAAATTAAGGATGCATCAAGAATAACTTGTAAAAGGTGTAAATGCATTGGGCACTGGGCTAGCAAATGGGGAAAGTGGAAAAATGAATAATTTTAAACATAAACCTAACAGTCTGGGATTCTTATCCACTCTGGATGACTTGCCAATAGGGTTACCAGGCGAAATACAGCAACCCTACTCGTCTAAAGCTCTCTCAACAATATTAAACAACGAAAAGCAAAATTTTTGGTGTGTTTAGATACTAAAAATTATATAAGCTACTTCAGTTATCATCGCCCTACGTTTATAATTGCAAGGAAAGATCAGGAAACCCTCCTACTTCTAGTCGATTAAGTAAATGTAAAGGAAGAACAAAAGAAAAAGGGGTGAGAGATAAAATGATATAGTCAATTAATATCATTTTAATATGGCAATAATGAAACTAAAAATTTAGGGGGGTTCAAGGGGGTCTCCTCCTGATGAGGCTTGAACAGCTGAGTTTTTTTTCTTTCTTTTTTTAAATCTTTATCATAATTTTCAGTTTTTGAAATTATTATAAATTCGTTTACATGTCTACTACCTAATTTTCAGATTGAAACTTTACTAACATGTATCCTTTTGTGGATATATGGCTTATGTAGGTCAGAGATTCTCAAACTGTGTACTGTATTACCCTAGCATAGTGAATATGTAATTCTAGCTCGCCATTATGTTCAGAGGAGCAGACCCCTTTCTAATTCAAAAGCTTTTCCTATTATATAACATAGTTATTTTAATAATTTGCTTTATTGGATAAATGCGCAAATTCACTTAAATATCACTTAAAAGAATACCAGTTATGCTTTTTTCCCTGTCAAAATGTAAGCAAATGTGAAGGGCTTACAACATGAAGTAAAAAAATAATTTGTTTGAGTTGCTGTTATTTGTTCACATTTTCAGTCAGGAATGTATGGAAACATTCCATACTCTAAAGTGATTTTTTTTTTTTTTTTTTTTTTTTTTTTTTTTTTTTTGTAAAATTTTTGTATGGTCAAATTATTTGTTTTTCAAATTTTGTGTGGATGGAGAACCATTTTTAAAAATGTGGCATTGTTCCCAGAAATAAAACTTGGCTGATTTCTCTTTACAAAAAGTGAAGTGTCAGTAGATTTATTCTCACACCAGTAATTACCAATCAGTTGTGTCATGCAACTGATCAGTGTTGATTGTTGATACAATTCCAGTGGAATCAATTTTTAAAAATTCCAACATAAGAAATCAATTTTTAAAAATTGATTGCTTTTGCTTTGTTGGAAAGCATTTGCTGTGTATGTTATTAATGTTGTTGTAGTGTCCATGGATAGATGACACTATCTATGGAAAGAGGGGTGCCATTGCCCCCGAGTGGGTTGGACTTCTACTTGTTGGTCCCTAATTTTGAACCGATTCTAGATGAGGGACTAACCACCACCTGAAATCGGCACCCCCAGAGGCATCGTTTAACAACTTGGAGGACATTGGAGCCACGACAGATTTTACATGCACCCGCTCCCATTAGCGTGCACGGCTCCACATCAGTCGGGCCGAGAGGGGTATGTTATTAATACATTACAAATATAGCGTTCAAAATAACTTTATAAACTTAACTCATAGACAGGTTGGAACAATCATTAAAAAATAAGAAAAAAATTAAAGAAGTTGATTAATCTCGTTTTTAGGCATATTTAGAGATAATAAAATGTTTCTATGTGAATTAATGTTGAATCTTGTTGGCTGCATTCTTGTTTATTAATATTGAATTGCATAAAAGTGGCTTAACCCTTTGAGGCGCAACCCTTTCCCAATGCTGAAAAAAGGGCAGCCGTTGCCATCGCTCGACTTAACTACCAGCAAGATGGCGGATGATCGAAACGTTCATCACGTGCCACAGATCTAGAGACCTTTTTTTGATGCAGCTGGCTGTGCTCGAGCACAGCCAGCTGTCGTCAAAAAAGGGTCTCTAGATCTGTGGCGCATGATGAATGTTTCGATTGTCCGCCATCTTGCTGGTAGTTAAGTCGAGCGATGGCAACGGCTGCCCTTTTTTCAGCATTGGGCAATCTTTCCAGCTGTTCTCGCGTTCTTCCATTTTTCAGCAGATGTCAATGCTGTTAAAAATAATCGTGACCATTTTTTTACGGGAAATGAACGTGCTAAAAAGTAAAGGATTCTCATGGAGCTATGTTACCCGCAACTATTTTTATAGAAATCAAATCTATTCTTCTTGACTGGCAACAGTCAAAATGTCAGAGTTTGGTGTCCTCACGGCGAGGACACCACACGTTAAAGGGTTAATATGTATATGTAGAGAGAGAGAAAAAGAGATTTAAGTTCTTTTATAAGGTATTTAAAATCTAATGATTGTATTACGTCTGTCTAAATTTTACTGGTTGAAAACAAGAGATATTTAATAGGAAGACATTTTTAAATTCCACATGAAATAAGTATACTATTTATACAATTTTTTCATTAGAATAATTTTTGTTTAAAAATAAAATAAATTTGTACAGTTTCCCCCCCATTTAATGAAATAATTACTTCAATATCTGTTCAGATTTCTCTTTTGCAAAATCTTTTCTATTGTCCTTTTTGAAAAGATTAATAAAATTAATAACAATTTAAAATATTGCAGTATATGAAGAAATTCCAGCTACTAATCTTGTACCTGGTGATGTTATTGTTATTCCTCCACATGGTTGTCTTATGTCTTGTGATGCTGTATTAATAGCTGGCAACTGTATTGTAAATGAGAGCATGTTGACAGGTATATTTATTGAAGTATCATTTATATTTATTATTATGAGTTTGAATTGTGCATTTTTAAAGAAATATTTCTATTGAATAGGTGAAAGTATACCTGAAACAAAGACGGCCATTGCTAGACATGATGATGAGATGTATACTCCTATGACTCATAAAAGGCACACACTTTTTTGTGGTACTCAAGTGATACAGACCAGATATTATGAAAACAATAAGGTTTTAGCTGTGGTCATAAGATCTGGTAATTCATTTCAAGAGGATTATTAACTGTTCCTTTTAAAAATAGCATGTCATAGGACTTTTGAACAGCTTTCAAAATAAACCAATGTACTTTCTTCTTCATAAACTGCTCTTCGTATTTTTATTAACATTAAACCTATGTTTCATGCAGGTTTTGGCAAAAATTCTTGAGCACAAAATGGGCTATTCATTTGGGAAAACGTTAGGATTTTTTTCCTAAATCTTTCATAAGTCTTATGGGTTGACTGTTTGTAAAAGTGTGTAGTATATCTTGTGAAAAGACTTCCTAAAATTTTGTGTGTTTAGTGCAATTGACTTCTTTAAAAAGCTGTTCAAAAGTTACATTATTTCTTTAAAAAATTAATAAAAATTGCTTCCTCCTCTTCTTCAGGCTTACATTTCCTTTTTAATGCAAGCAAGTACAGGAACTGCTTTACATTAATCTAAAATTAAATTCAACCAGGACTACGGAAAAGTATCGCACTAGAGAGAATTATCGTTATTGAAAGTATTGTTGTAGCGAGATTCTACTGTACTGTAAATTGTCAAATGCAAATTTAAGTGGTTAAATTTTGCTTTAAATATGAATAAATTGTAGTTTTTAAATGATAATATGTAAAGGAATTATGGATAAAAATCATATTATAAGGTGCACTGCAATTTGTGGACAGTCTGAGATTGAGAGAAATTGGCTTTGAGACTTTGCATGGGTCAATGACTTTATATTAACCTACTCCCCCCCACTTCCTTTTAGTCTTTGTGGGAGGGCACTTTATATGCTTGTTCCTTTCTAATTTTTGTTGTGTGCCTTGCCATTATAAATAATACAATGATATTTTATAGGAGAAAAGACAAATTTGCACATATGACAGTACAAAGATATGAATTTATTTGAAACCATTATCATGTAACATATACAACTGCAATGCCAAATTTCATATGCAGGAAATATTCTTTGTTGTGACAGAAAAGTAATTGAAGAAAGTCAAAATGTATCAAAGATAAATCTTGAATTTTTAATTTCAGTGTATGAAAATTTCGAGGGGATTAAGTTACATGAAAGAACAGTAAGAGTATTTAAGGTAGTAGATTCTACTAAAATATATGAAGTGCTTCTTAATCAAATGTTTTGACTTTTCAAATTTGTATTTTAGATTAATGCAGTGTATAGCACTGCAAATTTTTTGAATAAAATTGCAAAAATTTTTAAATAAAACTGCAAACATTTTTGCATTGTACATGCATTACAAAATGTTTTATTGATAATGTACATAATTTTAATATTTTAATTTCTTTACAGGTTTTTCTACATCTAAAGGAGAGTTAGTCCGATCTATCCTCTTTCCAAAACCTCTTAGATTTAAATTTTATAAGGAAACTGGAAAGTTTATTGTGTTGCTTTTTTGTATAGCTACAGTTGGAATGGGTTATGCAATTTATATCTACATTACTAGACGTGTAAGTGTAAATTTTTTAGGGGATTTGTATAGTTTATATATTTTTTAATGTTATGCCTTTTAAATACTGTAGTTCAGTGTTCGCATTTTGCATTTTTCAAAGATCCATGTGCCATACTTGCCTTTTTATTAGCGTCAGTGCACCCTGCCCTTTTTCTTTTTTCTTTCTTTTTTTGTGTGTCTTTTTGCCTAGCCTTTATGGAAAGAAAAATAAACCTTGTGTCTTTTCTAGTGGAATATTGGGAAAATTGACCCTTTTCTAATTAGAAAGTAGCCTTTTTAATAAATCTCCCCTGGCTTATTTGAGAAAAAGATACTGCTGTGTTTTTAGTTATTAGGAACAGCAGTAAATCCAACCAAGAATTTATTTGGGACAGGAGTCTGTGAACTAAAACAAACCAGAGGAAAATGCTATTTATGTAAGCTAACAAAAGAAAACACCAACCAGTTTTGCTTGTGAAAATATTATCAAAATTATAAATTAAGTACTGTTTTTGAATTGTTTAACTGACCTTTTTCATTTTTATGTTCTCTCACACCCACAGCTCATCATCTGATCAGTGACTTGATTTAAAGATTTTTATTTTATTGAAATCTCTTTTTCCCTTTTTGCTCATTGCTTACTTAAAAAATTCATCACAATCATTCCACCACACTCTTTTTTGGATGTGTAAGAAAAGTTACTAATATCATAATATTATTCATGCTGACATTATTAAACACTCTCATTTGACACTTTTGGGGTGAGTCAGGGTTTAATTTGCATAAAAGCACACTGGAGTTCAGCTCACGTACTTCTTTCAGAGCGAATTTTTACATACTAGGCAAAAATAGCAGAATGAATATTGTGCTGTACATTAACTGAAAAATTTCCTGCTTTTCACATACAGACATTTTTAATGGGCAGACCAATCAAGACTCGTTTCATCTTGAACTGGTTTGAGAGTCCTGAGGCGAACAGATTTTGGGTCTTCTGTTGCGTATTGTTTAGATTTCTTCATGCTAATTTCAGATTATTCCATTTCACTGTTCTGTGAAATAATAAAAATATGTCCAATACTATTACATGCAAAAACTTTGAAGTATCATTATAAATTTTACTACTGACTCCCATATTGCAGTGGTTACTAGGGTTTACAGTATGCCACTGTGAATAAACACGAGCTCTAGAGACTATTCCCTGGTAGCACAACCAGTTGAAAAGGTGTCTTTTGAAAGCCTTTTGAAATAGTTGTGCTACTAGGGTTAGGGCTCCGTCATTTTCCCCCCCTATAAATTAAGCCCTTAGGTGAATCAACATCAATGGTGGAAGCTGCGACAAGGTTTCTTTTCAGCAACTTATAAATGGCTGAAAAAGTAGCTTTTCTTGGGCTGATCTCTAGTTTTATGTGACGCATTCCATAACTTGTTTGCTAGGAAAATTGCGTGTTACGAAACTTCCTATTTTAAGTATTTTCAAAATGATGTAGTATTTTCACTGACAAATACTGAAATAGGAAAACGGTAAAAAAGATTATTGAAAACCAAACATGAAGTAGTTTTAAAATTAAAAACATAATTATTACATACTAGCCGCCTCCAGCGACCAGTTGGTTCACCATCTTAATAAATCTTGTTCGGAGAGAATCCTGTTCCTCACCAGCTTCCTTGGCACTGAAATCTCTCAGATTCTGAATGGAATTTAAGATTAAGATGGTTACAAACAGGAGCGGCACTACAGTAAGTGTCGCCCCCTGCTAATATAAAAAAGACTCCCCCTTTTACACTCTACTTAGTTTTTGTGTCAAAATGAAGCCCCTTCGAGGCCGGTGTCCAGATGTGATGCTTACTGTGTCGGGCCGCCCCTAGTTACTAAAATAAGATGGTTAAATGATAAAAACCTACAAAAAGGAACAAATTATTTTCGTCCTATATTAAGAGCTTCTGTATATATTGGCATTTATCAAAAAACGGAAAGGAAAAAAAAAGTAAGAAAATCTAAAACACTTTCAGATTCTAAATACACACTAAAGTGCTATATATTAAAATGTATTATAATCCATGGGTCTTCCCTATTTTTGTTCCTTATTAAGTTGGAAAGTATCATTTTTCATGAGTCTGATTAAACAATATTAAAATTGATATTTCTAACATCATTTTTCTGGATGTAATACATTAGAAATGGATGGAAAAATGCACAATTCCAACTGAATGAAAATTTCCAAAACTTATTCTCAGGTGCATTCATAATCCAAGTAGCAGAGGATAAAATTACGCTAAATTGACCAAACATTAGAATCATCTTCTCAAAATCGCACATGGACCATTTTATTTTTTTCCAAATTAAAAAGTTGCACATTTTAGTCTCCGAAAATTTCCAACTCCTATTTTTCTTTTGAGTATAAAACATTTCATTCCTGCTCTGATTTCACATGCACACGATATTTTAATTAAAAAACAACCTTACAAATAATCTAAACCCAAAAAAAATCGTTATTTTATTTTTACTTCAAGAGTCTGAATCATTTAATAAACTTGCCAAATATGGCAACCTAGATATGCTATATTCTCTCTTTTTCCACTGCAGGGTTAGAATTGCGAAATGGCAGAGAAAAATAAGCCTTTTGCGACATATTTTTTATCGATATCTCCTAAAATAATTCTAATTTCGAAAAAAACGTTTCAAGGTATGTCGGGACCTGTCCTGGAGAATTTCCATACAAAATTTGTCTACGATCACCCGTTTCGGAGCTACGCGAAACGCAGACAAACCAACTAACTGATATTTTACAGTTTGTTTTATTTATATAGATATGAAAGGTGTTAGTTTTTTTTAAATATTTATTTAATTTTTTGTCTTTATGTTTTAACATATTGCACTTGGATTTAAAATGTTTTGTTTTTTAGTCTCCTTGGCAAGAAACTCTTGTTCGAGCTCTCGACATCATTACTATTGTTGTCCCTCCAGCCTTGCCTGCAGCAATGACTATAGGCACGGTATATGCTCAGAATCGACTAAAGAAGAAAGGCATCTTCTGTATCAGCCCTCCAAGAATCAATATTGGAGGAAAATTAAAGCTAATTTGCTTTGACAAGGTTATTATATTATGTTTAAGTACTTATTAATCTTTTACACTTTAGGGCAGGCATGTTTTTTGTGAGAAAATACCTAGAATTGTAATTTTTTTACCTTCCGAACATGTACCATGTAGTACCAATTTGAGTTCTGGGTCTAAATTACAGTAATTAAAATGAAAATATTAATTGAATAAAAATGTTATATGGTAGTTAAAACTTAAATTTTTCTTTAAATATATCTTTATGAGATAATCTAAATAAAAAACTTAAATTTAAATTAGTTATTTGAAAATACAAATTTAAAACTGTTTATTTAAATATAGAAAAAATTTAATAATCAAGATGAAAAATTGTGTTTATATAAAAATATATTTTAGTAATTTAAATAAAATAATTTTTAATTAAAATTGTTATTTCATAATCTGAGCTTAGTTTATAAAAACTTTTTAATAGTTATGTAAAATAATCTAATGAAAACATTTCATAGACCTTCTCCGAACTTCTGTTCTGTCAACTGAGCGTACATGCAGTTCCACAGTTTTAATGTACTACCTGTTTATTTACAGTGGTAGTTGATCAAGGTAGTTTTTGTAGCTGGTACCTGTGTACTGTGTCAGTATTATCTACCATAACCTTACGGAATGCATATTTATTAAATTTAGATAAAGTAGTTGGTGTTGGCACAAAATCATGATTTTGTAAGTTATTGGCTTACTTAAAAACTAATAAAAAGGAGGGGGAGGGGTGAGAGTTCGCATTCCTTCAGTGGCACACACAAGGGTTGGGTCCAGAGGGTCTGGACCCCTCCCAAAAGAGTTATTCCTTTGCATTGTAAAGTCTTCATGTAGCTCTTTACATTTTAATATGCTAAGTCTGTATCAAATTCTTATTTTTAGCAGTAAAGTAAATAAAAACATAATTCAGAAGCATACTGAAGTGCAGTGTGTCTTTATATAAAAGGGGGATCTTGATCGTGAGAAAAAAAAATTGTTCCACATTTTTTTTCAGGTGGTTGGTTTGTGTCACAACTTTATGAGCTAGACCCCCTCCAAGAGAGAATCCTGTGTGTGCCACTACATTTTTTGCATACCCTAAGGTCTCTAAACCCTGGCATTATGTATATTGTCTGAACTGCAAAACTTCATATGCTGTTTGAATAACCAGTTTTCATAAACTAATTATTGACAACATAGGGTCATCAGTAACAACGACAGCATATCTGATTTGAGTTTTTAAATTTCATTTTCATATACACTTTTTATATTTCTATAATCATTTCTTGACTGTAATATTTTTCATATTTGATTTTTAAGACTGGAACTTTGACTGAAGAAGGCTTAGACTTGTGGGGTGTTATTCCATCAACTGATGGGAAGTGAGTACAGCCTATACACATATATAGTTGCTTAACAATAATTTATGGCATTAAACTAAAATTGCACCTCTGTAATTTGAATGTATTTTTTATTAACAGATTTAAGGAAGTAGAACATAATGTTACTGCTTTATCTGATCACAATCCATTGAAAATTGCTATGGCTTCATGCCATTCTTTAACTATGATTCAAAATGAGTTATGTGGTGATCCATTAGATCTTAAGATGTTTATGGCTACAAAATGGGTATGTATAAAATTATGTGAGGTTGTATTTATTGTGTATCAATGTCTATACTTGTTTTTTGTTTATATTAAAATCAACTGATTTAATAACTGCCTCTAGTCAGTGACATCTTCTATTAGTAGTAAACTTTGAATGTTTGGTTCTGCTGAAAGGCAACCTTCGCCCTCCCTCCATTTAGACTGGCTCATGATTGTAAACCTTGGTATGGGAAAAAAAACTATTTCTTTCCACAATTATTAGTTTTCCAGAAAATTTTGAGACTAACATTTTTTAATAATTTGTCCATAATGCATTTTTCATTAAAGTTTATATTACTTATAATCACTGCTGACATGATCCAGAATACATGTATGTGTACTAAATTAAATGAGCTTACCACCTGTCTTGTCATCTTCAAAGTAGTGCATTTAATTTTAAGGAATCGTTAATTTATAAAACGATAACAAACAACAAAAGCAATTTGAAACTTACCTTTTTCCTTTACAACTAGGTACCAATTGCGTTTCCTTTCCATGCCACACTCTTCTAAAAATAAACGGTTATTAACTTAATTAAGAACAAACCAATTTCCTCCGGAAATATATTTCGGCTGCCGGTTCACAGCCATCCTCAGTCCCTTCCTTCTCTCGTGCGAACTGGTGGCCGAAATATATTTTTGGAGAAAATTGGTATTGTTTTTAATTAAGTTAACTATGGAATCCTCTGTATTTATTTTAACCTTTTAATAAACAGTTATTGTTCTGGAAACCAATTTCACTTTAGTCAAATATTTTGCATTTTACTTTGTTACTAGATAGAAACTTTAAACTATCGCTTTCCATTTTCTTACACCTTCTCCCTATGTGTACATTAAAAAAAGCTATCAAACACTCCCCAGCAATGATTCATAATTCACATGAAAGAAAGAAATCATTCATCAAACTTTTTGCATTTTTACTTTGAATTTAAGATACTTCATTTATTCATTGAATAACTATTGATGATGATGATTTGGTGTCCGTTGAACTCAAAATTTCCTCAGGTGTTGGACAAACATCTAAATTACCCTAAGAAGATGCCACCGCCTCTAGTGTATGACTAAAACTGCAGATTTTTAGTTCGTATGTGAACTGAAAACTTACTGAAAGGTAAAGAAAGAAGAAAAAGTTAGCAATTTCTTCTCCTGATAAGACACAATTAAAACTTTTCCATTTTTTTTTTTTTTTTTTTTTTTTTTTTTTTTCTGAGAGGAGGAGGGGGAGATATGAAACAAATGCTATATAAAAATATTGAAGAGAATTCTAAAAGCAATAGCTAAATTTTGTAGTTTTCTGTTCTAAAGATAGTTTTGTTGATGAAAATAAACAAGTGTTTACTAAATCGCTGTAAAATAAATAACATATCTTACATAATTTTTTATACTAATTTTCTGTGAATAAAAATGCACAGGAAATTTAAATATTTGTATTGAAAAATAGATGCAGTAATAAAATAGGGTTAATCCACTTGAATTAACTACTGAGCTTTTACAAATTAAACAACACAAATGCAGAGCGTGATCATCACTATACTGGGCCATGGGCAAACATAAATTTTTGGGCCTTCGTACTTACGAGAAATTGCATGTTACACATTTAAGTTGTTTTGGGCACATATAGCTGCAGAAATATAGATCAAGTTTAAATACTAAATATATGCATTGAAGTAAGGAATATTAAAGGATTTTTGTATGCATGAATAATATTTATTTTCACAAATAATGAATATCTAGACACATACTACATGCGCTTCTATACTAAACTTCTTTAAAATATAAATGAAAAACATTGCAGAACTTACAGTACGTATCTTAAAACTGATGAGATATGGATGAGACTGATGACATTTTTAAAAATAAAACTTACAAAGAGAAGCTCGGATGTTGGCTCACAGAGTTTGACCAAATGCTAGTGGGTTTTAGAGGACCCTTAGTGGAGTAAAATGCATGAGAATTAGCTGCCGACTCTCGAGTATTTTCAAGAAAATGACAATTGCATTTTTGTACAAAGTTTTTTAAGAATTTAAGTTTTTAATAAATAAAAATTTGTTGAATGTTAAAAAATTTTTGGGCTCTTGAAATTGGTGGCCTCAGGGCAAGTGCCCCAGTTGCCCTGCTGATAAACAGTCTCTGCACAAATGTAGTAAAAGTGAAGATAAAACACACAATTTTTAAAATTTCATCACAGAAATAACTTTTGGCTGAACTTGGTTATCTGTAAAAGTGCTATATTTATTCCTTTTATTTTATACTTATACACACACATATATATCAATTTACTTATATTTAGGAGTTTGAAGAACCTGGTGCTGACACAAATAAATTTGATATGCTTAATCCAACTGTTGTTAGACCTTCTCAAAAGCCTGTATCAGAATCTGGTGATTCAAATGTAAGTTTTTTATTATATTAATGCTTGTGGTGTTTGATTATTTATCTTGTTTTATTTGTAATTCATTAGATTATAAAGACTTAATTTTGAAATATCTTAGGGTTTGAGTAAATCCAATTTAGCTAAAATCTTCAATATTTTATATGTATAAATTTTAAGGAATGCTTTCCCCCTCTTTATATAAATTAAAGTTATATTTAATCTGAAAGTAAGAGTTTAGATTAATTTTTACTGTGTTCTTTTTAAAAGATTAGTAATGGTTATGAATTTAATATTGTCAAAATATTTTGTATAAGAATGAATAAACATGCTTGTTTTAACTTTCAGCATGAACCGGGTATGGAAGATAAAAATCATTTGAGCTTCCCACTGTCTCCTACAAAAGATAATTCTATATTAGATGAGGTAAACTTTTATCACATCACATCTGTTGTTTTAAGTTTGTTTTTCAGGAATTTCATCTTTCATATTTTTATTAGTTATTACTGTCAATACAATCTTTCAAGTCAAGTCAAGTTTATGTAGAGTTGTGTGGAATAGCTTAAAACTGTAAAGGAATGATTTTAGTGCTTAACTTGGACTGCTTTATTTTGAAGCTTAACTCCTTTTTTAATTGCATTTATTGAAAATTAATTAAATATCTAGCTTTAGCTTAGAGCATTAACATGTACTTCTAAAAAAATTTGAATTGTAATAAATATTACAGTCGCAAATTCTGTAGCATGTTTATTGTTTTGTAAGAACTGAATGTGTTAACTTTCATATAGTGCTAGAATTGCTGCATGGCAATTTGCCCTCCCCCAAAATATAAATATAATGAAAAAGTGTTTTTTGTTCAATGTTTTGGTACACCAATAATTTTATGTATAACTGATGTCTTTCCCTGCACACTTTCGTTTGTGCTGCTATTTTTGTTTTTATAGCTTTTTTCTCTTACAGTCATTGATTAGATTTTGTTAAAAAAAAATTTATAACCTTGTGTTACAGATGCCTTATGAAGTAGGCATTATTCGTCAATTCCCTTTTTCATCTGCCCTTCAGAGAATGTGTGTTATATCTAGAACTTTAGGGTCTAGGCATATGGATCTGTTTTGCAAAGGAGCTCCTGAGAAGATATCATCATTGTGCCTTCCAGAAACTGGTAAATTATATATTATAATTATATTTAATTAATAAAGAGCAATTATTATTTTGATAAATTACTGTTAGTTAATATACTGTTTTATCAATGAGATACTTTGTCATTTTTTATATGATTAGCATTATTTTAAAATGATTTTTTGTGATGGCTCTTGTTGGTATTATTTCTGTTATTTTAATATTGAGGATGGTGTTTCCAAGAAATCTTTAATATAATCTGTTATTGTTCATTTAGAGATCATTTACAATTTTTATTAGAGGGGGGGGGGAAGTTATAGCAGTTGATATATTATATATTGTTCTTCAATTTTAAGTAAAACCAAAAACTTTTGCCATTATGTGACAAAGCATGCAACGGTCCTTTATGTTCCATATAAGGTAAAAAGAATTGTGAGATTGAGAGTACTTGTAAAAAACTGAAGGCTTACTGCAGTTTTATGAGATAGCCCTATTTCAAACTAACCTTTTATAAAGTGAAAGACATTAAAAATACCTCCATCTAAAAAATTTCTCTTTAATTGTTTTTTTTTTATTAGCACTGCATTTTTATTAACTCAAGTCAAAGTATTTTAAAAAAACCTATTAAATATATTTAAAAGGCAAAACTCTTTATTAAAAGAAAAAAAAATCAACTTTGCTGGTTTGCCATCAGATAAGTATAACACTAATTATTATCATTGGATAGTTTTGATAGAAACAAAGTATGTATTTTTGTTATGTTTTTAAATTTAATCAGGTGCTAAAAATAGCCAAATAGGTTTTAACAGTTCTGTATTTTTCTTTCTCTTGCAAAATACTTATTAAAAATTGTTAATTAATTAGAACTGTGTCTTAAAAATTTAATGATTAATCAGTCTGTTTTATGCAAGATAGTTACATTAAGCACAGTCAATTCCTAAAGGGGAAAGAGTTAAAAATGAGTGCTTGAAAATGACAGGCTGAAGTAAATAATTAAGAGTGATTATGAAATATATTTTGAGTGAAAAAAAAAATCCATACATTACTAATTGTTTTCAAATGTGGTATTTATTTATTTATTATACAGAAACATTCTAATTTGCCTACAAAATGCTAATCATTGCCTTAACTTTTTTATTTTTATTTTTTTAAACCCAGTGACAGATCACTTTTCTATGTAGTGTAGTTTGAATACAGAGAATACCAACCAGTTTTTTTTTTTTTTTTTTTGCAGTAGGTGTTGTGCAAAAGTAGGAAAAAAGTCATACTGTATTTTGTTCAATCTCATACATATATTATGTAATTTAAAGTATGTTTGTGTATTTACATTTTATATATACTTTGAAGTATGACGCACTGAAATAATGCAGAAAATTTGTAGTTTACAATGCTTAAAAGGTTGTCCTTTATTTTTTAAGCAAAAAACTGGTTTTTTTTTTTTTTTTTTTTTTTTTTTTTGTATGAGTGTGTGTGTGTCCTCACTGCTATCACTCATTTTTCCAAGGCCTTTATTTTGTCAGACTGGAATAAATCATCAAACTGCTACTTTTTTAAAAACTGTCTCTATTTGATGCTAAAAAGCTGTTTATATGTTATTTTTGTTTTTAGACTTTTATTGGCTTTTCTCCTGTAAATTTCAGCCACAAGTTGTAACCAATTTTATTTGAATGCTCTTCAACATACTCTGTATTCAAGCAGTTTTTAAATTTCAGACATATAAGATTGCCAAGGAGTGCTAGCTTTGTTTTCGATTACTGACACTAAATTTTTCTCTCTGTTTGATTTCTCTCTTCTAAGAATGAGTACTTGATACATCAATGCATGCAGCCATAAAATTTCTTATTATTTATGATACAGCTGTTCTTAGGTCATTTGATTTTAGAAGCTAGTTTTTGCTATGGAGTTTGATGAATTTTTTTTAAAAACTCTTTCTTTTAAAACACTCAATGAGTAAAACTGGGAAACGTTTATTATATCTCATCTCACATTTTCGTGCTTTTAAATATATTGTTATTGATATATATATTTTATTTTTTTAGTGCCAGCTACCTTCCCAGAGTTGCTAAAAGATTATGCCTTACAAGGTTATAGAGTTATAGCCTTAGCCCACCGTAAACTAGACTCAAAACTCAGCTGGCATCATTCCCAAAAAGTGAAACGGTTAGTATTTTATGTTTAAAAGTGCTGTGTAACGGAAAAACATAACACAACAGGTACAAGAGACAGATTGTCTTATTAATATATGCTTCATTTAATTAAAAAATTTTTAAATGTATATATCTATATTTTTTCTTGTGATTATGACATATAATTGGGAGAATAATGAGAATTGCGTATGTAATGGTAATGAGAATTGATCATGGCTGCAATTGATTCTGTGCTTGTAGCATAAATTCACACAATATTTAAAATGTTATTATTTTAATAAGCATCTCTATTTAATTTTCCTAAGCTTCCACAGATGTTTTCAAAAGGTATTTTGTTTGAATGGGCAGTATTTCAAATTGCTCAGTTTTGCAAATGTATGTTGATTATTTCATAATGAAAAATCAACATTTTTGGGTACTTTGACAGTTATGTTTATAGTAGTATACTTATTCAAATAGCATCTGTTGACACCTTAGTATTTTTATTTATCATACCAGTTGTTAGGTTGCCTTGCCAAATGGGTACATCTTATCTTTAAGTGCAGTTGAAGTTTGAAACTTAAGTTTATTATTCACTCTTGTGGCCCCAGCCACAGGATAAGATGTGCCTGGTGTTAAGTTTAAGGTCGCTATGATATTTAATTACGAACTACATAGTCCATCATTCCATTGTTGTGTTATAGGTATAAGGCAAACTTTGAAAATATATATCTATATCAAACTAATTAGCTAGTTCTGGCCTTCACACAGGAACAAGTTTATTTTTATGACAATCACTGATGCATAAAAAATCAGCACAGTGTATGTATTGGCTATCCAATGTTCATTAAAATTATAATTTTTAGCAAACTTCCCATGATCCAAAAGACATCCTTAGATATTGTTGTCACTTAGGAGTGCAATTGTAATTAAATTATCCGCAAAAAAGAATGAATGTCTAATGCTCCAACCTCCCGTCTAAATCTGAAATGCAAAACACCAAAGTAATGCGGGGTATTTGTGCGTATGTCTTTAAAATCTCATCGTATTAATTTAAATAAATTTCCATTGCTTGTCACAAGTTGAAAAAATTATTTCTCCAAAAAATAAAACAAAGAGTCACACATTTCCAATCTCACAGAACGAAACAAAAAAAAAGTTGGGCTGAAAGAAACAACAGTGAGATAAACTGTGGCAAGTCAAAAAGAATTTTTCCAAATGAGTAATGTATTAAAATGAGTATATTTATGCACAAAATATTTAACAATTAAATAATAATAATTCAGAATATATAAAATAGCTTTTTTTTCTCCCATCAATGTTTGCGGGAGTCACAATTAATCAGTATACCAAATTTCATCCGATTCTGTCAAACAATCTGAAAATTAAAGTGTTTTTAAGAAAGCGATCTTTCCTTCAGATGACAGCCAAGACTCAATAACACTGACAAAAAAGAAAGAATAAATAAATAAATAAAAATAGGGAAAAAGTCATTCAGCTAAATACCCTAGGAGAATGCGAAGGTGAGATTGATGCATGCATAAGAGAATTTCTCTTGTGGGTCCTTTGCAAGTTATGGGAAGACTCCAAAACTCAAGTGACTTCAAAAAAATTTAAAAAGTTTTTTTTTAAAGAGGGACATACAATGAGCCCATATAAATGTGAAGTTATTTTAAAATTACTGTTGCATGTATTTTTGATGTGACTTAACAAAAAATAAAAACCACATGCTTTCCTTAAATTGAATATTTTATCTTATAATCTCTACTTATTATAAAAGAAGGTGTCTGTGTGTGTGTGTGTGTGTGTCTGTCGGCAGCGTTACGGACAAACGGCTACACCTAGAAACACCAAATTTGGTATTCGGGAAGATGTAAATATGTAGTTGTGCACCTCGAAGCGATTTTTTCAAAATTCGACCTAGATTTTTTTAAATTTTGTTTTATGCGATTTTTGGCATTTTTTCTCACGTAATTCGTAATAACGGCGGAAATTACGCTCGCAGCAAAATGGCATTTGTATCATCGGATAGAGGAGAAAATTTTCTTTTAAAAACAGTTTGTTCTGAATACTTAACCTGATTTACCGATTTTTAGGAATTTTTTTACTAAACATCTGCTTCGCGATTTTTTTTCGTAAAATAATTTTAAAACTGTCGCATCTTGAATTCTATCCGTCATAACTTTCAGATATTTTGACAAATCATGAAACATTCTTTTCTCCCTCTTTTAAAATAAAAACGAAAAAATTATGTAAATTAGATGATTTTTTACGAATTTTAATGCAGCCTAATGTTTAGAATTTAATAGCATCAGCGCGATCTTACGCGCTTACGCCATTCATTACATTGCGATCACGGCACGAGAATTTATGTTCGGCTGTTGCCACAGAAAGGATTAGAAAAAAGGGTTTTTTCAACCAATCGAGTTTTTAAATGGGATATCAGAATTTCAATTCGCAAGTGAGGATCTATGACGTCAAATGCTTTAAGATACCTAAAAATTACGCCATAATTTTAACTCATTTATTCCAGCTCTATTTTCAACACAGGGAGACGATATTTTGATTAAAATTTACTGTAGAAATAAACTAAGAAATTCACGATTATTATTATTAGAAGTGGTATTTTAATCCGGTGCTTATTTAAAAATTGAAATGTTTTCACGGCGCTGAAAATGTTCATTTTAAAAGTTACAAAGTTCGTTTCAAAGCGCGATATATTAAAATTTTTCTATTTATTATTTTTATTTTTGGCATTTATTTTAGCGCAGGCGTTGCCTAACATACGCATGCAGGTTGCAAGTATAGTTTTATTTTAACGTTGAATTACGTTCCTCCATAAAGGTCACGTAAAGTTTTAATGATACCGTTTGAAAACAATTATGCGCAATATCGAAAGTAACTCCGAAATTAATCTACCGGGGTATCCTTTACGGCAGTCAAACAGTGACGTCATAAATTAAAAAAAATTTGTGAAATTTGTAAACTCTGCAACTCTAACGCCCTGTCACAATTAAAATGGGAATAAGTAGCTCCTCGAGATTACACAGTTTGATGTTTTTCAGGAGACAGGACTATGGAGGATATAAAAGATATCGCTATTGGATATTTAAAATGGCACCCCTTGGATATTTTCTCCCCACAGTAAGATGAAATGGTTTACGGCGCTAAATACGCCAATCTTATAAAACTATGTATAAATTAAATATATATGGAGAGTTTCCTTAATGGCAACCATTATGTGAAATGATTATTATTTATGGTAATGCGTAAATTGCAAAGAATCGCCACAGAATCAAAAGATCCCATTGAGGCCAAATAATCTAAGCTGTTTCTTTTAAGGGAGCCTTGAAGAGGGAGAAGCGAGTATAGATAGTATTAATGTACGTAATAGGTAGTATTATTAGATTTGTAAAGATAGTATGAATAAATCGCAATGTACCACGTTAATAAATATTTCATGAAATTAAAAGTGTTTATCCTTTTTCAACGGTTGTCTTACAACCAACTAAACGAAAAGTAATTCTAATTTGCGTTAATATATCCCGCAGTCATTTCAACAGAGGGGATTACTTGAACTTTTTTAAAAATGAAATTCTGTTTTGTCACATGCAGATATGATTTTAGTAGTAAAATATTCCCTTCTTCCCGTATGAAGAGCCGGTGCGCAGCTATTTTAAAAACATCTCTTGAAAATAGCATAAATGAATTCAGAAGACCTCAAAACGTGTAAATACACCAAAATCTCGAAGTCGAATTTTTTTCATGATTGCAATACTTTCCTTATATGGTACATTTTTGGAAAGAAATAAATGGTGCTCCATTTCATGTAGTGTCTTAGGTATTTAATGCTACAACTTGAGCCTAAAAAACAGTATGATGTAGAAATAAGACATTTTGAAAGCCAGGAGTTCTCTGCAAACCATTAAGCTTTCCACTTTTTTGATTGTGAATGACACTGACGTAGTTTTTTGAGTCATTATACTGCAATGATCAGGTTAGTACTCATGACACAAACTTTACATTAAGAGTCAAATAATTTTGCTCTTTTTTTTTTTTTTTTTAAATTCCACATCACGAATAATTTCGAATTACACATGTAAGGAAAATTTTCGTTTCCTACCGTGCGAAGAACGGGCACGCAGCTAGTAAAATAATAAAAGCTCCTTAAATTGAGTATTTTGAGTATAATCAAAAATCTGTTTAAAATCGGGAAATTGATATAAATTAAAAAAAAAAAAAAAAGTTTGTGCAAGAAAAAATTCTTTCTTTACTATGAGATAAATTTAATGGTAACCATAGGCATTTTCTGAATATTTTCTGGGACGGTCAATGATTACTTCAACATATGGTTACCATGTTGGAAAGTAGGAAAAAAACAGTATACAAAAATGCAGGGGTGGGCAAGTGCCCCCTTGTCGTATGCTGCCGACGCCTATGATGATAACTCTGCATGAAAATGTTACAAAAAGGCAAAAGTAAGTCAATTCATGCCCAAAGCATTTAATAACTATAAACTGATTAAGATTTAAACCATTTTTTTTTTTGCAGAAATTTGATTAAATTAATAAGCATTCTAAATTTTAAAATAATTCATTCAACAGTCTTTATGCTCGCAGTGAAACTGAGCAAATAAAACAATTAAAACTTTGTAAAATAACACATGTAAAAGGTACATATCAAACTGAACTGATTACAATCGAAAAAACTTTTATCTTCTTTTAAAAAAAAAAATCGATTGAAATTTTTTAGACTGAAACACGTGTTGAATTTGATAAGTACCTTTTATGTGTGTTATTTTACAAAGCTTTTATTATTTTATCTTTTAAACATGTTTCTTTTGAGTGTTTTTTGTTATGCTGAACAAGTAGAAGTTTTGATAACCTTAATTGTTCCAGAAAGATACACATTTGTTCTACTATTATAAAGGATAGAAATTTTCAATTCAACAATTAAGATTTTTTAAATATTGTCCTTTCCTCCACTATCCAAAAATAAAAAAATATTTCAAAAATGGCAATTTGTGTTTTGTGCGAGTAGGTAGATGGTGGGAAAATCCTGAGGCAGAATATTAGTAACTGCGGATACTATGAGTAAAATAGTTTTTCCTCTTGGATAACTTGAGACTTCACAGTTGTGCCTTCAATTTATGGATGTTATAAAGGTTACTTGAAATATTCAGCTATTTCAAGTTGATCCACAGTCATGAGCTAAATTTTGCAAAATTTGCCATGTTTCATGTCAAAAATGAAAAACTGAAATGAGCTTGGTGATATCTCCTCTACTTGTTGAGAAATCATCAAACTCAAATGTCATCCAATTGGAATTTTAAAGATTCTTTTGTTCGAATTAGCCAATTTATATGCAACAAAATGAAAATGCATTAACTTTAGACTAGATTAAAAGATGAGCAGATTTTCCCCAAGCACACAACGCCGTACTTCAAGTATTAGATGTGTAGAGTTCAGGAACCATTTGACTTTTTTCTCGTATGATTTTTTTATCCTATTTTTTTATCTATCCTCTGATTTTTTTTATTTTTTAAGAAAGTTTTGTTTCCTGCGCAAAGAGCAGGCAATCAGTCGATAATCTAATAATCTACCAATCAGCATTATAATGATCGCAGGTAGCATATTTTTTAGAATTATGAGTTTGTAAAAATTATTTAATTAATAAAATAAAAATGTTGTGGGGTTAGTATGTGGTAGAAAAAAAAATTATTGTACAAATAAGCATTTTTATGAAAATTCATAATACAGACTTTACATTTAGCAGTAAAATATCAACACAGGAGAGAGATTTGATATTCATATTATTTCATGAAACATTTGAAATGTTATTTTATGCATAAAATTTTGTCTTATAAGTAACTCTTCTAAAAATTTTTGTTAAATATTAAGTGATATTAACATAAATCCTGAATTACTTAAATTCGTTAAGGATTTTTTTTATTATAAATACCATATTGTACAAAATTTCTGAGTACATTTATATTAATGTTTCACTTGGATTGACTTTTTTTTTTTTTTAAATAATTTTTGTTTGTTTTAGGGATCAAGTTGAGAAAGATCTGACATTTTTGGGTTTACTAATAATGCAAAATACTCTGAAAGAGGAAACTACACCTGTAATAAGGTCATTAATGGATGCAAAAATAAGATGTGTCATGGTTACAGGTTTGTTCATATTTTCATGTTCATAATTTTGATCTTTAACAAAAGTTTGATATGTTTGAAATTGTTGGATTGCAACTCAAAATTTAAAACTTTTTGTTTTTGTTTTTTTGTCAGTCTTCTAAATTAAGTATATTTGAAATATTTAGATAGTCTGAGAAACAAAACAGTGATCTCCCTAGACACTTTTATTAACTGGGTTGCATTATGATACAACTGTGTGTGAAAAATTGGGTAAACTTTTTGAGGGAATGGGGTTAGCAATGCACCTAGTGAAAAACCTAGGAAAGTAGTTACTTAAATTTATGAGATTGCTTTCTAAGTGAATTACTGTCATGTAACCTTTACAAGATTTGGACATATCTGTTTGGCTGTTATCCCCATTAAATAGTATAGATTTTTAAATCATCAAGCTTATTATTGTTTGCTGACCGTGCCCAGTTACTTAGAAACATAATCAACCATATCGAGTGGTGGTTCACCTAGAAAGTGATCTTGCTTATACCTCAAAACTTCTCATGAACTTGCTTTCCCAAAGCTGTTTTAGTTAGAAATCTAGAAGTTTAAATATATACAGTGGACTCTCTCTTAACCGACTTAAATAGGACTGGAGGTGAGCCATTTTAGCGAAATTCCAGTTAAAATGGAGAACGAAAAAATACATATACATATGATGTTATGGTAAAAGCCCAAAGTCTGGTAAAACCTAGATTTTACGAAAGTGGCTTGGTGAAAGTCCGACGTGTGCTTTAATAGGATTTCTTACATTTCAGGCTTTTACCAAGCTTTAGCGGCAATTCCTAGGAGTTACCAACGCCCTCTGATAAAAGACCGAAATGAAGGATTACTTATGATAGGATTTTCCATTCGCAGATATATTGTATACAGTGTGTCTCGTTGTATACAAGAAACCATTTTATTTTTGCAAAGAATTTTTTTTAAACGTCTAAGAAGTTGGTACAGAAGAAATAAGTGTATGTGAAATAGTAAAACAAACTTAAGTTGGAGGATAAGAACTCGGAAAGTACAACTGTTCATAGAAATGCTCTACGAAGATGTGTTTGTGCTAATCAGCTGACCTATATTGTAATTCACTATGTGTCATAACAGTCAATCTTTTTGTAACAAGTTGTAAGAAGTATTAAAGAAAAATGTTCTACATTTTCCTTACTTTTTAAATTCCATTATTTTTTATTTTGTTTTCTGTGTTATCAAGTTATATATTTTTAACTATTGTCAAAATTAGTTGTAAAAATTAAGGAAATCTCTTCAGTAGTTATTGAGAGAATTGTGCATTAGTTCAGTTTATCATGTAGGATCTTATTTGTGAAATGGCATAAATATTGAATTTTTAAAATTTTATTTCTTAACTTTTCTAAAAATAATTGTAAGATAGTTCCATATTATTACTTATATTAAATCATGCCTCATTTTCATCATTTTTGCAATTTATATTATCAACTAAAGAACTATGTTTTAACCTTTTTTGAATACACTGTATACAATATATCTCTGCGAATGGAATTCTGAAAAACCCGCGGAATGTGGCCGCCGCGCTTGCCAAAAGGAGCAACCAATCACGTATCACCGCAATGCTGACATACAGCTATGGCACTCCCACGGCGCGCCGATCGCCAACAAGTTTCCCCTCTCCGGCAAAGCGTAGGTGCGGGAGATTGTGTCATCACCATATTTGTGGGAGATGAGAGCCGTTTCAATGTACGTGCCAGCTGCAAAGATGAATCAAAACATGTCTGATGTTTGGCCATATCTCCAATGGCCAACATCAGCAACACACGAGTATACTGTGTGAGATAACCATAAAGAAATCACAGTAGGGTATATCTATGGCGCTTGTAATAAGCAATCCGGCCTTTCCACATAAAATGCGATGCAATGGAGCTTGTAATAAGCAATCCGGCCTTTCCACATAAAATGCGATATACGTTATCAAGTGAAGTCGCTATGCAATAAAAATGAGAGATGAATTAACTAACGGCGATTTTGAGATTTTGAGTAAAGTTTATCTGTTACACATTTATATTTAGAAATTGGGGCTTTCACCATGTTTAAATATAATGCAGAATAGAAAAAAGAAGAACTTGTCCTCAATCTCAGATTACCTACTTAATTATCATAATTAATTTTGTTCAAATTTGTCTTATCCAAATATTAAGGTATTACAACAATAGGAAGATTTGTCACTACATGACACCTATCATGTGTGGTCCCAAAATGACCGAGTAAATAAGAGACTGAACATGGTAGATGGCTGATGTGTGAAGGTCCCAGGTTCGGTCCTATTGCGTGGCTGTCGATCTAATGGGCTGGAGGTTTGGATGGTTTTCTCCACATGTAACCAAATACTTGTTAGAACCCCTTAAAAAGTCCTCCACCCAAGGCATCTCATTCTAGGCAGATACCCCTCGTGCAGGCTTGTTGTAACACACAAACAGTAATACCATCTTTAATTTTTATTTCTTGTAACTTTTCGAAGAATAATTGTAGATAGTTCCATACGAACTTGATGTAGTTGTATTCATTTATAATCGATTATACTTTTTTGTGTAATCGTAATTCAGTCATATTCTAGAAATTTAGTTTTATAAATAATCTAATATAATCGTAATCTGGAAACCTAAATCCCCATGTTCTCATAATCTAAAAATTTAATTTTCTGAATAATCATGGTACAGCCGTAATCTAAGCATCTCGTAATCGTAATCACTTGAAACAATTACAAGAGTACGTTCACTCAGTTTTAGTTTTTACATCAAATGAAGATGACAGAAAAAAAACCATACAACTGTGTATGAAGTCTTTGTCAAAAGCAGGAGCCCCAAGAAATTTAACAGTCTATTCAAAATGCTGAAAAAATCTTGAATCCCAGTGTAACATGTTCATTCACATTGTTACAAAGATGTAAAGCCAAAATTTATTCTTTCTGTGGCCAGCATTGCTACCTCTGTTGGTTCTCTCTGGACCTAATTAGAATTTCAAATTTTTGGCAGTGCAATGGGAAGATTGAAAATTGACTTCTTAAAACTAAAAAGCATCCTGCTAGGCAAAAATTAGAAAAGGATATTCTGTTATTATAATGTGATTCATGAAGGGGTAAAATGGAGGAAAGAATTGGTGGTGTGTGTGTGTGTGGGGGGGGGGGGGGATTATTGAGCTTATTTTCTAGCTGTAATTTATTATTACTTCCTTGTACGTAGTATAAGGAAGTAATGTGATCCCGAAAAATTTTGGGGGCCAAATTTCGACAAAAAAAACGATTTTGACTACCTCTAAATTTAATTTTAAGAATTTTTTCGATGCATCTCATCGTAGGCTAGCATGCAGGATCATATTAACGCGTCTGCAACTCATTTTGACCAGTGGCGAGTCTATTGTGGTCAGTTTTTCCATGCCGTCTGTACGTACGTACGTATGTTCGTACGTACGTACGTATGTATGTAACTCGCATATCTCAAAAACTATTGGTCGTAGAATGTTGAGATTTGATATTTAGGATTGTTCTATGATCTAGTTGTGCACCTCCCCTTTTGGTCGCAATCGAATGTATAGTTTATGTACAGGACCGCCCAAAAGATTCGAAATACATTACGCTCTATGGGCCGAAATTCATTAAACTCGCTTAACTCAAAAACTATTAGGCGTAGAATGTCGAAACTTCATATTTTGGATAGTTGTAACATCTAGTTGTGCACCTCCCCTATTGGTTCCATTCGACTGGATAGTTTATCTACAGGACCGCCCAAAACATTCGAAATACATTACGCTCAATGGGCCGAAATTCATTAAACTCGCATATCTCAAAAACTATTAGGCGTAGAATGTTGAAACTTTATATTTAGGATTGTTGTAACATCTAGTTGTGCACCTCCCCTTTCGGCTCCATTCGACTGGATAGTTTATCTACAGAACCGCCTAAAAGATTCGAAATACATTACGCTCTATGGGCCGACATTCATCAAAGCGTTTTTTAGAGGTTTTGGGCTATTTCAAACGACTCAGGAGTGATATATGCTGTAAAGAGTTAGAAAATGAATTTCTCCATTAAAAAAAGTGTCTTTATCATTTACAGTTCTGCTACAGGAACACTCAAAAGATTTCAATACATTACGGTAAATGGCAATTTTAGGGGCATTCATCCATTTCAAGCACAATACCGTCCTACCACATAAGTTAGTTAATGGTCCGACCACGGTCACGTGCCTCCCTCAAGAACTATGCCAAAAGTCGCCAAGCTTGGCGACTTTTGGTGTACGTGTGTGCATATTTAACTCTCAAATCTCAAAAACTATTATGAAATTTCATATGTAAGATTGTTGTAGCATCTAGTTGTGCATCTCGATTTTTGGTTCCAATCTGCTGGAGTTTCTTTACAGGACCACCAAAAAGAATTTCAGTACTTTAATGTCTATGGACATCTTCAATATAATACAATTGTAGTCAGTCATTGTTTGGTACATGCCCAAAATCTCGCCGTCTGTCCTCGACATTGGCGAGTTTTGCCGAAATGTCGCCAAATTTGGCGATAGTCAGTCATTTGGTCCATGCCCAAAATATCGCCATTTGTCATCGTTCTTGGCGAGTTTTGGCGAAATATCGCCAAATTTGGCGATAATCTGTCATTGTTGGTCCATGCTTAAAATCTCGCCAAATGTCGTCGACATTGACGAGTTTCGCCGAAATATCGCCAAATTTGGCGCCAAAAATTATTTCTTATTTTGTATAACTCTAAAACTTTAACCCGTACAATTTTGAACTTTTGTATTTAGAACTATATTATAATATCTAACTGTTTTCAATATCTTTTTTGACAGCAATCGACTGGGAATTTATTTACAGGGTGAGCCAAATGACTTTAAATACATTAAGGTGTATGGATGCATTCAATTCATTGAAAGTCAGTGGTCCATGACTACTTTGGCTATCCCCAAAATCTCGCAAACTATCTCAAGTTTGTCGGCTTTTGGTGAAATATCGCCAAATAAAGTGTCAGAAGGAAATCTTTCAAATTGAACTCAGCTTGGCGATATCGAAATATTTGGCTAGAAATCTCTATACCTTACTATTATTGATATTTTATCTCTTTCAAACAAATAAGTTTAGAGGAAGTGCGTAAAAAACATTTTTGAATTAATAGACGTGCAAGGAAGTCATGTGTTGGACACATCAGATTTTTTCATTTTGTTAGCATTCAGTAACAAATGTTCTGTTACTGAATGAGCTGAGTTTTAATCCCCATAGCCCCCTTCGTGGGTGCACCCATGGTAGTAAATAACAAATATTTTTATTTAAAGAGAATTTTGATAATAATGAAGTATTTACTAAATAGTTTCACCCAGTTCAGATTCATTTAATGTAGACTTTGGAGTAATTAAGGAACAGTACTAAGAAAGGTATTTCTATATTTTGCAAATAATTAACTTGTTAAATAAGGATGATGCGTTTTTAATTCCCATTCAAAAAATTACTAAACCCATTTATATGCCTTAATAAACGTGTTCTAATAATTTTGACCCGAAAAAATGGATTAGCACACTAATGGATCAAATTTCACAGTGTACTTTGATAAAAACTGTGTGTACATATTCATTGTTTTTCTGATATTATAATTTTTATTACATTGCACAATATATAAAAATGTTTATTTTGTAGGGGATAATTTGATGACTGCAATGAGTGTTGCTAGAGATTGCCATATGATACCAGAATCTGACAAAATTATAACTGTAACAGGAATACCACCAGATCATGACAAACCAGCTCAGCTCTTATTTGAATATGCTGAAACTCCTGTAATGAGCCACTCCAACTCTGTAGTTTCTACTGCATTATCTGTTTTAGGAGATACATATCCAATGGTTTGTTTCAGTTAATAAATTAAGTTCTGTTAATGTGGATTTGTAAAATCTTAATTCAGTGAATTCATTTAAGACAAAACTGAAGGACAGTAATTTCTTTTTGTGTTAAAACAATTTCGTGTTAAGATACATAATAAATTGATATACATGCCGCTATATCATTTGTGTTAACTGATTATTAATTGTACACATTTTCCACTATGTATATCTCATATACTATTAAAATTATATTCTTAAAATCAAATAACAGATAGAAATCAGAGTTCTTGTGTTTACTAAGATCAGTTTTGAATAGTTATTTTTCTTCCTCAAATTTTTTCGATAGTACATAAAATGTTTCAATTATGTAATTCTTTTAGGTATGCAAAGCTAATACTGCTGTTAATTCAGAATGAATGTTACATATTTTATACTTCAGATAAGTTTATTTTTCATTCATTGACACCTACTTTAATGCTACAGTATTTATAATCACATGCATATTAAATTTCACGTACACAATAGGCCACCCGCCTAATTTTTTAGACTTGTAGACATTAATATTCTGAAGAATTTCAGCTTTATATTTTTAAGTGCAAGGTGCTCAACCACCCCAAACCCCATTGTAATTTTTTTATGTTAAAAAAATAAAAGCATGCAAAATTTCTGTATATTTTGTAAAAAATGATAATGTAAATATATTTCACCCTTTACTTTTGCAAAGTAGTGTCTAAATAGGGGTCGATGCAGACAAAAATTGGACCTGTTTTGCAGGTCTTTCACAAAATTACAATTGATTGAAATGGCCCCTTCACAAAAATACAATCTGTTAAAATGGTCCTTCATTGGCATTTTACCCTATATTTTAATCTGTTTTATCTATTATTTTAACCCAAAAAAGTGACTTTTATTAAAAATTGGCGTGAAATTTAACAAAAATAAGTCAAAATTCACAAAATTAAGTATTAAAATTCACAAAAATAAGCAATTTTCACTACAATAGGGCCCTGGAAAAAAATCCTGGATTGAACCCTGCTAAAACTGATTTTTTCTTAGTGTCTGATGAAATGCATTTTAAGTTTGCTTCAGCCACCTGCAGCAAAAATTGCTTTTTATCTTAAAAATTTAAGATTTTATTGAAACTTTCAATATGGGAATGCCTTGTTCTGCACTCACATTCACCACTCATAAATTTTAAAGTTTTTTTTTCTTTATGGTAGTCATTATTGTTGTTTCATTTATCAGGAGAAAGGATTAAAAATGACTTGCCCATGTTCATATAATAATTCTGCTGTTCTCCTTGTTGCAAAGTCGCACATTCCCACACCATCTTTGAAAATGTCAGGTTCACATCTTGCATTACATTTTTTAAGCATTGCATAGCTGCCATTTGCTCTGCAATTCATTTTTCTTCTAATCAAAAAAGAGAAAAAGTCCTACCTAATCATCAGATAAGCACCACATATGACAGTCCATCATGCAAAAAGCATAATCTCTTTGTTTATTGATAGTATGGGCAGAAGCAAGATGTGCTTCTGCCCATATTTTTGTATATAAAAGAGGACCTAAATGAAAGTCTTAAAATCTGCCTTTCTTCCCTTGTTGTTAGATTGAAAGCACTTCTCTGATCTCAAAGTAAATGTTCTTGTAATTTGGCCATCCATTGAGCATGGTGAATAGAACCTTGTGCTCGCCAAAGTACTTTTGTTGGTGTCAGACAAGACAGCCAATGTCAAATCGATAAGTTCTTTCTAATCGTCCCTGATATAAGATTTAGCTGTTTCCATTTAATAATTCCATATAATAGTATATACTTAATAGCTGGTTTTGCAAATACCTTTGTTTCTCCATTTAGCTTATGATTATCCCTCACAACACCATTTAAGACGGTCTTGAATTTAATAAAGAATGGAATTGCTGAAGAACTTTGAAGCCCCAAACATAAAATAAATGTCTTTTCCAAGACTAATATTATATGTTGGTGCCAAACTAAACCAGAGACGTTCACATTCAAGTTTTCTTTCTAGTAAAGCATACACTTCATTTAAACAGCAGTGTTTATGCTTGTTGTGTCAAAGCATAGTGCTTGAACCAGTTCTGTGATATTCTACTCATTCAGTAAAATACATGCAGTATTAATTGCCCCTTGCCAAATGCAGAATTTGAAAATACATCATTAATTATTTAAAATAAACAATTTAATGTAAAATTAAATGTTTTACTTCAACATTGTTTCTTCAGTTGGTTGTAAGGTGAACTAGAATTCTTATTTTGCTTTAGTATTTCCATTCATTTTATCGATAATTATAAACACTGTGACATGTAATAATATCTTTTAGAAGTGATGTACATATTAACAACAAATTAATTTTACACAAAAAACTTCTTGGAAAAATTAAAAGTATTTCTGAATCAACTTATTTGTTGCATTTCCTATACTCCTGTTAAAAGTTGGGATCATTGAGCACCCTCTTAAAATTTGTGTATGAAGCTGAACCTTTTCCAGCATTATACTACTGATGAGTCTTAAAATAAATAAATAAAGGATAGCCCGGTCTCTAGCTCAGAAAAAGTATTTGAACTACCCTTATATATATGACAAATCTATCTTCCTAGATTACTCGTCACATTTAAGAATTTCCCAAACCCATAAAATATTATATGGCAAATTGGAATTGACTGTATTTAGAATGATTTTTATGTTTTCCTAAAAGCTTTTTCTCTCTCCTACTTACTAAATGGTTAATTAAAAAAAGTTTAAATGTAAAAGGTGTAGATTACTATAATCATAATTGAGTAATCATATCTGTTTTTCTCAAAGAAATACTGTCACTTTTTACAGACAAATTTTTAAAAATCTTAAAATTACTATATTTACACAAATTTACATTAGTAGCATTAAACCTCTAATGTAATGTAAATTGTTTATTAATGTTTCAGTTATGTCTTCTCATTTATATGTCATTTCAGATTGGTCCCTTTGAAGACATGTAAACTGTGCTTTACTGTATTTTTAAAACCTTTGAGTTAATGTGAATTAAAAATATATTTTATTTTTCTCTGCTAAGCTATTTAGAATTTTAAGATTTTTGGAATTTTCATATTTTGTTTTATATTTAAACACGAAGATCTTTTTTGCAGATTAATAATTCATTGGATTCGAAATTGTATCATTATCACTTTGTGATGGATGGAAAAGCATTTGCTATAGTAAGAGTTCACTTTCCTGAAATACTTCCAAAGGTATTTATTTTCTTTATATTAGTTATATACTCAATGATTATAAATAAACTAGGCAATTTAATGATGGTAAATGTGCTTTAAACTCTTCCTGAATAGCTGAGCCAATCATTTATTGGAATAGCATAAAAACATTTTATCTTAGGAACTTCATTTTCACAGTAGTGCAATGTGTTTTATTTCTAATAAAATGTATTAGGCATGGATATTCTAATAAGTGTAGGAGAAATGTTTCTGAAGTGGAGCATCTAGGATTTTAGTTGGAAGGGGCTACAAAAACATCTGAATTTGGTTATAGTAACCCCTTTCTAATAATAAAATATTCTGTACCAGTCACTCTTCTATACCACAGAAGCTTATTTATATCATTTCAGTGCTGGTCATATCTATAGCTTTCTCATGGGAGGGGTTCAGCTGTGAGAAGGGGGTTGAGTGTCCATTCTTACTGTAAAATTGTATTCATGGTAAATTTTACTATAAATAACTTGTAGAAAATTTCAGTAACATTAGAAATTTTTTAGTAATCTTTAAGTAATTTTTTTTAATAACCCATTCAAATGTAGAGCTTACAGGTGGCTATTTGGCCAAAATTAGCATTTTTGCATAGACTAGGGAGGGGGAAGTTCAGACCCCCTAACCCCCCACCAACCTTAGGTATGTCTGTGCATTCCGCTATAATATCATAAATATTTAAATCCTTTTCCCGATGTTGTAACTGAGTTCAACTATATTTATATTATTTATGGTATTTCATAATTCTTATAAATTTGCCTTTGTAATAAAACAGTACAACTGATGAAAGATATTCTGGATTATTAGACTTTGATATAATGTCTCTTTAAAAAACTGCTGGAAGATATATTGCATTATTTGATAAAAGAATTGCTCAAAGAATTTACTGAATTTAAAGTATGCTGGAAGTAAGATTTGTCATTGATTTGTTGCCATTATTTAATTTATTTTAATTTAAGCTTATGTTAACACCAGTTAAAAGTATAGTCCTAAACTTGTAGTAAAAAATTTGAAAAGGTATTTCGACATTAAAATGGTCAAAATTATTTCAGCCACTACCATGGCTGCCTATAGCATGAAAGGATACAGCAGTTGAAACTGCTATATCTATTCTTGATTTTTTTGAGGTGAGAAGGGTGTTCCTTATATTATCGAATGATGCTTGCATCAAGTCATTGATTGTGTCATCTGTTGTTAAGATCTATAATGATTTGCAAAAAAGGGCTATCTTATTGTTATTCGGCAATTTTCCTGAAGTCAACTTCTATTTTGGATTAATTTTAACAGTTCTAATGTGTAATACTTTTTTAATGTGTTAACTATTAGCTTATGTTTTTTTTTTTTCTTTTTCAGATTCTTATTCGAGGAACAGTCTTTGCGAGAATGGCACCAGATCAAAAAACCCAATTAGTCGAATCTCTGCAGGAAGTTGGGTAATTAAAAAACAATTTTGAGGCTCTAATTTAATGTAAAAATAGAAATTGCATAAAAATCGACTAGATAAACTTGCTTTTTTTAAAATAATAGGTTAAATTAATTAATTCATAAGATGTTTGTAATCTTACTAATCTTTTAAGTCTAATAAAATCATAAAATTTCATACTAAAATTTCAATACTTAAATCATGCATTATCCATAAAAAATAGTAGTTTGATGATATTTAGCTACCTTTACCATAGATTATATAAATTATGAAGTCTACATTAGATGTTAATTACTTGTAACTCTCCCTGAAAGATACAAGTTGGCGCATACAAATAAGCAAACTCTAATCCTTATAAATAAAAATGAAAATCTGTTTGTGTATTATTTGGCTGTATTGCATACCCTTGGCTGTGTTGCCACACTGTTTGACCAATTGTTTGAAATTTTTCTGAAATTCATAAAAAGATACAAAGCAAATTTTGTTCAACTTTAAAAATCAGATAATCCACCCATTTCCCAATTTTTTGCTATTTTCAGCTCTTTTGAATTCCAAGAGTAAAAAATTTTAATCATTTAAATGACACAAACTTGGGTATCATAACATTCACATCTTTGACATTGGTCACATTAGGCATTGAAGGGAAAATTGTGATTCCAGCTCATTCAAAATAGCTTCTCAAGATCACCCAGTTAAACTTTTTTTTTTTTTTTTTTTTTTTTTCACAAATAAAATGATTTCCTCTGAATTAAGCATTGATATAAAAGGGAATGTTCCCAGCAAAGCCAAATCTTTTGAATGTGAGAAGTTTCCACCAACATGCTCCCAGAGAGATTCTTTAGAAGAGCATTCAATTCTGATGATGGGAATAAGGTTTTGAAAAACGTGTGGAATTTCTTGAGTGTGTTTGTGGGAAATTTTTTCCATTGGAAAGATTCTGGTTTTTTGGGAATAGCCTTAAGGATTAATATACTGAGGTTTCAATCTTTAAATTGTTTTAGTTCAGCAACAGTTGAAGCGTCGGCTTACAAATGAAATTTAGATTTCTGATGAAAGTGTGATTCCGATGACAGCAAATAAAATTGGGTTTTATGATATTTATTGTGACTCAAACAATAAACATTGAAATTTCATGAAGTTTTGAATAGATATTGCCAATGTATTATAAATTTTGATGGCTCAAATGATTGCTAAAATTTGCAATTAACCCTTTCATGAGCAATGATTAGAACTTCTAGCCACATATTTGTAACATTTATGCTGAGCATGACAATATTCAGAAGCATTAGTCAATTTTCCTATGCCTAGAAAAGTTATCCATATTTCTTTAAATTGATATCGGAAATTTAACTATTACAGGCATCTGCAAAAACTAGAAAATATGATAAAAGCTTGTGCCAGAAAGGGCTAAATTACGAATTTTAAAAATGGGAAATTTGCTGCAGTAGTGTGGATTAAAGCACTACTTTTTTTTTTTTTTGTTGAATTTAGCATTGAGTGGCAACAAACAAGTTGTTTCTGTAGTAACTATAAAGTTCAAATAAAAAAATAAAATTAGGTATGATGCATGTCATCTTTTGAGCAGAAAACTTTCAAAACGTCAGAGTAGTATTTAAAATGATAAGTGCTAATTTTGTTTAATTAGTTCTGTCAACTTTTGGTATAATTTTTTTCTGTCAATATTTATATTTTCAAAAATTCAGTTTATTAAACTGCCAACTTAAATGTTCTAGTTGTTTGATTACATAGTGAAGTAATGTATTGTATGAATTGTATTTATTTGTTTACAAAAAGTCCCGTTTTTTGGTTATCCATTTGACTAATTCACTTTTTCCCACCCTCCTCATTCTCTTTTAGCTATGTTGTTGGAATGTGTGGTGATGGAGCTAATGACTGTGGAGTAAGTACATTATTAAAGTACTTTGTTAAAACTATTCTTTGAATTAGAGCAGTTTTTTTTCAATCCTGGAAGAAACAATGATATTGTTTTTTCCAGCATCTAATCAAACATCTAATTGTAAAAAAAATCAATTAAGGAAGTCGGGGGAAATTTAATTTTTTTTTTTTGGTACTATTTCAAAAAGAAAGAAAATTTAACTATTATTTATAGTAAAAGTAATTAAAATACACTAAACATCTGTAAAAATCTGCTTTGGCTGCTACACACAGCGTTCTTCGATTGTACTGGTCTCTCCTCTTCCTTGCATGAGCAAAACGTTTCATACTTCCTCAATGCTTGCATTGTCATTTATAGTGAGATATCTGTTGAGCAAATTTCTCGGGATTTTCAAAAAAAGAGCAAAGTTCTGTTATGTTGTACTGATATTCTCTTAAAGTGTACTGATATTTTGGTATTCTGGATCAGATGCGAAAGGGCTACGCTAAGTTTGTTGAATTTTAGATCATTAATATCTCATTCTTCCTTTATCTTCCTTTTCATCATACCTGTGTAATGTAAATACATATAATTATAAAATTGCTTCAATCAAATCATACATAAATTGCACATTAAACACTTGTTCTAATAGATTTGACTGATTGAAGAACTGAACACCATAATAGCACAGTACAAAGCAGCTAAATATCCTAATCATAATGTTAAGAAAGAGTAAAGAAAATCAACGCAACAGAAGACAGTCAAAAGAAGGAAACAGATTTCACTACTGCAATTTTGTACAGCCGTAATGTCGCTACAGAAATTGCAGATGCTACTTTAAGAAAGAGTTGGGATATCAATAAAACCCAATTAAAAAATATCTTCAAGGAAATATTTTCAAACAAGGATTTAATTAAAAAGAAAAAGAAAAGAAACCTTTCCAGGAACTTACAAAATTAATGCGACTTTTGATGAAACCAATAAAAAAGGAAACTACACAGGTACATCAAAAAGGAAAAGGAAGAATGAACATATTGATGATAAAAAATTCTATAAATTTAGCCCAGCTCTTGCATGCCTTGCTCAGAACACTAAAATATCGATCAGTGCACTTTGACAGCACTGAGAAAATAACTGAAAATGGCAAGAGTTCTGTTTTTATAAACTAGAAATTTGTTTAACAGATGTTGCTGCAAATGACATGGCACTAAGAAGCAGGAGCATTGATGACCCATAGAATGGTTTCATTGGTGTGGTGTAATTGAGTTGGCTTTTTGGTCATTTCTAGAGTGTTCCCATCCTAGGGATTCAATCTCCTATTTTTGTGACAGAAAATCTAATTTTTCTAGAGTGGGCTTAGCCTACATCCCTAGCAAGTTGCATTTCAAATATTTTAAGTACTTGTGTTTTTCCTTTGAAAAATACTGATGTAGTATCTCACCCAGTTATTGCATGTAAAAATAAATTATGAGCTTGACATCTTGGATATGAAGTTAAACTTTGTGATGAATATATTTTTGTTTCAACTTGAACTTAGCCATGTCTTAAAAAGTAAATAATTCTGCCAGTAGTAGTTTGCATAATCAGTATTATTAACAAATAGACATCTTCACTAATAACAATAGTTGTATTTGTGTTAAACTTTTCCTAAGCTTCTTCAGTTGCCAGGACATTAGTGTCATTGTTAGCTTATTTCGCAAAAATGTCAGCATCTTTTCATTTTTGAGATTTTAGGAAAAGAAACTTGTTATATGTATTAGCAAAAAAACTGCTGCTTGTTCGTTGAGTCATGAATTTATATAAAAAAAAAAAAAAACCAGAAGATGAACACATTTTAGTAGTCAAACAGTGTTGCTCTGTAACATTTATATTCTTCATATGATCAGAATAACTATCAAATACTACAATAATGTTGCAACCAAAATGTTTATGTATATAATTAACATATATCTCAAAACTAGCTCAGAATATTTCTTCTTGATTAAAAAAAAAAAAAAAAAAAAGTGATGTAAAAGATATGCCCCATCAATGGTATAGCTAGTATTTGTGTAATCAATTTCTGCATTTACACATCGAAAACAATTATAAATGGCTGATTTTTGTATTTCATGCCATTCCATTTGCATCTAAGAGTGATAATGGTTAAGGAGCTAATTCATATTTGAAGAATGTTTCAAGTTTGTCTTAGAAAGACTTAGTAATACTTATGTATTTAAATAGTATTACAGGATCTATTGTTACCTTCTTATCATGAACGTTTATTCTGCTACTGATTATTCAAGGGAAGTACTTTATCAATGCGTTTCAATTTATAATGATGTTGCATACATTTTTAGCAGAAATATGATTCATGAGAACTTTTTACATTTCATTAATAATGATTTATGTAAGGTACACACCAATTTTCAACTGTATACGAACTGTCTGAATGATAACACTGACCAATTAAGAGATATTTGTGAAAACTGATATTTTGATCTTTGGCCTTGTATAAAATGTTTAGCAGGAGTGGGATTGATGGGGACTTTTCACACTTTATTAATAATGATATATTTAAGGTCTGTACCAATTTTCATCTCTATACAAACTTTGTATGAGCTGTTCTTACAATAACATTTCCTTTTAAGAGAAATTTGCGAAAGACTGATATTTTGACCTTGCACAAAATATTTAGCTGAAATGGGATTGATGGGGGACTTTGACATTTCATTTATAATGATGTATTTCAGATCTGTATCAATTTGCAATTTTATCAGGTTGTCTATCGGTGAGGAAAAATCTGGAAAATGCCAGGGAAATAGGTCAGGAAGTCTAGAAAAAGACTAGAAAATGCAAAATGGGTCAGAAAAGTTTGCCAAAATAAGCTTTCCTCCATATAAAAACTTCTTCGGAGGCTTTTGTTTTTTGCCAGACTCCAGAGAATAAAAAATGCTGATAAAGGGAATTTATGTATTGAATGGATCAGAATGTTTGTAGGGTATGCAATGCACGCACCTGTTATACATTGTATGGTGTGGTGTTTCTTGTGACAGGAGGTTCAAAAATCTATCTGTCTAGACCAGCGATGATATATGGAACTTTTTATTATCATCACTGTATTTTTCCAAAATTGAATTGACCAAATTATAGCAGACGGAAAGATAAAAATTTGTGTTTGAAATTTGGCATCTGCATTTAATCTTGTCCTCTGGATATATCAGATAACAGTAGCACAAGCACTATTGGTCAATATTGGTTAAATCTGAACTTACTAATTTTTTACTTGAAACTCATAGTAATTATTTTCTATCTAACTTAAGTGTATCAACAATTATATTGCAGTAAAAAATTTATTTCGAGTAAGTTGCTGTAAAATGCATGTCAGGAAATTGACTTTTAGAAATTTAGTAGGCACCCTGTCTATGCAGCTTTTTCTGAACTTTTGCGTATTTTTGTGCCTATTTTGACTGAGCTATAGAGTCTTTCTTTAAAGAAAAGGGGGCATCCTAGTCTTTGTTTTTGACTGGCATGATTTTTTGCAAGAACTAGCAATACTTTAAACACTAAAAATATTCATCACTAACATCAATGTTGCAATACAGTAATGTCATTTGAAACTGTATCAGTTATTTCCTAATACTTTCTTTTAGGCATTGAAGGCAGCAGATGTTGGAATATCTCTATCAGAAGCTGAAGCATCTGTAGCTGCACCTTTTACATCTAATATTCCAAATATCAGTTGTGTACCTACAATTATTAGGTATATTTTATTTATTTTTAGAAACTTGGTGGATATTGATATTATGCCTTTTTTAAATTTTTTGCTTTTTTTTATTACAGAGAAGGACGTTGTGCTTTAGTTACTGCATTTTCTACATTCAAATTCATTGCTTTGTACAGCTTAACTCAATTCATATCAGTTTTAATTTTATACACTGTAAGTATTTTTATTTGGTTTATTTTTAAAACCATCTGTGCCAAAATGTAAATACTCTTTTATGTTAATTGTTTGAATATTTTTAATTGCTTAATAATAAATGGCTAATCTTAAGTGCATTTGCATTGATATTTTTCTTACAGAATCTTTCAGAGATAAATATTAATCAAGAATAATGTGCATATGTGTGCTTTTGTATTTCTTTAGGTATATGGGAATTGGTGATTGTTGATTTGCCAAATTGATCTGCTGATGTACAAGTAGTAGTTGTGTATGAGACATTTTGTATTAAGTTTTAATTTATTGCTACAATAGATTAAAACTTGATAGAAAATACATAATTTACAGATACATAGTTGTAAAATTTTGTTTCTGTCATAAATTATTTGGGTAAATTTTATTTTAAAATTTAAATTATAGAAAGACCTGACCTAAACAGACTCTTTATTAAATGAAAAACTTCTTTAATACAGAAATGTTTTTATCCTTCTTAATTCATTAGGGCAAGTTTTATTGTATGCATTATTGTAATTTATGTATGAAAGCTTTATTACTGTTAACATATCATTTTAGTTCAAATGTAAGTGTTTTATCAATCTGAGCTGTGCGTAAATTTTATATTGGCTTATATTTAAAAGACACTTACCAGTCAGATTGCTTTTCCATTTCCCCCCCAGTCTGTATTTTAAAACTGAAAGCATTGTCTAAATTATAAGTGCCAATTGCATTCAGCAGTTCAAAAATAAATTAAATAAAATTAATAAAAAATAGGTATTTGTGTGTTACTGTGATCTGATTTTATTTTTAAGAACTTCAAAGTTTATTAGCCCCCCCCCCTTTTCTGTTAGCAGTAATATTTTCTACTTACAAAGTAAAACTGTGTATATTAGTGCTGTTTTGTAATGCTCTAACAGATTGCAGCTTGGGTGTTTAGTTTTCATTGGTGTTAAATATGAAATAAATTTTCATTATCGGAATCAATTACTTAAAACTTTCATATTAAAATGTGCATTTAATATCATATTCTCATAAATTAATCTTAATACATCAATATTTAATGCAAAATTAAAAGTTAGAAACTACACTAATAAGGTAGTTATTTTCTTGTTCAAAGTTAAGTACTTTTTAATTATTTGCAGTATTTTAACTTGCTAAATAGAAATTAAAATTGCTAAATAGATGCTGAATAGTTGTAGCATATCTCCTACTTATGAAATAAAACATAAAAATCTAAGAAATTTGAAAAGCTATTACATTCAGCACCAGCTATATGGTCACCCACTTATAAGGTCACTCTGCTTATGTGGTCAGTTTTCTAAGTCCCATCTATCTTAATAGGGAACATGTAACACATCGCTCATATAGTCATTCTTTTTTCTGATTAATGGTTATATGGTCTGTTTATAATCTTTTCAGTGATATTTCAGGTTTAAAAAAAAAAATAGTAATTGTTGTAGCATTTTTCAAAGTGGGAGAAACACAGGAAATGACCAGAATAAAAAATGTCAGTGTGACTCCAGAGAGAACCTGAATTCATGCCTTTACTTCCCTCCTTTATACCCCATTTCTCTTTTGTGTTGAATCATCATCAGAGTTACCCACTCCCTCAATTCTTATCCTCCCGAAGCACAACTGGTGGACATCTGTCTGTTTATTGGTTGAAGTTATCTCTCCCTGTTTGAAAAGTACATATTGAGATGAAAGATGAAGGGAAATGTTTTGCTTCATTTGGATCATATGTGACAAATAAGAACATTCATTTTTTTAAATCTGGACTTGAAAAGAAAGAATTTATCATTTGCTGGGAAAAATTAATGGGTTGAAAAGTTTAAAATTCTAAATCTTTCAAAAGCTGCTTTCACCAAAAGAAATTTGATACCCTGTACAACATTAAACACAGTTTCAACAGCCAAACTTGCTCCTCAGATGTTGAAATCTGTGATCAAGAAAGAAAACATCAGCACTTGTCACCTTATGAGAATATGGATAAGGCTCTTCTGACATGGATTAAATATGCATGATCGCAAAATGATCCTATATCCTGGAATGTTCTGAAAGAAAAGTCCTTGGAATCAGCGAATGAACTTGGTGGGTCAAGTTTTATTGCTATCAATGGCTGGCTGCAATGATTTAATTCAAGACAAAGCTAGTCTTTAAAAAATTATGTTTAACAGCTGCTGATTTTGGCAATTTCTTAAAAGAATGGAAAGATAGTGTTGCGGACATCCTCGAAAGATATGAATCTGCTAACATCTTCAACGTTGATGAATGTGGAATATTTTATCAAATCTTGCCAGACAGAACTCTTTCTTTCAAAGGTGAAAAATGTGTTAGGGGAAGGAAAAGTAAGGAATGCTTAACTGTGTTGTTAGCTGTAAATATGGATGGATCGGAGAAAATGACTCCTTTGGCAATTAGAAAATTTCTTATGCCTCTGTGTATGAAAAATTGCAAATCTTTGCCTCCTTCCTACGATGCTAATTCAAAAGCATGGATGATGGTGGACATCTGTGAAAAAACCCTTTGAAGATAGGATAAAAAAAATTTCAGAACAGAAGAGGAAAGTTGCATTAATTGCCAACAACTGTATTGCTCATTGCACTGGCTTGAAATCAATTGAACTTGTTTTCTTGCCTCCAAACAGTATGTGTGCATTGCAGCCTTTAGATCAAGACATAATTCAAAACTTTAGGGCTACCTATAAAAAGCTTCTTCTGCAAGGTTTGATCTCGGCTATTGACCAAAAAGAACAATTGCAAGTGCCTGTGTTAAATGCAATCTTTTTTATCAACCAAAGTTGGAATATTATGTCACAGAAAACTATTGCAAATTGCTTCTAACATGACATGCTGGACTTCACAGCTCTCCAGAGTCTGAAGAATTATTGAAAGATGCCGATGAGCTTGTAGAATTGCGGTTATGTAGTTCCAGACAAAAATCTCTATGCAAAGATTGATGAAAATCTCACTGTGAACAGTGAAACTTCAATATAAGATAGTCTTTCTAATGTGTTAAATTCAAATGCCAAAGGAAGTGATGATGAGGACGACAGTGAATGCGAAAAGGAATTAAGGGCTTAAGAGAATTTCAAGGGAAGCATGAGTTTAAAAAAAATAGTCTTCGAGCCATGATTGATTGCATAAGCAGTGGCTGTATCTTCTTTTATTCTAATATTAGATAAAATTGCTGCTAACTAAAGATAACTTTAGTGTAGTTATTTGAATCTTTACTATGTTTTTTTGGCTGTACTAAGAATGATCTATGTTATCAAGACTGGGAGATTATAGGATCACAGGATGAAACCTGACACTTAAGATGCTATCTGTTATGTGTATAAATAACTTGCATTAAATATTGTTTAAATGCATAATTTTGCTTTTGTATTTATGAAAGGGTAGTTATGCCCCATTAACTATCTTTTCAGAGTACAAAAGTTGTAAAACGACAACGCAGTTACATATAACAGACAACTACCTGTGCAATGCACCTAAGATTAGTCTGGTTCTGTATGGGTGCTTAACTTAATAAATTATGTCATGTATAAAAGCTATGATATTTTGGCACAGAAACAAGTGATGAAGTGAAATTAGAAATCAGCGGTCCACATCCGTGGGTGGCGGTGCAGGTGGCTCTTCGTGCCGTGGGCTAGAAACAGTCTAGTGACTGGCCAAATCCTGCAATTCCATCTCGCCTCCCTCCCTAGGCGTAGGCATTCTAAGCCAAGGGGGACCCTTGTTTGTTGTTAAGTGGGAAAATAAAATGGGTTTGTTCAAAAAAAGGTTTGTAATCATGCTGCTGTATACAGGTGTGTATGCTTTGTTATTACTGTTAGTTTTGTATTTTGTGAAACCTTCATTTTTTGCAGAGTTGCAATATTTTAGCTATGCGAGTTCTTGTTTGAATATTTATGGTGAAATTCAAAATTTAAGTATTATATGAAAAGTACATTATAAAAATATTATTTTTTTTCTTGCAATATTAAGTAAATAGAATAATAAATTGATCATCATAATTGAAAATTGTCGGGCTTGTTAATGATTCAACTTTTAAATGAAGGTTTCATTTATTTCTGTATTGCTCTTCTTGCAATGTGGTTTAAACTTACTCTCAAACATTTTATATGTATTCTTTTTTGATGTTCTTATTTTATATATGTTCTGTTTGTTAACTCTTTATTACTCAATGCAATACTTTGCAAGTATTTATTGTAAGGAATTTGAATAATTTTTCATAATCTAACATATGTGTGTATATATATATATTAATCATTTATTAAATATTTCAGTATAATTTTATTTAGTCCTTGTTTTCTTTTTTTTTTTATGAACCTTAGCACCAAACTGATGACATAAAATACTGGCCACAATGCTTGAATAACCCCCCCCCCCCAAAAAAAAAAGCATTTAAAGGGAAATTAAAATTTCTTGCATATTTGGAATATTCAATATTTGATTAACTAAATGAGGTTAGCTGTCTTCCAAATTTTCTACTTAATTTTCACCAGACTGTTATATGCTTAATTTTAATGCGGTGCTAATATTAACCATTTCAAACATTTACTTTTTTTTTTTTTAATTGAAGTTCATTCTGTGTTCCCACCCCTTCCATGTGTGTGTACATACATAATGGAAATACTTGAATTTCAAGCATGATCCTTTTTTATTGACTTTAGAAAAAAAAAAACTATAATTTTTAAGTCCTCTTTGTTTTGCTGCTTTTTATGTTCTTGTTAAGTATTTATTATGTTAAGAAAATTAATAAAAATTACAGGATTTGTACAGATATCTAGTAGTTACCTCAAGTTTAATAATATATTTTTTTCTCTTGTATCTAGGTTGATACTAACTTAACTGATCAGATGTTTCTTTATGTTGATCTTGGAATCATCACATTACTAGCAATTACAAGTAGGTTTCACTCTTTCCTCTCTCTCTCTATGTGTGATAACTATGTAAGATTCTCTATATAAGATTTGAACTGTAAACTTAGTCTATGGAATTTTCTATGGTTAAGGAGCAAAGGACAATTTTTTGAATGACCTTCTTTTGAATTTAGAATAAAACTGCTGTAGGGGAAACACAGGCTTCTAAAAGTCCTGGGCCAAATGTATTCATAAGGTTAAATATTTAGGACTTAAAGGGAAATTAAATGAGGTTACTGTATTTTGCTGGTGCTATAACATGTCAGATTTAGCACAAAGAAAGTTTATCCTAACTAATCTGCAAATTTTGGGAAAATATATCTCGATTCCACTCCCTGGGTATTCCCCTGCTCAGGTCTGCACCCACCTTTAGAAACCAGTCAGTCAGTGGTGAATTTTTCTAAGTGTATTGCTTTAAAATTTTAAAATAATATTAAATATTATTGCCTTTAAATGTAAATCTTTTTTTTAATATCAAGGAAATCTTCATTTTATTAGGAAAGTGGTCAGCAAACTGTGGCTCACAAGCCACGTGTGGCTTTTCGACCTATTGAGTAAGCTGGTCATTTTTGACCTCTGCTATAAATGACCAGCTTCAATACAGTAGAACCTCGATCTATCGTTTTTCAGGGGGTGCATAGTAAAAAACGATGCATGCGGGAAAACGACGAATGCGGGTTAAAGTCAAAATATGAAGAAAACAGTATTTATGAATACACACAATATATACAGCATACCAAAAATTTTAAATTTGTTACCAAACTGAAAAAGAAACAAATTGAAGCTGTGTAGAAATTAAGTGAGACTTATTTTTTAAAAATCAGTAATTTTACACTGGATTTTTCATTAATCTTTTAACTAAACAAAATTTTCAAGATTTGCAATTTTTTTTCTTTTTATGTGTATTCATGTTTGTATATAAAAGTCATACAATTTTAAAAACCTTTATTGCGTAGGATAAACTAGGCACTAGTGTTGGCTCAGTCTCATCGGCATGAATATTATTCTCGGCTTCTTTGCGAATATTTTCAATTTTTACATCACGTTTCTTCCATTCTTAGGATACCGCATGTTGTTGCTTCTAAATTAATGGAAATATAATCCCTACATTTCATACCATACTCATCCCTGCTAGATGCAAGAGCTCTTCATCTATACCATTATCAACCCAAGATATCATACCAGGAAGTAATTAAATTTGTAAGCCATATTGATCCACTTGATCTTCAATTTCATTTCGGTCAGAAAAAACATTTTACAACGATGAATACGGGAAAGCGGATTTTTGACGAACGATACATGTGGGTATTGTTAACGTTATTTGAATACAGTTTGTGCAGGGACTATAGAAATAAAGCGATCAATACGGGAAAACGATGAATGCGGGAATGATAGATCGGGGTTCCACTGTATTGCAGTTCTCCTCTCCCCAATTAACAAAGTGCTTTGAAAAACCTGGAGAAGATACAATGATGATTTTCAACACCTGGAGCAGTATTCCTGACCAGGGATGTATTTAAGTATGGGGGGGTGGGGACTAGGGGTTGGGGTTTAAAACATTCTCTTCTCCAAATTTTCAATTTTTGTTGACAAAATGGTAATGCAGTTGTGTTAATGAAAAAATTCTGCCTCTTCCACTGTTTGGACCCACTCCGTAATTTTTTTATGAATGCATCCTGTTCCTGACTGTAAGATCATCATTAATCATGTTATGAACTTTGATAAAAACTCAAAACTTTCAACTAAAATTTATTAATTTATTAAACTGAGGACCTTGCCCATTTAAGAAATTAGGCATTAAATTCAAATTTAAGAAATTAGGCTCTCAATAGAAATCTCCCTTGTATTTTTGATATGTGACTTTTTACTAAAGACCACTGTGTCAGATTATCAAGTTTTAAAACAAAATGTTAAAAAATAAATTAGAATCCATGTTTAAATTTTCATTTGCTAAAAATTAAAATTTTCTTATACCAGTTTAAAGAAATGCCTCCCCCTCCCCCCTCTCTCTCTCTCTCTCTCTCTCACACACACACACACAATAATACAAAAAAAAAGTACTCAAACAAAGCTTATTTGAAAAAGCATTTTCTGAACTTTCCCATCATAAAATAATTATACTTATGTTGGATGAAAATAGAGCTTGGAAGAACATAAAATGTGCAAAAGTTAGTTAAAAAAGAGACAAAACATAAAACAACGAAAAAATAATAATCATATATATATTTTAAAATCAACAGTTTTTTCTTGTGCTATTGAATTTGTCCAACCAAAACGAATGATGTAGGCACCCATATCAAACAGACACCAGAAATTTTTCCATATCTATAAATACAGCTTATATTTTTTTAAAAAGGGAAGATATGGTTGTTTGTAAAATATAGCAGTGTGTTTGTTCATATATAATAACATCCTACAAAAAAAAACCCTCAAAAAACTGGTGTTAAATGATAAAATAAAAACTTTGTGAAAAAAACAAACATAAAAAGCTACTTAAGATGTAACGATCGTTTCGACCTTTGCTCTGTGAGTCAAAGAGCTTGTCTGATGAAGACCGAAAGAATTTTTTGGTCGAAACGATCGTTACATCTCATAAGTAACTTTTTATGTGTATTTTTTTTTTTTTACAAAGTTTTTATTTATTTTATAATAACATCCTATTTTATCTTTCAGTGGGATATACTGGAGCTCATAAGAAACTGGTTGATCAACGTCCACGAAGTAATCTTGTAAGCATTCCTAATGTTGTTTCCCTCCTGGGACAAATTATATTTATTGGTGCTACCCAAGTGGGAACTCTTATATTCTTACAGACTCAGAAGTGGTAAGTTCTATTTATGTATTTGACAATAATAGGGAAAAAAGTTATGTTGATTTGTTAGGTAGTGTAAGTAAAATGCTATTGTATCGAAATAAGTACAATTTACTGTAGATATTTTATGAATTAATAAAATTTTTCCTTGCTAGGTATGTTCCTGTTGAGACTGAACATGATATCTTTCCATGCTGGGAAAATACTTCTGTGTTTTTAGTTTCATGTTATCAGTACATCATTATAGCTCTGCTAGTTTCAGAAGGGCCACCCTATCGCAAGCATTTATTTACTAATTGTATGTATTTTAGCTATTTTCCACATTATTGCTTTTTATACTTTCGTATTAATTTATTATAAATTTAGGATTTATTCATTCAAATTGGAATAAAGTAAAATAAAAACGAAATTTTCAGTTGTTTTGACAGTACTGATAAATTAAAGATTTGCTCCATAGTTAAAAAAGTGGGGGCATAATGACTTTGTTTATTGCATCATGGAATAAGAGTTTTTAAAATGCTTAAAACTTATAAGCAGAAAAATTACACAACTAAATTAATGTACACTTCTGAGGGTATGTAATTTGTAATGTAATAATATACTAATTGTATTAAAGTAGCGATGGGGTAGTTTAATATTCAGCTGTTTAATACCATCTTGTGTATGCATTGGGTATGCATATTAAATGTATGAGAATGGAAGTCCCTCAAACAATATAGAGGAGTTAAATACTAAATTAAATTTCTCCATTTTTTACGAGTTGGGAAAGATGAAAGGAATGTCTTGTATGGAAGAATACAAGAAGCTTCAACAGTCTTGTTCTGCCACATGAGATGCCTCTGATTATCATCTTTTTTATACCATAAAAGTTATAGTTAAAATTAATTCTGAGAAACATTAGGAATAAATATAACTCTTACTACTGTACTATTTAAACCAAAAAAGTTGCCAGTACTTCAGCTTAAAATAGCGAGATTTTGAGAGTCTATTAAACAGATAAGAAATGCCAGAAAACTATTGGGAAAAGTGTAGATTTAGACAAATGTTTCTCAAAGTGGGTTCTGCGAAATCCTAGAGTTCCAAAACAACCCTCCATGATTTCACAAGAAAGCACCATTGGAATTTTAAAGAAAAAAATGCAAATTTATCATCTAATCCTATTTTTTCCCAATCCCTTACATAGAATTAATAGGGAACAGAAAAAGCAATGTGACAATGATTTATTCAAAGTAAATGCAATAGCACAGCATAAGAAGGTATGAAATATGCTGATTGGCCTATTTATGATCTTATCCTCTGTATGTTTTTCCGTTGAGCTTGAGACAAAATGGGTGCATAATTTTTATAGTCAGTGGGGGCAATGTTTGTTTGATTATCTGCTGTTCTCTGCTTAGGTTAGAAAAATGGTTTGTGGCTTTAAGAAGGTATGCTAAAATGTGCAGATCTGAACTTTTGGGTCAAATTCCTCATCAGCTCTCAATGCATCTCGTGCAGATTGGAATGATGTCAACAAAGAAATAAAAGGATTTGCTTCATTTAAAGTGGATAATGCATCTTCAGTTAGGTATGAAGATAAAACTGAGATGTGCAAAAAGAAGAAAATATGATAGCTGTGTTGGTTTTGGATTCATGAATCCTGATAATCATCCACAATGTGTCATATGCAGCAAAATATTTTCTAATAGCTCAATGCTACCTGCTAAACTATGGTGCCATTTGTAAACTATTCATTGAGATCTGTAAGATAAGAATATTGAATTTTTTTATTTGCAAGCACGGTGAACTTGTATAAGTCAAAAAGACTATTTTTCAAGCAGCACACCCAGTAAATGAAAAAACCACCAAGGCTTCATTTTCAATGTGCTATAAAATTGTGTGAGCACGGGAAGCCTATATGATACCGAGTCTCTTATGAAGCCATGTGCTATTGACATGGTTAAATCTATGCTCTGTGAAAAGTAGGCTTAAAGAAATAGCAAAAATTCCTCTGTCAAATGATACTGTATCTGGAAGAGTGAGAAAAAAGATTGAAGGTACATTAAAAGAATTATTTCTTCACCGAATAAAATGTTGTAAGTTTGCTTCGCTGATGGATGAGTCAAAAGATGTATCGGGGTTTGCAGGTTTGCTTGTTTTTTTTTTTTTTTTTTTTTTTTTAAATAGCAGCACGAGACATCTCTTACTGAAGATCTCATCCTTTGCCAGCCACTGGTAGCTCATACAACTGCAGTCAAAATCTTCAACATTTTAAATTCTTTTTTTGAAGAAAATGAAATTCCATGGGAAAATTGCATCGACATTTTCACAGATGGTGCAAAAGCTATGATTGGAAAAACAGCTTGTGTTGTCGCTCACATACAAAAGGTTTGAAAGAACTTTACCAGCAGTCATTGTATGTTTCACAAAACAAGCTCTTGCTGTGAAAATATTGCCAGGCGATGTAAAGTGCACCCTAGCTGACGTAGTCAAGATCATAAACTTCATAAAATCTTATCCACTAAATAGATTGTTTAAAATCTCATTTGATGATATGGGAAGAATGCACACATCAATGCTTTAACATACAGGAGTAATTGGGCAGGTTCAAATATTTGAATGCTTTTAAGTACGTGCTTTCTTCATTGAGAACTATTTTTATTTGAAAGATCGATTACACGATAACGAGTGATTATTTCGAGTGGCTTACCTCAATAATATTTTCTCATAACTAAATTAGCTTAATCTTGCACTTCAATGAAAGAAAGTTATGTATTCAGCACCAATGACAAAAAATTGGCATTTAAATGATAGCTTCAATTTTGGATCAGTTGTGTCCACAGCCATTAACTTGACTGTTTTCTGTCAATAAAAACTTTTTCTCAGAGTTATCCTCATATTGCTCATTCTCTACTTCTGAGTCTGTTATTCAACATCTTGAGGCTCCCAGTGAATTTGATAGTGATGGCCAAGCATGCTGATTTAAAAAATGAATGGGGTAATAGGAAACACCTGATGTCAATGGTGCAGACCTATAATAACAAAGTTTTTAAAAAAAAATCAGTTTTTAATATTGAAAATAAAAAATTTGACTTGAGCACCTGAGGACAGATCCTGTTTAAATTTTAGAATTTTTCACTTTTCAAGTCTTATTGAAAAAAAAAAAAAGTCTTTATATTTATCAGATGCAATAAAAACACGTGAAAATAAGCTTGATTAATTAATGTGTAAATGAAAGATAAAGGCGTATAATAATTAAATTTTAAAAAAAAAAGTCATTTAGTTCTAGCTAATGGGAAACAGAATGTTGATGCATGAAAAAAATAATTTAGAAATTTCTAACATTTTCCTGCATTTTAGGATGCTGCGAGCGATAGCTAATTTTTTCCTCTATCAGTTGTACATCTTTACTGCTCTAAAGTATTGGCTGTTCCTTTCAGTTAAACATCTGTGAAAAGCAAATTCAGATGGTTTCTTTTGTTGAAACTACCATGGGATGTATGTTAATGTTGGCTTATTTATCATTTAGTTAGTTGTAAGCTCCTATTAAACAATAAACATAACACTTAATTTTACAAAATATTTGTTAACACGGTACATTTACTTTAATCCATGTTATATTGTAACAAATCTTCTAATGCCATCAATTACTTTTACTGATAATATCTACCTTCGTTTCTCCTCCTTAAATGGGTAAAAGGTTCAATTTTTCACAAAAAGGCTTTATTATTATTGTTTTGTTAACAAAATTTTAATTTTTAAGGGGGGTGGTGGACCGGACCCCCTGGTCCCCCCCCCCCCTTGGGTACGGCCTTGGTTACGACTACTACTCTATTTTTTAAAAAGTTATGATTAGTGAATGTTAATTTAGTAAAAATGCAGAAATCTTGAAGCTTAATGAATCAAATCTTGGAATTTCTTGGAGTTCAAGAATACTGGAATTTTATCATAGCATTTTTATAAATTTTGTAAAATCCTATTTTAATATGCAGTTGCAATCAACTGTGATCAGCACTAAGTGTGGTCACAAGAATAAATTGTGTGCGTTATTAGTGAATTTAATTTTTAAATATTTTTAAATTGACTTAATTTTTTCTATTACTACTTAAAAATGTATATTTGTCTAAATATAAAGAGTGACCTGAACATGAACATTTATATTTTCTTATTAAATCATTTCCTTCTTTTTTTTTTTTTTTTTTTTTTTTTTTTTACTAGATGGTTATCTTCTGTCCTTATTGGTTTTGACAGCGTTTACTACCTTATTACTTTTTAATCCTTTTCCTCCTCTGGCAGGTTACATGGCTGTGAGTACTTTTCATTATTCAATTAATTGGACTTGGTAATATGTTTTGTTAAGTGATATAGTGAATTTGCATGCTATTACTGAAAATAAATAAGTAAACTTCCCAAATGTGGAGTTTCAAAGCATTTATAGTGTGCTTCTAAGATACCTCTTTGTAAAACCTGCCATTGTATACACCTCCGCAATTACAATTTTGTTTCCGATTAGTTTATTTGACAGTTACATTTAATTGAAACTTCTGAAGTACCTAATTAACAAATAAGAACATTTTGGTTCATATTTTATTTTTTATTTTAAGCCTTCTCTGAAAAAAATTATTTCACGGTATTCATAGCTTATTTTTAGTGATTCAATACAATGCTGTTATATCATGCTTTGACATCTCGTACATTTGTATACATTGTAATTTTCTATGTTTTTTTGAAAAAAAGTCTTTTTTTGCAAATTTAGTATAAAATGTTCAGTGTGCTAAATATTGAATCAAAGATGAAAGTGAATAAAAAAAAGAAATTTGATGGAAACATTATTGCCAGGCTCTGTGAGCCATTTCCCATTAAACATAATTGAATCCCCCCCCCCCAGAACCTAAAACTTCCAAATGTTAATTCAGAAATCAAATAAACAGGATATAAACAGGAAAAATGTCTTTTTTTCTAAAATTCATTAGAAATGTGTTGAATTTCACAAAACAGTACAATTAACAACAAGAGATTGAATTTGAATTACATATTTTTAATCATAAAAATAATTAAATCATGGCCTGATTTTTATACCTATCCTTTACCGAGCAAATAAACAAACATGTCTAGCAATCTTAATATTCAATCCTTCCTAAAAATTTAACTTCTGCTTCTTCACCAATTGCGCTAACTATGTGTTTATATCAATAATGAACCTATATATCTTATGCAGCATTCAGGAAAAAATCTTGAAGCGCAAAAATGAGCCTAAATGTTATCCATTTGGGGAAATACTGCAAAATTATGTATGTTTGACTTCTCATGAGTGTTTCATAGCTCTTACAGGTTCAGTGTATGCAATCGTGCATAGTACAGCTTATAAAAAGACAATTCTAATTTTTTTTTTGAGTATCGCAATTAAATTTTTTAAGAAACTACTTGAAAGTCATACGATTTCCTTAAAGAACAGCCCTAATTCACAAAAGCACAACGTGAAAATTAAAAGCCTTATGATGTTAAAACCTTGCATAAACTCTAATACTAATACCTTAGCAGAGGTATTTGCTGTGAAGATAAAATATTAAATGTGCAAATAAAAAGTGGCAGTGAGAAAAAAATATTTTTATAAAAAATGAGAAGTGAAACCAGTTTATAAAAGATATTGTGAAAAAAATTAAAGTGTTTTATATTTACCAAATACAACTTGAATTGCATTGCACTGCACTCATTTAACTTCACAACATAGATTGACTCCTGCTCCTTAGTGTCGTTTAAAATGGTTACACATACACAGTCATATGAAAATACAGTACATGCAAACCTAACTTTCTTTGAGAGGCTAAATTCTTTTAGGGAGGCTTAAGGTGGGTTTCTAGATTTTGTTATTTGAATACTTATGTTTTGAAAGAAAAATGTTGAAGCAATACAGAAAATTTAATGTTGAAAGTTTATGATATCTTGAGTTTAAAAAGGCTTTATAAATTGAAAATTGATGGCATGATACAATTTCATTTTTTAAAATATCTGATTGCAAAGCATTCAATTTTCCCCATCACTAATTGATAGTGCTCAAAGTATTGTTATTGTGTTTACTTTTTCCATCATCAGTCGCTTTTCTATTGCACCTTTTTCTTAATAAGCTCTTTGAAGGACTATCTTATGTGTGTTTAGTTTCAGAATTATGTGTTTTGTCTCTCAAATTTGAATTTTTATTTTTGTAATGGTCATTTCTTGAATTGTTATTCCCAATTTCAAATTTGAATTAAGATGTAACTGTGTTACAAGGAAAAGTCGGCCTGCCATAATTCAACAAACCAAATATTTTCATTTCTCTAATCAGTGGAAACCTGCCTTTAATAGAAAAATTTTTTGGCTGCCTGTGTGTGGCTCTGTTTAACATGCTTTGTTGCATGTTCTCCAATTTTATGAATAAAATTGTAGTAAACTAATTATGATGTATTGCATTATTTTATGTCAGTTATTTATTTCAGCTATTTAATTTGCAAATCTCTTTCTAGATTGTGGAATTTCAGCCTAGTGAACATCTTATGTTTAGAGTTGTATTATTCATGATAGCTTGCTGCAATTTATTTCTTGCATTAGCATTTGAGGTAAGCTATTTACTGTGGATGTATCTTCCTTTTCATATGTGATGACTTGTAAAATAATTGCATTTATGCAAAAGCATTATAAATGAATCAAACAATGTAAAATAATTGAAACCTATTGAAATGGCTATTTTATATACAGGGATTGATAAAAATTGTAAAATCATAGGAGCCAACAAAAATTTTTAGAACCCACATGTATATTAAATTATATTTAGAGGAAAAAATCTGATCACCAAGTAATACTTTTTAGTCACCCTGGTGAATTCGCATTCAGCCAAAACATTCTTTTCACGATTTCTTTCATATCTTAAAGTGAAAAAGAGATAGCCATAAAATTCTTGCCTTAAAATGTGAATAACACAAATACCTAAAAATCATTTTCAGGGTTTTTTAGAATCCACACTCAAATAGCGGTAAAGGACCAAAATTTTTTAAAGTGTGCCTACATATCTCAAAGGAAAATAAAGAAAGCTATTAAATTACTGCATTAAAATGTGTAACGAACACAATTGTCGAAAAATCCTTTTCTGGGTTTTTGAGAATTCCCATCCAAACTGGCGTAGGAGGTAAAATATTGTTTTTAAAATTGCTAGCATATTTCAAAGGATTATAAAGATAGTCATAAAAGTCTTGGGTAATTGTGTATTATACTGTCGACATGCCAAGCGAAGAGATTACTTGGCAAGGGTTTATACTCTGCAGTTCCGTTGCTATTGTGCATGTGATAATCAGGGTGTTTACCACTCCGGAAAGTCTGGAAAAAGCCGGGAAATTGGAAAATGGGTCCGGAAAATCTGGAAAAAACCAGGAAATTGGATAATGGGTCTGTAAAATTTACCAAAAGAATCAATTTTTTTTTTTTTGTTTCGTGTCTTTTTTTTTTAACGCTTTCTCTCTAATTGTCAGACTGGAAACCAAAAGCAACTGCAACACATTTTTCGGACTGCAAAAGCATCTAGCGATGTGTTTGTATAAGGAGGGAAAAATGGGGGCTCATCCATCGTGACGAGAGGGTAAAAGACAAATTAACTTACTTGTTAACTTATGGCTTAGGACCGTATTTCCAAGAACAGTTAGTTAATTCTATCTGAAAGTGCGACTACTTCTGTTTCGCAATGGATGAAAGCTTAATCCTGTATACTTCAGTTAAAATCGATTTCAAGAAGTTTTACAAAATATGCAAATATAAAGACAAGGGTGGGGGCATTGTGCAATTTACCAAAGTAAAATGCACTGGTCAGGAATTTTTTTCCCGGGACCTCCCAAAAGTCAGGAAATTGACTTTCAGAAATTTGGTAGACATCCTGATAATGCACATCAAAATACCGTATGTTCTGCTATGGATAAAATTAATCGTGTGTCTTTCAAAATTTATAAATTTTTATGTGTGCATTTGATTTTTAAAATGGATTTATGACTTATAAAATTTAAGCGTTTAACAAAGCATTGTAATGGGAATAATATGAAAAGTATGTGTTATTAACTGCGGAATTTGAATTAAGCAGAACTGTTATGCGTACAGAGATGTCTGGCAGTTCCACTGTGCTTTTTATTTCTCCATTTGACTGATCCCCACAGTGTTTCAGTGTAAGAAAAGTATTGTTTTCTAGTTTCTAGAGAAAACTGTATGTTCGTTGCCACAAAGTGTTGAACTGATTATCTATCGTAATATGAATGTATGAACCCCTTTTATATATTTATTGCTTTAAATCTATGTACACGCACAAATAAAAAAGGCAATATCTATTGGTTTTTGTTCTTATGGCAACTCAGGTGGTATGTAAATATTTGACCAGAAGTATTAGTATTTTAAGGTAACGCAACATTAGCGATGTCAACTAGGTGAAAACAAATTTTTGGCAAAAATGTCGGCGGTATAATACACAAGTACCAAGTCTTGTTTTAAAATATAACAAACACAAACTTTAAATATTTAAAAATCTTTTTCAGAGTTTTTAAAAAATCCACTCCACTTGGGGATAGTTGACAAAGTGTTTGTCACATATTTTTTTTTTAATCTTGAAAGAAAAAAAAATATCAGTAATGTTCTTACTTTTAACCTCTATACATTAAGAAAAATGTCCTGTCGGTCTGACTCATCAAAGTTCAGCCAAATCTATTACACGAAATTTTAAGAGGTTATTTCTTTTGTTCCCATAGCTCATTTAAAAAGCGATTCAAACCCAAACAGGAGTAATGGTCCAAAGTGTTCTTTTCACGCTTTCCTTTATATCTCAGAAGAGAAAAAAGAACCATAAAGATCTCGTGCTAAAATGTAATGAATTCATAACCAACTGAGGCTGGGAAGCCAAAACATTCATTTCATATTTCTTTCATGCCTCAATAAGGGAAGAGATTGCTGTAAAATGTAACATAAATGTCTAAAAATTATTTTCAGGGTTTTTTATAATTTTTACCCAAAGGGACCAAAACACTGTTTTCACATTTACCCTCATCTAAACAACCCCCCCCCCCCTCAGTCTACACAAAAATGATAATTTAGGATAATTATCCACCTCTAACATGTGTCCACCAGTGGACACGTGTTTCAGATTAAAAATTTTCGTCCAAAGCATGCTTCCAGTGTGATAAGTAGCATTTATGTTTTACACAAAGTTTTAATTATTTATCAAGACTATTAAAGTCATTTTTATGATTTTCTTTCTTTGTAGATGCTGGTAGCTAAAACACGTTGGCTACGATGGTTAGTTCGATATTTCAAAAATAAGACGGAACCAAAGAATGAATACAAAAGAATTGAAAAGGCAATATCACAGGACTATCTCTGGCCTCCTATGGATAAGCCAATTTGTTCATCCGGTCCAATTGTTCTTGGACAATGACGATTACTGTCGCATAGTGCCTTTGGCTTTTCCATTAAAATTTTCTTATATTACAGTTTCTATAAACATTCAATAAGAGAAAACCTGACACACTTTGTATATTGTATTTTCATACCATTAGTATCCATTACTGGATATAAGAAATTATGTTTGTATTGTAGGTAACCAATGGATGGGAGTGACTGAATCAAATGAATTTGTTTAAAGCCTGCTTCCATTTTTTAAAGTATGATTTTTTTAAAGAATTCAGACCATTGCATTATTGCCATATGTACACTTTTAAAATATGTATGCAATTTTCTTTTGTATTTAGGAGCATGTTACTCAAAATTTTATAACTCTAATATGCTTTAAAAAAAAAAAAAATCTAAATTTATATAACTTTTTGTAAATACTCATTAAATTTAAAATTCCATGATTATATTTCTCTATTACAATACAGTTTTAATAACATAACAGAATTTTAAAGTAGTTAGTGAAAAAAATTTAATTTTTTAAAAATAAACTTTTTAATTAAAATGGATAAATTAAAATATATTTGTACTCAGTCACTCCCAAGTTAATTATTGTTGAGTTATGCATTGTGACTTATTTTTATATGTGCTTAGAAGAAAATACGGTCACAATTTTTGTAAAGTGTTTTGTGTGATATGTAATAAAGTAACTTTGGAGATAGTGAATTGAAGCATAGTTAAATCAAACATCTCCAAGAAATATGTTTAAATGAGGGACCTAAGATATCAGTGTTTCTTTTTGTGCTCTTTTAAATGTTTGTATATATTGTTTTTACAGAGTGGTTTTCTTCTAAAATATATTTATTTCCTTTAGCCTGAATTGTTTGGCTTGTGATATGTAAGAAAAAAGTTGTGTGGTTATTATTTTGGTGGCAGGGAAAAGGAGCTGAAATTAAAAGCTTTTTATTACTGTATTCATTCTCTGAATTTCTTTAGTTTTCTACCTTTTGATTTTACTCAAATTTAATCAAATTGCAGACCCTGTGCATCAAAAACTTGCTCATTATTAGCAGGTATATATCCAGAAAAAAATTAAGACAGGGCTCCAAACAGCATAAAAAACTGGATTTTTCAGAGAGACTTCAACATTAACACTTTATCATTTTGCTAACAAAATAATTTTGGTGTACATCCAGACCTCTTGGAAACCTCTCTTCTTTTTTAATATGTCCTTTGTTCATTAGTTTTACATATATTGTCTTTTTTTTTGGGGGGGGGGGGGGGGTAATGCTTATGAATGCTCATCCCAATGTTTAGGTTAAACATAATGGACCAATTCTATTTTATAATTATAAATTGCATCTGAGAAGCTTTTGAAGCTTACTGTGCAGTAAAATGAAAGACATGAGGGAATACTGCATCTGTTCAAATATTTTAATATTTCAGATAAAACTTGATTGCTTACAAAAAATGTTGAGTCTTGCTTTTATTTATGTATTCTACTTATTTATTTACTTATTTATTTATATATAATGATGCGAAAATAATTTAATGCCTTAAATTTTCTTTTGTGAATAACTAAACAGGGATTGTATGTATGTTATGCTGAAACTGCCTTTTAATTATTTATAATTTTGGATTATTTTGAATTCTGTTTGTATGATATTAAAGGGCATATTCTTAGTTAAAAAATAATATATATATATATATATATATATATACACCAAATTTTTTCATCCGATATCAGAATTATATTTGCCTTAAATTAATTCTGTTGTGAAATTGTCTCTAGCTTAAATATTAAACTATGAGATTCATAAAAGTAAGAAAGTGTTATTTTAAAAAAACATCGTACAACTAAAATTGTAACTGATAAATAATTATTGGTCACTGATCCACAATTTATTTCCATTTACCTTTGTTCTAAAAACTTGTATTTTGCCAAACTTTGATTTAATGCTAATTGCATATTGGTTGTCTTAAAATGGATCATCTTAAATTTTATGTTTGAAATGTGGACTATATAAAAATTTACTAAATCTGAATTTATTTTACTTAATGTAAACTTATTTTTGTTACTGTTTACTCACAGAACAACTCTAAAATTTTACATAATATTGGATAATGCTGTATAATTTTTACCTGCGGTGTTGAGGTATAAGCTGTGTGACAAAATTTGCTATGGGATGAAGTAAAAGCTTCAACATTGCCTTTTTTAGACCTATTTTAGATATCATATTGATGTGTTATAGTAAGTATTTTACCCTTTTTTCAAAAAACGATTAAGAAAAGTCAGCAAGGAATTTTATATTATTGTGCCCCTGGCTCTCATGAATTTAAATCAAACTCACTTCTGTAGTTACTGTTTGTCTTTAAAAAAAAATTTGCTTCTGTCAATGAATTATGAATATCAGTATTATTTAAGTAAAACCTTGTATCCCATTACATTTCTCGTGGATTTCTACTTTAGCTTCACAATATTTTTTCATCAGTATTATTACTTTCCACAGTACTAAGTATAAAAATTTCATAACTACCCATGTAAGATATTTTTGTGTTCTTCCATAATCTTTTAAAGTATAAAACATGGTTACATTGTAACTTCTCTAACTGCATAAATAACAAACAGTACTCTGAAAAAATGAGCGACACAAAATCAGTAATTTTTGGCAGAGAATAAAAATGCCTCTAGGAACTCTAAACGAACGCTCGACCTCCAAGCTTAATCTTTATCAGTCCTGTTCTCCATCTCTGCTTGAAAAAAACTTTACACCGTTTATTGATATATTCATGCATCATATCATTAATGCCGCTATCTGTTGCTGAAATCATGAATACTTCCCTTTGAAATGAATAATCTTTATAATGAGGTAATTTTAAAAATCTATTTTCATAGTTTTGGGCTAACTAAATAGGCGTATGGTTAATTTTTTGTACTTTAAGATTTCTTTCCCTTTCTTTAATTTCTCTTCTTATCTGATCAGATTCTTTGAAGTATACTTCAATTTAGCCTGTTGAGTGTTTTGATTTACTTTAAAGCTGCATTCGATATCCTAAGAGTTTATTTCAATTCCACAGAAAAAAGAAAAAAATGGGTATTTTAATAATTGGTCAGGTTATTTAATTACATAATTGGTAATTTAAAATAATTGGTACTCTACTGTATGTATACAAACATGCTAATGATTTTAAACATACAAGCTGCAGTTTTCAAATAACATGGTTATTTCAAGGTATTTTTTGTGAAGGGAAAAGGTGCAAACTCCCTTAATTCATCCTGTGTATCACTGCTACATTGTATGTAAATTAAGTGAAATCAAAATTCTATAGTACTTTTCAGTAAAGCATAAAAGTTTAATGTTACATGTGCAAATATCTCCCCTTTTGGTTACACTATTGATGTACTAAATTGAAATGACTGTTTAGACTCTTCTCCCGATTATTTTCACAAGTTCAAAATAATAATAGTAAATTTGCTCTTCTTTTGGTGAGAAAAGAGTATTTATTTTTTACTTGAATTACAATAATTCCTCAGCACCACCAAATGTGGGGAATGTACCACCCCATATAAGATATTTCTTGCTTTTCCTAATTATTTTTACTTTAATAGTTAAATTCAAATTATTTTAAGTCCTCTTTAAAATCTCCTTTTACACATAAAAATTAAAATATAAATTTTAATCAGTAATCACAAATCACTATTTCAGTTATGCAGAGTCCATGGACTCATTTTAGTATTCTCTTTTTTTAGAAGTAATGATATTTAAATAATTTGAGTTCTTGAATTTCTCATGCTTTATTTTGTTAATAAGTATAAGAAACAAGTTTCTGTTTTGAGTAGTTGTATTTATCTAAATGTGTTCTTTTAGGGTGGTTGACTATTGATCAAATGTTGTTTGTAAAGTTTGCTTGACATTTTATATTTTGTGATACATTGCTTTTAAGTTAGCCTGTGTTTATACATACATTGATTTTCATGCTTGTAATGCAACATTCTAAAGATAAAATAGTAAAAGCTACATGAGAATTTCAGTATTTTAATATAAATAAATGAATAATAATGATAAAATTTGAGTTATTTAGCTAATTGAAAGTATCGCGCAGTACCTTTTGACTATAATTTGTTTCATGTACATTTTTGACATTGTTTTCATTTTATACTTGATTATTCTTTTTGGCTGTGTGAAGCAATTTTCTGTAGCACTTTCTTTTGCTAGTCCTCTTCAGCTAGTTTAGAAAATTAGTGGAAAGAAAGTTAATTGTATTTCTGTAAGAGTGAGTGAAACATATGTAAGTCTTGTAGAGAAGCAGTTTAATGTTAAAAGAAATATTAAAAAGAAAAATGAGCATGTAAGAAGTTGTGTAAGTGTGGTAGGACCCCTTTTGATCCCCTCCTCACATACACAATAGTATATTATTTGATTTTAAATTTTCTGAAGTATGCTATATTTAGTTTTCAAAGCAGCTTCAGTGAATGCATTTTATTCTTGATCATAAATTAAACTATGCATTTGTATTGTTTGAAAAAAATTTCCATGTCAGCAGTTAAATGGCTTTAGCTAGCTGAAGAGTTGTTAATAATTAAGAAATTGTTAATGGAATATAGTAGATGTGTTGGAAAGAAGTATGCATGTATGATAAATGCTGTATGGAAGTAATAATGTATGAACTTCAAATTTCTATTTGTAAAATTATGTCATAAAACATACTCTGTATAATGTAAACATGTAAATTAAAGTTGATCGTTAGATGAACTACAGTATTTAAAATAAAATTCAGAGAGAACAACTGTGTAATGTGAATGCTCAAATTTTAGTAATACTTCATGTAACTTTTAAAACTTTCAATATCGATTATCGAATAGTCTGAAGATTATTTTAAACTTAAGTTAAAATGTTAGCAGAAAATTTGTTAGCCTGTAATGAACTGTGATCTGATTTAAATCAAGAAAATATTATACTGTGGTGTATAAAACTATTCAAATCATTATGAGTATTAACATGGAAACTTGCTTTTGTAAATAAATGAATTTGTGTCAGTTTTATTTTTTGCTTTCATTGCATTTTAGTTACTGCTTGTATGCGCACATAATTTACTCTAACAAAACAGCACATGAACTATCTTAATAGCTTTGTCTAACTTTATGATGTTCATATGGATGTAGATATCGGTCATGTTGAATCCTTACAGGCATGCGAAACAGTTTAGTGTAGACTCTATAATAAGTTAATTTTATTGAAAGTTGCATATTTGTGGGAAAGTGAAAAATGTACTGCAGTTACTCTCATGTGCCATAAGTACCCTGCATGGCAGCAATTTGTTGACAGACCTGGAGAATGGTAGAATTCCGAGAAGCCACATTCACAGATGTGATCCAAAATAAATGAAGCTTCATAAAGAAAACTTTCAGACTAGCATGATGAACAGATGTAGGTGGATAATGAGTTGTTATTGTAAAAAGGAAATTTGCATCGAGTGTCACAGATATTATACAAACTTGTAAGAATAAAGTCTCATTTGTTGCAACTTAAATTTCTTATTTCAACAATCTTTGACTGTTTTTTTTTTTTTTTTAAATCTGTTCATCTCCTTAAAATAGCTTTAAATACAAACTTTCAACTTTTATTGAGAAAGCTTGTATAATTTCCACCAATGGCCACTTTTCATTCTCTGATGATTCTTTGGCGATCTATGCATGTCCATAATCGATAATCATTTTCTATTATGGTTGCCATTAAAATAGTTCTCCATATATTCTTATACATTGTCAAATTTAGAATCATGAAGTAACAGTAAACCTGTATATCTTCTGAAACTTTCAAAAATCAGTATTTTTTGCACAGGGTGTCTACCACTCCAGAAAGTCTGGAAAAAGCCGGGAAATTGGAAAATGGGTCCGGAAAGTCTGGGAAAATAAGATAATGGGTCTGGAAAATTCACCAAAAGAATCAATTTTTCTTTTGTGTCCTTTTTTTTTTATCCTTTCTCTCTAATTGTCAGACAGGGAAACTGAAAGCAACTGCAACAAATTTTTCGAACCGCAAAATCACCAAGCGATGTGTTTGTATAAGGAGGGTAAAATGGGGGCTCATCAATCCTAACGGGAGAGTAAAACACAAATTAGCTTACTTGGTAACATCTATCTTAGGACCGTATTTCCAAGAGCAGTTAGTTAATTCTATCAGAAAGTGCGACTACTTCTTATTCTCAATGGATGAAAGCTTAATCCTGTATACTTCAGTTAAAATTGATTTCAAGAAGTTGTACAAAATATGTAAATATAAAGACAAGGGAGCGGGCATTGTGCAATTTCCCTAAGTAAAATGCACTGGTCAGGAATTTTTTTTCCCGGGACCTCCCAAAAGTCAGGAAATTGACTTTCAGAAATTTGGTAGACACCCTGTTGCAGCATTTTAAAGTGATTTCTTCAGTGACTTTATTCTTAGAAAAATTAATTATATAGTTCATAAAATCATTAATTTTTATAAATATTTTTAAGTCAAAATATTATGCATTCCTAGTGACATTTTGCCAATGTTTTTGACTAGTGACTCTCAACTGCAAACGTTTTTTTGGAAGCCATCTAGAAGTAGCCTGACCAGTAATTTGTTTTGTCCAATGGTTGGTTCATTAAAGGGGGAAATAGTGTGCACATCTGACACCAGTTTATTATTATTATTATTAGAAGGGGAGCTCTGCTCTTGCTTGAGCAGTTTGGTAACTTAAGACGTATTCTGCTTGGTTATCTTTATTAATAATGCACTTTCTATGGTTCTATTAAAACGTATGTATTGTTTCAAAAGCTTTGAACACTTTTCTTCAGCTACAATTATTTATTAACACTATGGTGCTATATCACTCAATCTTAGAATTTTGTCTCCTCGATCTTGTAGATGGGTTTTGTAGATATGAACTGTCATGGGGAAAATCTCTTTTTGGTGCCAAAATGCGACAATTTATTATAAATATATTACAAGTATAGTTAGAAAATGCCTGGCGAAGATTCTGAAACAGTTTTGGTAGGCGATTTTAATACAGATTTCAACTCCGAAGAAGTGTTTTATGGAACAAGGAAGGAAAACACGGTACACTCATAGATTGATACTTTCCAAACAGTATTTAAAATGTAGAAGATATTTGAATTGTGCTTGGCGAAGGTTGTAAAACTGTTTTAGTAGGTGATTTTAAGATAATTTCAGTTCCAAAGATGTGTTTTATTTAAAAAGAAAGACGAACCCGGCACACTTTTGGAGTATGCTTAGCAAAGATTGTAAAACAGTTTTAGTAGGCGATTTTAATATAGATTTTGATTCCAATGATGTGTTTTATGGAACAAAAGACAAACACGACACACTCATGGACTATGATGCCCATCCCAAACAGTATTTAAAATGGTTGAAGTATAGTTGGAATATGCCTGGCGGAGATTGTAAAGCAGTTTCAGTAGGCAATTTTAAGATAGATTTCGATTCCAAAGATGGGTTTTATAGAACTAGAAAGAAAAATATGGCACACTCATAAATAATGATATACTTTCCACAGCTTTAGAAAGTTCCAGCTTAATGGAATAAGGAAGAAAAATAGGGATGACGCATAAATTATGATACGCTTTTAAAATATAGCACTTAAGTGTGTATTTAAAATTTGAGTGTTTCAGGTTTTCGTACTTTTTTTATTTATTTTTATTTTTTTCAGTCTAGGGGGCATCTGAAATGGTTAGGGACCATAGACTAAGGCCTATTGAGAACCTAATGGATAATCCATCTTAGAGAACTTGGAGCTTCTAGAATTTTCCGTTAACTAGCCAATACTTCAGAACAACGTTTAAACTTTATTGCTTCTAGAAACTCTTGAACAATCCTCATGGGAATTCGCAAACAGAAATTCAGTGGATGACCGTCAGTTGAACACAATTTCAACAAAAATAATAGTTCCTGTACTATAAAAACACTCCACAAACCATATACCCCATGGAGTTCAAGTAGATTTGTCATTTCTCCACAATGTACAATATACCACAATTCACTTTTCTAACAAAGGATAAAATGCAGATTTGTCATTGCTTCATAATATACAGTCTAGCCTTATTCATTTTTCTAACAAATATAATCATTCAGAGCTGTGGTCAGAAAAATTTTGGGGAAGACGCAAAAACACAGTGGCCAACACTTTGAATTTACTTACATAAAGTTGGGACTTCAAAAATTTTGAATTTTTGAAGTCTTCCAGCAAATAGTACTTTTCAGGTCTTCTGTTGATTAAACAAATATCCAGAATTTTGTAAAAAAAAAAAAAAAAAAATAATAATAATAACTGCACCAATTCTGCACTTTTCCCACCCATTCTTTGGAATGAAACAATGATTTTACTTATTTCATAAACGTCAAGAATTTGAATTTGTTTTTAAGTTAATTCACATATTTGGGTAGAGATTTTGCCAGTGGAGGCAAGGGCATGCTTTAATACAGTGGACTCGTGCTACTATGTGATCCGTCTTACACAAACGGTTACTTGTTGGCTAGTTAATAATAGTTAATGGTTGGCAAGTTTTTCATGAGTAACATATCTCTGAGCTAACACTAACTCCTGTCTTAACACAAGATTTTTTGCCAACAGAAGTGTGGGGTGTGAGTAAACGGGATACAGTACAGTATTATTTCACTACTTTTTACTTCATTTCACTTTAATGTACACTACTGTAATTTTTACAGTTATAATTATTATAGTATGGTGCATGCTTCGCAGTAATTATTACTGCAGAATTCAGTATTATGAAAGTGCTGCACCTTATCATTGCGTCCTGTACAATACGTTATTTTGAATAACAATCCTATTTTTAAAATACAGTATTTATTCACAACTTTATGTGGGAAATGGTAATATGTAGTTGAGGAATGGTGTTTATAAGTGTCTGAAATAACTGTGTATGTATTCGGAAAAGCCATATTGGCGTTATTCTCTTGTTCATTTGGTTTTGTCCTACTTGGATATCCTTCATCATGTTCCTCGGTTCTTTAAGTTCTTCAATCATTTTTTTCTCTCTTTAAAACCATCTACAAGAAAATTTTAATCTCCCATATGACACCAGTGCTGTAGAAAACTGCCCAATTTTCAAGCTCTTAACTCAAATGTGCAGTGTAGTATATGGAAAGTTCTTGTAAGCAGTCTAGTTAGAATGAAACACAAATTTTATTAGTTCTGCATATTTGCCGAAAAATCTACTATACACAATTCACAGCAAAGAAGCTGTAACTTGATTTATAACAACTTTCGAAGTCTTCTCAGATATTGTATTTTTGTATACAACAAAATCCTTCCTCATCCTCAGGCTAAAACTCGGTGGAAATTCTTGGGGAGTCTCAGCTGCTCCTCAGCATACAACAATGAAGCATTCACAAATGGGCTTTTCAAAACAAGCGAAAGATCATTTAGTTCACTCAATGCAAACAGGCCCTGATTATGGCAGGAGTGGGAGGGGCATTTGCCCCAGCCCCCTGATTTTGAAGGGCCCCTAAATTATTATCGTATGTGAATTTAGTTTTAAGCCCCCCCCCCACCCCCCAAATATAGTAAATGCCTAATTTTTCTTTTCCTTAATTCTACCTCTCCATAGAAAAAATGTCCTAGCAGATTAACGATTTCTGCAAAAAGAAATGGTAACTAGGATGGCTACTAGATTCCCAGCGATTACACGATAAGTTGCCGGACCCACTGAAGTTTTTTAAGTGGCTACTCAGCGAGAATGAGGCACCCATAAATAGAAATTTGCGGATTATGATTATTAATATGAAAAGGTCAGGCTTTTAGTTGTATTTTTTAAGTTTGTTTTTAATAAAGCTTATTTCATATTGATGTTTCATATGTTTATAATGTTCATAAACATTCTCATTTATCTAATATTTGTATATTTCATGTTGGACACATTTAATCATGACAAAGATTTATATGTGAACACAAAAAATATATATATAAAGTAGTTGGCAGACACAGTAACAGCATGTAGGGGGCCCTCATTCAGACTTCTACCCCAGGCCCTGGTTTGTCATAATCCGGCCCTGAATGCAGAGCTCTATGGCTCGTAGCCGACGCGTTCTCAGCGAACAAGAATAACAGCTGAACTGAGAATGGGGCATACTGCTCTTTTTATAACTTTAGGGCGAAATTTACAGCACTTTCGAGGTAATTCCGACTTCGGAACATTTCCTATTGGTCGCATAAATTGGTGACAATAGTAATGCAGGGAAGCAAACATTACAGGCTTCATTAATAAAATTGCGTCAAATGTCGTCAAACTTGGCAACATTTCGGGGGAATATCGCCAAGTATTGCGCTAAACTGAAGTCAGCTAAGCGATATTTCGATATTTGATGGGAAGGAAATTTCCAAAACAAATGTTTTTCTGTGATAATTTTCAATTGTGTTCCCAAAATTTTAGTCTATGTGCAATGAATTTTAATATGGGAATGCGCAATAAATGTTTAAAATTCAATATTTTACAAAGGCTACAAGGCAGAATTTTTTTATTTATCTGTCGGTAGTGTAATTTTTAAGGTACGCTTTTTGATAAGACCGAGCCAATGAACTCCGACACAGGATTGCTTACGAGAAAGAAATATTTAACGTACATTGTTTTACAGCGGCAAGAAAAAGAATTCTGACACATGATTGCCTTAACGGTATATAAGTTCACAACACATTCTTTTATAGGGTCAACCCCCATAAAAAGAAAAATCTCCATACGTATTGCTCAATGCAGTAAATGCTTAAGAAGCGTAATTTTATGGTATCTCGCAAAATAATTCCTCTTCAATATTAATCAATAGGGAGTAAATCAAAGCCTTTATTTTACACGGCGATACAAAAGAATTTCTCATGCTTATTGGTCTACTGGAAATTAAATGTTAAGGGCTATTTTACAAAACCACTCAAAATAATTCTAATAAATTATAGTTTACGGATACTAATTGTTCAACATACGTTTTTTTACAGGACCATGCAAAAGAATTCCGATATGTAGCAACAACCAACCTAAAGGTGTAAAATTTCAAAGTGCGTTCGTTTAGAGAATTGCACAAAATAGTTCCCACATTATAGGTCTATGTGCTGTAAATGTTGAATTGCACTTTCTTGCCGGCTCACACAACAGATTTTCCATACTTGGTTATTTGGCTACTGTGTGGAATAGAAGAATTTCTATTTACAGTGGTTCACGGGCAGTAAATTTACTTTAGGATAAATACAGGCTGTCCGAAAACCAGACGAGAGGCTGGGCAAAGCGGATTAAATTGCTCTCTGGCGATTTGGCGTGCAGTCAGACTCCTTTGGCAAGAGTCGTTTCTCCCGCTGTTATACACTGCACGCTAGGGGTTGCCGCCCGCACCGCAAGTTGATCCGCGAAAAACAGTAGAGCTTCCACATTCTTTTTCTGTTGCAGTATATTTACATACACTGCTGTGGAATAGAAGTAAGGTGTTAGAGGGGGAGGGGGGTGGGTTTTTAAAAAGTACATATTTATTTATGCAATAACAATAATGGAAAAATGGGAAATTCAACGTTTGAGCATGAAATTTTATCTCGCAGTTATTTACAGTTTTCTTGTTATCTTTTTATTTTTTCTTAATGTTTTACTTCTTTCTTGCCTTTGCCATTGGAAAAAAAAGACAAAATGTCATTGACAATACAAGAAATTTCCAGATTTCACCGTTCATTTTTTTTTTTTTTTTTTTTTTTTTTTTTTTCCTGTCTTTATACATAGACAATGTTTTGACTGAATTACAGTAAGTTGTATTTAAAACAAATAAGAAATCTTTTGCGGTTTAAACCAAAGTCAACAGTAAAAAAATTATCTAGAATTTGCTTTCTCATTTAATTTTAAGTTTTTAGCTATTTACCTTATTAATTTTTCACTGAAACAAAATGGTCCAAAGAAAGTCTTAAAAAATCGTTCTTGAATACGAATTAGTTTTTTCTTTCATTGAATTAGTAGTTTGTGCTTGATTAAAAGAATTTAGCATTTTATAAATATAGATTATATGTAAATAAACTTTACACAAAGTTTAACATTTACTTTCTTACCGTTACAAAGACGAGCGGTTATTATTCTTTGTTGTTACACACATTATTGCTAGCCCATATTAATCTTTCAGTATCCTACAAGAATCAGTAATGCAATTTTCGTCCTCGCTTCAATCTGCATCCATGGGAACATATAGGTTTAAACCCGAAGAGTTTATCTGCATCTATAATCCATATCTATTAATTGCTAAAACCCCGGACTAAAGATTTAATAAAGAAGGGTTTTCTCTAATCGTATGTAAATTCATACAAAAGCCAAATGATGATTGCTTTTTAACTGTTCACTGTTTCTTTTTTATTTCCATAACATATTACCTTCAAATCTAAAATTTTTTATTCATATTTAAATGCATGCATTTAAATATGAATAAAAAATTTAGATTTGTAATTTTAGACTGCAATTTTAAATGCATTAAAATATATATTTAGAACAATTAATCAACAAATAAAATAAAAAAGTATTAGGAAAAGAACATGGAATTTCTAACTCTACTGTTTTTCGCGGATCAACTTGCGGTGCGGTCGGCAACCCCTAGCATGCAGTGTATAACAGCGGGAGAAACGACTCTTGCCAAAGGAGTCTGACTGCACGCCAAATCGCCAGAGAGCAATTTAATCCACTCTGCCTAGCCTCTCGTGAAAACCAGTTTCTCCTATGGGATTTTGCGTACGAGAAAATTTTCGCTTCTTCGCCGATGTGTCGCTTTTACCCAACGAATCACTGTTGCCATCTCTGCCGGAGAAAATATACTTAAAATCAAGGCTAAAATTATCCAGGAATGGATAACAATGGCCGCATTCGTAAACGATAAACTCGTTGCACGAGTGCAACTCGTTTGGCATTTACGAATGCGGCCATTGTTATCCATTCCTGGATACTTTTAGCTTTGATTTTAGGCATATTTTCTCCGGCAGAGATGGCAACAGTGATTCGTTGGGTAAAAGCGACAAATCGGCGAAGAAGCAAAAATTTACTCGTACGGAAAAACGGAGCTTTTTGGACAGCCTGTATATATCCCAGTGAGCCATGGGAAGGGTCACACGCAAAAGGATTACGATACAGAATGGTCTGTGGCAGAGGAGGCCAAGCTTTACCATTCCATACGCCAATTTTTTCCTGTGTAAATTCAGATGCACCTTTCAACTCGAGCACCCTTTTTTACTTCCTTGCGTTGTTTACGGTTAGAGTTGGAAAACCTAGCGATAGAGATAGGCTAGCGTGCGCCAGGGGTGCTGTAGAGATAATCAAGAAAAGTGTTTCGGTGAAGTATAATCAGATAATTTCCTCCGAACCGGTAACCTACGGAAAAGTTAGCCAAGCCAATGACCAAGTGGGCGAAAATAAAAAAAGATTTCGGTCAAGTTCGAGAGAGTTCTGTGTCCAGTAGCCTCTCTTTTACAGGAACTCCCTGAAATGGAAGAGGGGTGTCAAAATTCTATATCCCTTTCCAAAGAGAGTACTTTCTTGATAGTTAGCCCTATAAACAACATAAAAGAACCAATGAAAAATGTATCCTAACTGTTTCATTCTAACCTAATTGCTTTAAAGGTAACCTGCCGCGAAAGTTTTCAGCCTGAGAAGGGTGCCGCGAAATGTTTTTAGCCTGATAAGGGTGCCGCGACGTTAAAAGGTTGGGAACCGTTGGGCTAGGGGGGATTTAGTAGAGGAAAACCAATAACTTGTAAGCATGAGACCGAAATTGTTGTTCTGAGGAAGAGGATTGTAGAATTAATTTTTCGTATATTTTGTAGAGGTTCATAGATGATACGATCTTTTTTATGACAATGTATTTTAGAATATACAAGTGCTTCCTTTTGTGATGCGGCATTAAAATATATGAAATAAAACAATTCCGGTCTCCAATATATTTCGAAAGTCTTATCGATATATTGAGCCATACTGATTCTCTACTTTTATGTATACATGCCTCTCAGCAGGGACGTAGTCAGAAATTTTTCATGGGGATGGGGGGTGGGAGTGAAGAATATCCATTATATATGACAAAAAATTCCTCATGGGTTGTGTGTGACCCCTATCCCCCTCCCCTCCTTCAATGCGCCACAGTGAAAGGTTGCACGTCCTTGTATTTTTGGTCTAGATACAGGTATTGTTCAATTGGAATTCAGACACCTTAAAGTATAAAATGTCTCTTCAGAAGCTATACTATGCGCATTTACAAACAGTGAACTTATAAGAGTAAGGAAACTTCAGAAAAAAATTTAAAACACGGAATTTCGCAGTATTTTCCTAAATGGATAACGCTTTGGCCTATTTGTGCCTGAAGACTTACATATGCGCCTTGTGATCGGAAATTTTTGCAGTGGCGGCCCGTGGTCAAAACTGTTAGTGCAGCCGGAAGCATATGAGCCCCCCCCCCTTTCCTCCGGACAGGATTGGAAAATCTTTGTTACTGAATTCGAAAGTTGGCGGATTAAGCCCTCACCGAGGAAAGAAAAAAAAAAATAAGAAATTACATAAAAAATGTAAGAGATCCTATTTTACTTCCATAAAATGGACATAAATTTCAGCCAGCCGCTCTTATCCTCAAAATTGCATTAATCCGTGTCTGATTCGAAGTTTCCTTAGAATTTTCTTTTGTAACGATAACTTGAGAAGAAAAGAAAAAAAAAAGAAAACCTACTTATTTTTTATAAGTCAAAAATCAATCCTCTTTTCTTTTAAACATGCGAATCGGTCAGTGATGTCCCCATAAAAAGGCGTTGTTTTAATTCAGATATCCATAATTTTAAAAGCTCTTTAAAATTTCCCATGTTTAAAGAATTTTCTCGCTCGCCATGTCCTCTCAATGCCAGTTCTTGCTTACTTAAAAACAATACTGCTTTGATGGGTCATTGTCCATTCATAAGCGTCTATTCAGGCTTACCTTCTTGATAAATTCAGCAATATAAAGTCGAGAGTTTTCCAAACATATATTCTCCTTACCGCCTCCCTCACTTCTCGTCCGAGTCCGAGCCAATCAGTGAGTCGAGTTCTCAAGTTCAGCCGCCGTTAAAAAATCTTTCATCGGCTGTATCAGCTGCATACTCCCTATGCCGGAGAGTCTGCTTACGTAGTCGTTGTCATAGCAACGGTGCTGCCAATTTTCTTTTCAGCGCTCTAGGCTGAACCAAAGATTTTCCCAATTGAATTGCGGGAAGATTAAAGTGCTTTTTTCTGAATGAGCGATCCGACCACAATACGTTTTTTTTTGTTTGGTTTTTTTCGGAGATTTTTTTAATTTACCGTAGGAATTCCACAATTCTAATCTTAATTTAGGAAAATTACTAGAATAAATTATTTTAAAGTATGTGCTGATAATTTCAAGTGCAGCCCGGCTGTACTTGCTGTATCCCACGAGCCGCCACTAAATTTTTGTGCGGAGTAAATGCGTATCGTATTGAAAAGTAGAAACGGGAAGTTATTTAAATGTTTTAAACCAAAGGTTTTTTGAGACAAAAATGGAGGGACAAGTGAACCCCCTGTGCCACCCCGACGCTTCGCTTATGATTACACAAATAGGGTGACTGTTGATGAAGTGCATAGTGCGTTTTGTGAAGAAGCAATATTAATTTTTCCGAGTGATTTAGATTAATGCATTGTTTTTAGAGCTGTTATTCAAGCGTTCGGCGAAGCTTATCGCTTTTTAATTGGAACAGCCTTAAAGGAAACAGCATAGTATTTTGCATTTATACTGGCTTCATCTTCATTAAAAATCTGATGTGGACAACACATGAGTTCCTTACACGTCTATTTTAAGTCAAAAATATTTTCGACGCACTTCATCTAAACTTATTTTGTTTGAAAGAGATAAAATATCAGTAATAGTAAGGTTTGGCGATTTCAAGCCAAATATTTCGATATCGCCAAGCTGAGTTCAATTTGAAAGATTTCCTTCTGACACTTTATTTGGGGATATTTCACCAAAAGCCGACAAGCTTGAGATAGTTTGCGAGATTTTGGGATAGCCAAAGTAGTCATTGACCACAGGCTTTCAATGAATTGAATGCATCCATACACCTTAATGTATTTAAATTCATTTGGCTGACCCTGTAAATAAATTCCCAGTCGATTGCAGTCAAAAAAGATATTGAAAGCAGATAGATATTACAAAAGTTCAAAATTCTACGGGTTAGAGTTTTAGAGTTATACAAAATGCGAAATAATTTTTGGCGCCAAATTTGGCGAAATTTCGGCGAAACTCGCCAAGGTCGACGACATATGGCGAGATTTTAAGCATGGACTAAACAATGACTGACTATCGCTAAAACTCGCCAAGAACGATGACAAATGGCGATATTTTGGGCATGGACATGGACCAAATGACTGACTATCGCCAAATTTGGCGATATTTCGGCAAATCTTGCCACGGTCCATAGACATTAAAGTATTAAAATTCTTTTCGATGGTCCTGTAAACAAACTCTCCAGTAGATTGGAACCAAAAATCGAGATGCACAACTAGATGTTACAATCCTAAATATAAAGTTTCAACATTCTACGCCTAATAGTTTTTGAGATATGCGAGTGTAATGAATTTCGGCCCATAGAACGTAATGTATTTTGAATCTCTTGGGCAGCCCTGTAGATAAACTATCCAGTCGAATGGAACCGAAAAAGGAGGTGCACAACTAGATGTTAGAACAATCCTAAATATAAAGTTTCAACATTCTACGACCAATAGTTTTTGAGATTGCGAATTACATACGTACACACGTACGTACGTACAGACGGCATGGAAAAACTGGCCTACAATGACTCGTCGCTGGTCAAAATGAGTTGCAGACGCGTGTATATGGTGGTGCATGCTAGCTTACGATGAGATGCATCGAAAACGTTCTTAAATTTAGAGGTAATAAAAATCGATATTTCCGTCGAAATTTGGCCCCCGAAATATTTCGGGATCACATTACTTCCTTATACTCCGTACAAGGAAGTAAAAAGTTTTAAAAACTCATACATTGGAAGAAATATTTATTTTTTCAAAAGTGAAATTTGGAGTTTACAATTCACCCAATAGATGTCACTACCAGAAGTTTTAAAAGAGTCAGATTGATGGGGCCAAGGACTTATTTAAGGGAGGGGGGGGGGCAGGATCTCCCCCCCCCCACACCGAAATTTTAGATTTTTATCACTAAAATGATAATGATATAGTCTTTTTGTGAAAAGTTCTGCATTTTTTACCGTTTGGACCCCCTCCAAAATGTTTGTCTGAATACGTGCCTGTGTGGAACTGATGTACATTTTTTTTTTTTTTTTTTTCATTTTCCCAAATCATTGGGAAAATAAAATCATTGGAATTTAAATTTGAATTCAACAAAGAAAAACAAAATTTTAAATTAGCATCTTTTTCCCTTAGACTGTAATCTATCGCATCTAAATTTTATCAAAATTAAATTAAATTTGAAAGGAATGCTTACCCGAAAAGTGTTCCTAGATTTAAATCATGTTTTAGCATTATTTTTGTGGTTCGAATACATAAGAACTTGAGCTATTACATTCAGAAATAGGCTAATTTTAAAATGTTAAAAATTACCCTACAACATGAAATTTAGCAAATTTCGGCAAACTTTATAGCAGATGCGCGATCGGAAGATATAAACCGATTTAATTTCTTTTTTGGATATGATTTAATCACCGAAATTCACAAAATTTCCGCGGCATTACGAGCTGGGAAAAAAAAAAAAAAAAAGAATTTCGGTTTTTTACGACACACCCTACTATACAATACCGATAGTCAAAGCACCATATATTTGTGCAATTTTTTTTTTTATATACCGTAATTTCCGGCTTATAATCCGCAGCGATAGATAATCCGCAGGCGCTTTTTTTCAAGTAGAAAAAAATATTTCTTTAGATAATCCGCAGCGGTAGGTTATCCGCGGATAGTATGGCGATCCTTTGACCAAAATTGGTAATTATTTTCTATGTATAGTAAAACCACAGTATTAATATTAGAATCGGCTTACTGTAAAACATTTCCTACTAAAAATAAGGTTATGAATGAGAATTATCAAACATACTTTGACGGTTATTTTTCGATTTAAATCACAATTGATACACAATATTTAAGCTAGGCATTTTACCTGTAAGGCCTAAGAACTCTATTATGAAATTAATCAAATATAAGAAAGCGAACATTTCTTTCGGAACAAACAAAACAAAATGTATGGTAGCATGCAGAATGCTTATCGCATATTTTGTAACATGGTAATTATTTAGTCAAGTGACATTATTATAAGAAAAACAAAATTGAACTGAGACCTACCTTTTTACTGGAACTTATACAAACAATAAACCTTTTCTGGAATAATATATAGACAGCAAATATACTGTCTAAATATACTGGAAAAAAAGAAATGAACTTTTATTTTGTTTTTATAAAGTTTTTTATTGTAAAATCTGAAGGCTTAAGGAAAATTTTCAGCAGATAGTACGCAGCGATGCATAATACGCACTGGATAAATTTTCATCTTTTTTAGTAGATAATCCGCGGATTATAAGCCGGAAATTACGGTATATATATATATACTAGGGGCCAAAGCCCCCAGACTAGCTACGCTCGCTTTTCGTATGAGGCATTCGGCCCCTAATAAGGCTTATTCCTAAAAAAGACATAATTTCAATAGACAAAACCCGAAGATTGGATCAGATAGAATGTTACTGAGCTACACATTGCTTGGTTCTTGCATGTTCACTGGTACATAAAAATTTAAACTTCACACTACAGTAGACCCCCTCCCCTCATAACACGGAAGATATTTTGTTATGGGAATCCGTGTTGTTCGGGTCCTGAGCTATACTCCACCTGGAGTGCGGACTCCCCTTATAATCGCTGGAAAAATTATTTGCACTCCTCAGAAACACAATGATAATTAATGTTGCAATTCAAAAGTTATATTAATTAGCAGCTAAAGCATAATAAAATCAGTACATGTGTTTCAGCTGTATTTTTAATAATGTAAAACCTATTGGACTCCTTGCGAATTTGCCACCCATGGAGATTTCTCATTATTTGGCGACTTGCGTACATGTAAAGTTTATAAAAGCTACGGAACAGATAGGATAGCTTGCCACCCATGGCGACTTTTCATTATTTGGCGATTTACACATGCTCACAACCTATAATTACTGTTCATGTTACTGGAAAAACTGTTATCCATATTTTCATTTACATAATCCTTTGCAGATTGGCGTACTTAGCACCACGGATTATACCATCTCGTCGCGCTAGCAAATATCCAATGTGTACTATAACTGCTATAATAGCATCGTTAAAGCCGCCAAATATTTCTACTGGTAGCAAATAATCCAGCTGGACCGAACCGGCTTTAAAATAATTTGCATTTTAATTACTTTTCATTTTCAAGATATTAGTTATTCTGTTTTGGAAAAACGAATAATCGCTCATTCTAAACTCCTGTTGTCTAAGCGAACTTACTATTTGAAAATGGTCAACTTTGTGTAACACATTTTGAGTTACTTATTTCATATAGTTTTTATTTTGGCGTAAATTGGGCGTAATTCTAACTCATGTTTGTAAATTTCACGCGATTCTAGATACTTGGAAACGCTTTGTTGCAAAGGAATGAATGATTTTATGCCAAATCTGGCAACTATTCTGTTTATTTTTTCAGTTTTTTATTAATATCTTCTAAAATAATTCGATTTTCGAAATTTAAGTCAGCTTAGCAGGTTCCTCGGAATTTTTCGAATCTGTGGGCATAGTCGAAACTCAAATCCCCACGGTTTAGGAGGAGATAATCCAACAAGCTTTGACAGCGCCAGCGGCCTTTACTTTTTTAGAATATATATATATATATATATATATATATATATATATATATATATATATATATTCTAATATATATATACATATATATTGTTGTTGTACAGGGGTCGTGCCGAAATTTATTTATTTTGCATTTAATTAGGTTTCATCTCCTGAAAATTTTAATGAATATCACAAAATACTAATATATATATATATATATAGTATATATATATAGTATATATAGTATATATAGTATATATATATTTCGTTACTTCGTAATTTATTGTACGAGGGAAAGTCATTAAGTAAGTCATAAATGATAATGGCAATAGCGCGGCTTAAAGTAGTAACAGGTTACAGGTATCTCCAATGAATAGTGATAGATGGCAGCACCATATAGCTTCATGATATTCAATTGAGTAGGTAGCATTCAAACGCATGCGCATTTAGTGCTGTTTCATCACGATAACGCTCGTCCTCATACAGCTCATTTATAACTCGGGATACAATTCAACAATTTCATGGGGAAGTGCTACAGCATCCACCTTACAGCCCAGACTTAGCCCTAAGCGATGTTTGGTCCACTGAAACAACATCTTAGAGGCAAACAATTTGCTGATGATGACGACGTGAATAAGTTCTACTGTGGATGAGACGGCAGCAACCCAAATAATTTTACGCAGCTGGAATTGGGGCTCTGATAAAACGATGGGATAAGTGCATCAACACTGCTGGAGCTTATGTGGAAAAATAAAAATTGTTTCCAAGTTATTATCCTGGTTTATTATTTTTTTATTACCTTTTCTAAACCTAACCCTTTAACGCGCAGTGTTCCCGCTCCGGGAACACCAAACTCTGACGTTCTGACTGTTGCCAGTCACGAAGAATAGATTGGATTTCTATAAAAATAGTTGCGGGTGACATAGCTCCACGAGAATCCTTTACTTTTGAGCACGCCATTTCCCGTAAAAAAATGATCACGATTCTTTTGAACAGCGCTGACATCTGCTGAAAAATGGAAGAATGCGAGAACAGCTGGATAGATTGCCCAATGCTGAAAAAAGGGCAGCCGTTGCCATCGCTCGACTTAACTACCAGCAAGATGGCGGACGATCGAAACGTTCATCGCGTGCCACAGACCTAGAGATCCTTTTTTGACGACAGCTGGCTGTGCTCGTGCACAGCCAGCTGCCATCAAAAAAAGGGTCTCAGCGGCACGGGATGAACGTTTCGATCGTCCGCCATCTTGCTGGTAGTTAAGTCGAGCCATGGCAACGGCTGCCCTTTTTTCAGCATTGGGAAAGGGTTGCGCCTCAAAGGGTTAATGACTTTCCCTCGTATATGTCTATCATCAATAATTTAAGGAATAAAAAGTCTTGGTGAATGCTTTTGGGACACCTTGTATACAGATAGGCCATTACAGTATACAGAGTATATGCAGATATAAAACTGTCGTACTTCTGGAAGCCGCATGCTATTGATGGAGAAAAGGAGAGGAGAACAGCGAAATTAATGATAAGGCAGTAACGGATGAGCGATAGTAATGAGTGGTGATAAACAAGTATCACATCTTCGTAGGGTGGACAACTCGTCAGAGCTCCACCCCTGCCACCCGAAATTGTTTGTCACAGCTAAAAACACACAGATGGTCAGTCTATAATATTTCCTAAGTCTACGGTACTGTTCCCGCACTAGTGCTGTAAAAGTAACGACAAAATGAGTATCCGTATGTATTTGTTACTTAGATGTTCGCTATTCGTTACTCGTTACTTTCGTTACTACTAATAGGATCGGTAATAGGGTGTTATATAGTGCCCCATAACAACACATCCGGGACAGTGTTGTTATGGGTATATGCCGCCCATACATAAATCCATAACCAAAAAGAATTTTTTTTAGCGAAGTTGTACAAAGTTGTATTTAGAGCTTATTTTCTCTGATTTACAGATTGTTTTTATACACATTTATGGTTTTATACAATGCTAAATTATCCGAATTACTGAGTGCACATAGAAATCTTCCAAAGACATATGCCATTCTTTTTTTTTTTCTCAAATCCCCTTTTTTTAATTCTGAACGCTGGTTTAACCTGTTCATTCTTATCATAAAAAGTGTAAAGGAAAGCTTGTGACTCGTGTTTTTTCTGGGAGCGGGTTCTCGAATACTGAGATCCAGGGATTGGGCCACATATATAAAATTCACAGGGCAGGGGATCTCAGTATGATATCAACTACTTTGCGTCTCTAAAAGCATAATATCTTTATTATTTGTGAGTTCTTATTTCATATCAAAAACTTCTTTTGCTGGACCATTTTTCGAAGTAAATTAAAAATTACCATATTTTAAATTAAAATTGTTTTATTCAATGAGAATTACCTATTTTTAAGATATTTCCAGTTCTATTTCTGCACTTTTGGGATGAAAGGGGTTAGCCCCTTCTGTGGGTGCATATATGAGAGCATTCTTTAAACAAAAATTATCACTCCTTTCATACAGAAAGAATGGTTGCACCGGGCTATGCGTATTCCATGAGTTCATGGAATAAAATGTACCATAAAATAGGGCAGATGGCCCCCTAAACGCCGACATTTTAGAAACATACTGAACTTCATTGAATTATTTTAATACCAGTGGCTTACGCAGGAGTGGGCATAGAAATCCCGGGTCGCTCACAATTTTTTATATATTTTTAAAACAATTACTTAAAAAATGTGTTTAGGTTTCCATGCTAAATATTTTTTTTAGTTCCAAATAATATTTTAAATAATAAAAATGTGTAAATTCGTTTACTTTATAAAAATATATTTTTTAAAAGGTGTATTTAAATAATTTGTTATTTATTACTCATATTTCGATTCTAGCTAAAAAAAAAAGAAAAAGTTAAGTTCGCAATCCTGCTTCGGAACCACCCTGAAAGAAAGAATTCTGATTGCACCACTATTTAGTACCAAAATGTTAGAAAGCCCGAAATTAGCACCCCTTACTAACATGCTTCTCTTATATGTATTGCTCCTCTACAATTATAAGAACACCCCCTTCCCCCCCCCCCCGCAAAAAAAAGTTCAACTGCGCATAAGAACATGCTATACACCGGATCCTATCCCCCCATTGTACGACCCATATCAATAGAGCAGCAGATAGTATATCCATCTCCATAACTGTAACGATACATACGGATTCTTCCAAACCTCATCAAAACGATACCATCCGGCTCGGCACAAACGAATTGCAACCAGAACATACTACTACTCAAATACCGAAACTGATTTTTCCCTTCAAACAGCGAGAATCCATAATACTTCCGGTATCTAGTAACGGAACGGAACATACTATTACTCAAATACCGAAATTCATTTTCGAACCTGGTCGATCCGAAATGCACACACGAAAGTCATTTTCCCCCTTGAAACCGCCATCCGATATCCAGTAACTGCCAGTAACAAATAACAGAAGATATTAGTACTCGATTACCGAAACCTTCGGATCGAGTAACGATATCAACCGAAAAGTAACAATTCGTTACTTCGAGTCTGAGTGATTATCCGTATCTTAGTACCGAATACATGCGGTTTGCTTCAGCTCTATCCCGCACATACGCACCCAGTGACGCCTTTTGAGTGGCGCTCCAGTCACTTGGACTCACAGACAATCTAAACTGCATAGACACTTGACATACGCATTACAACCGCACGACCTGACGGTCGACAACTTTTGGCTCCTTAGCCAATATGCACTTCGCAGAATCATTTTCTTCATGTTTTGTAATATTTGTAAATATTTACTTATTGTAACCAAGATTCAATTATAGATTTTTGCATTTATACAAAGTTCGCATATTCTTTATTGATAAAACACACCACTAAGCAACGACGCAACAGGTACTTTTAAACGGTTCATCCTACACGTTGCTGATACTCAAATCCCCGCCCCCTCATATTTGATCAATTCCTTAAAAAAGGAAAAGAACAAAAAAAAAAAAAAAAAAAAAACTCGAAGCACTTTCTTATTTTAAATACGCACTAAAGTGCTATACCAGTATTAAAAGCATATCATAATTCATTCGCCGTCATGCATAATTTTCATCCCTATTCCATTAAGTTGGAAAGTGTTTCATTATCCGTGAGTGTGGCATGATTTTTCCTTCCTTCTATCTTCCATAAAAAGCTTCTTTGGTATCAAAATCTATAGTAAATTGGTCTACTAAAACTGTTTTTGACAGGCGTAGTCTAACAATGCTTCACCTTTATAAATACTGTTTGGAATATGCATCGTAATCCACAAGTGTGTCGTGTTTGTCTTTCTTGTTCCGTAAAACATTTTTCGGAATTGAAATCTATATTAAATCACCTACTAAAGCTGCTTTGCAATCTTATTCTATCATATTCCAACTATACTTCATTTTTATAAATACTGTTTGCAAAGTGCATCATAATCCACAAGTGAACCATACTTGCCTTCCATAAAACACTTTTTTTGAAATTGAAATCTGTATGAAAATCGCCTACTAAACACTGTTTTACAATTTTCGTCTCATTCATATTCTAACTATACTTTCTACTTTGTAATAAACTGTATCGTTTGCCAGTTTTCCGCCAAATACGGAAAATATCGCCGAGCTAGGTTCAGTTTTGGGGACTTATTTTTTGGCGCCAAATTTAGCGATCAATCATCAAAACCTGCAAATCTTGGCGACTTTACTACACTTTATTCTCCCTTCACGACGCTATCTGTCAACCCCATCGAAAATTGCAACGAAAATACGTCGGAGAAAATCGGTCCACAAAACTGTGTCGACAAAAAAACTAGGCGTGAACGAAATAACACTCTAGTTCTAAAAATCTCTGGTTTCAGACAAATTTAAGAGGTTGAAATGAAATAATAAGAACTCTGTAAAATAACATACATAAAAATTTACTGACGTGCGTTTCGAGCGATACAAAATGTTCCTTCGTCAACTGAAAAAAAGTTCCACCATCCACTGCAAAAGAGTAGAAGAGTGAGAACTGAAAAGGTAGATATTTTAGTGTCACCCGAAACTCACGTTTTGTAATGGTAAGTACCTTTTTGTGTGTGCTATTTTAGAGTGTTTTAATTATTTCATACATTAAACACTAGCTTTATGTTGATTATTATTTTTGTTGTTAAATCGAAGGGGGTTGCCAACTCGAGCAAGCCGATTCCACGAAATGAATGAGCTTCAGAGCTTTAAAGTTCGAGCATTGTTGAGCTTAATTGAGCATGTTTGTCATGAACTTAGAACACTTTTTTACCTGCATCCAAAATTATCAACCATAATTTTTTTTCAGTAATAAATAGTAATCGCAATTTTTTAAATAGTATAAGATGTACACTTTTATGAACGAACCCCTTGTCCAACGACCCATTTTTTGAGGCAACGATTTTTTACCCTATTTATTTAATGGGACAGTTTACCCCAATTTTGGTCAAAAAATCAATTTTCTTTGTTAAATATTATACGAAAGCCTGTTAAATTATGAAAATTTTTGGCACCTCATTTATTCATTTTTAATCACACGCCAATAATATCACGATATATTGTAACTTTTGTTCATACACTCCAGCGCAATTTCATTGGCAAACAAGTTCTTTAGATGACTTTTTCTCCATGTTCATATTTTCTTCAATTTCACGCTTTAAAAATGATAAGGCTATTTTTTTGGACATACTCTTTATTATGCATCTGATAAATCTGTGCATTTAATTTGCCATCCGTTTTTGTTTTTAATTTTTATTTTACAGAAATCATATGAAGATATATTCCATTTTATTGTTTTACACTACATAATAGAATAGAAAAAAAAAAAAACTATATTAGACGTAATATTAGATGTATCTAAAAATCTATGCACAGTCTTGTGATTGATATATATATATATATATATATATATATATATATATATATATATATATATATATATATATATATATATATATATATATATATATATCCTAACTAATATTATAAATGCGAAAGTGAGTTTGTTTGTTTGTTTATGACGCTTTCACGCCTAAACCGCTGAATCGATTAGGATGCATTTTGGTTTAGATATAGATGGGACCCTGGAGATGGTTATAGGCTACTTAGAATTTTAGATTTTTAATTATTAATTAAAAGTGTTTACGTTGCCATGCTTGGCGAGTTTCGCCCGTATCAATCAAATGATTCATGTTTTGAGCTAACAAGAATGCTATTGATTCAATAAAGAAGCGCGTGCGTGCATCTGAAAAACATTAAATTTCACGGAAATTATGCCAGTTTTATGCCAAATCTGTCTATCAATAATAATAAAAATGAATGTTCTCCAGAAAAATCTACAGAAAGCAGAGCTTTGAAAATTTGAGCAATGAAGCCCATGATTGTGCACCTGAGGCTCAGAATGTTGAAATTTTAAATACTTTTCTAATTATTAATTAAAAACCGTTTTATCGCCCGCACAAAAAGATTTATGCTTTTGAAATAAAGCTGAAATTCTATTTTCAGATAAACATGCATTTGAAAAACATGAAATGGTATGGAAATTATGTTGATTTTACGCCAAATTAAAAAGCATTAGAAAGAAAAGTCCAAATGTGTTTCTTAAACTTCACAAATTTCCAAATCCTACCAATAATATAAAAACTCGGCTGTTCGAGCCTCGTCAGGGGGAGATCCCTCTGAATCCCTCTAAGGGAATAATTCCGTAAGCGTTGGCAGGTCGCCAAGCCAGATGTCGCCAAAGCTTTTTCGCGTTGCTAAATACGCCAATCTGCAAGGATTGTGCTTAGACTATATAGAGAACTGTTTTAACGGCAACCTTAATGGGTTAGACGTTGGCAACAAAAAAAGTGGCCAACTAAACATGCCCCCGCTTACGGAATTATCCCCCTCCCTAATTTTTTAGTTTTATTATTGCCATATTAAAACTATATTAATTGACTTGTCATTTTATCGCTCATCTTTCGCATATTTCGCCTGGTAACCCTATGTTGAAATTTTTATGAGTGTAACCTATTTATAGAAAAATACATGTGGTGCATATTCTACAGCTTACGAAATATTGTAACAATAGATTAAAGCTGTTGTGAACTAATAATATTTGAATATATGCAAAAAATACATGTGGAGCATATTCTACAGCTTACGAAATAGTGTAACAATATCGAGACTAAAGATTGCTTTAATCTCGATTTTAAAGCTGTTGTGAACTAATAGTATTTAAATGCATGTAAAATTATGTCGCTTTTTTATGTCGCTTTATTAAGTCGCATTTTTGGGACACATTTTTCAATAAGGGATTTGAGAGATAAAATGACATAGTCATTAAAAAATGTGTATGTTTGTGTGTTTAGATGTTTTTGACTGAATCACACACAAATTGCTGAACGGATTTGGTAAAATTCGTAATGAAGATAGCTTATGCCATGGATTAACATACAGGCAACCTTTCAAGCATATAGCATAAATAATTCTTTTACAAAAACATTCAAAATAATTCTAATTTATTGTGCTCTATGGAAATTTTATAGCTACTAAACCGATTCTAAAACTTAGTTACACTATTCCTGAGTATTATTGTTTGTTTGTTTGTGGATTAAGACCGATTGACTACACTAGGGTCCTAGGCCTATATGGGGAATTTCTCTGTGGGGAACTTTCTAAGGGATCCCTAGCCCGTATTTACGCGAGGTTTTGGAGAAAACCGCGAAAAACTGCGAGCGGCTAGGTCGACAGGCTCGACCAGGGGTTGAACCTGGCACCTCCAGCCTTCCAGTTTTGAGAGTAGAACTTCTTAGACACTGGTGGGACCCTGAGTGTTATAGGCTACCTTTTATGCATATATCACAAATAGTTCTTTTACAGGGATACTCATAGGAATTACATTACACTCTATGTGTATCTCTGTAAGTACTGAACCGATTCCAAAACTTTTTTCACTGTTAGTAAGCTACACTATTCTTGAGTATTATAGGCTAAAATTCATGCATGTAGTGCAAATAGTTCCTTTACAGGAACACTCAAAATAATTCTAATACATTACGCTCTCTGGGTATCTCTGTAACTATAGAACCGATTCTAAAACTTTTTCGCTAATAGAAAGCTGCACTATTCCTGATTAACGTAGGCTAAAATTCATGCTATAGCATAAATATCTCTTTCACAAGAACAACAAAAACAGTTAGCAAATACTGTCGTAACTGTATTCGCCAAATGCCTGAAAAAAAATCTAAATTTAGTAACTCTGCATACTCTCATATTTTAAATGAAGTATACTACCATGCATTATACTTCATATAAAATAAGTAAAAAGCAAATAATATTTAAATGCAGTTTCTTTTGTCGCAAACATATGTGTTATTCACACATGCTTCATTTCTTTTGGGACCTAACTCTAAAGCCGACGCGGACAAAGTCGCGGGTAGCAGCTAGTATATACATATATTTGAAAATCTTTTTTTAAAAAATTGCACAAAAATCTTTATTTTTTAAAAGTAGTAGTAGAGATTTTTTAAAAATCAGTTTTTAAACTTTTTTAAACTTTTACTTAAATCTGCAGTTTAAAGAGGCGTATTTTTTCAAAATATACTTTTAGTTGAACATGAAATGCATCCAGTCCATCATTTGTACTATATTTTGGTAAATAAAAAAAATGCTGAAATGAGTGTCTCCTTAATATTAAAAGGTCCTCTAGAAGAGACCACACATCCCTCTATAAGCGACCCGTCCCTGTTCCTTGTCCGAAGAATTTCTCGCATTTTTTTCGAAAAAAGTAAACAAAATACCGCATTCCAAAACAGTCGCTCCTCTGCAAATCGACAGCGGGTGCAAGTACACATGCATGGGTACATGTACAAATCTTGTTGGTTGTAGAAGTGACATGTCTCAGAAACGAGTGATTTTACCTTTGGAGCCGCGCAGTGATGGGATCGAGTCACACGGAAAAGGAAATTCAGAGAGGATGTAAGCGGTTACTTTTGATTGCGGGAAAACCGTCAGAAAAATTTAAGGCAAATAAATTTTACTATGACAAGTTCAGAATGCATGAAGAAAATCGGGATAAATGCTCTTTTGTCAGCTGTAAGAAATACAGTAGACAGAAAAGTTCTCTCGGAAAGACAATAAAGAATGAAACAATCATTAAAATTTAAATTCTAAAGATATGTTTGTAGAATTATTTATGTATTACTAAACAAGTTCAAAAATAACAAAACAAATATATATATATCTATATCTATATCTATATATATATATATATATATATATATATATATATATATATATATATATATATATATATATATATATATATATATATTTTATTTATTTTTTTTTCCCCCGTCAAATGTCAAATTCCCCGTCAATGACCTTATACTCGAAAAAGTATAAGGTCAAATGCTTATACTTTTTCGAGCGATCACCTCTCTTAACGACCGATTTTTCGTGGAAGGTGGTCGCTCTCGAGAAGTTTCACAGTATTAGGCTAAAATTATCAATACCTGGAAATAGCGGATCCAGGGGAGGAGATAGGAGGCTTGAGCTCCGCCCCCCCCAAAATAAAGAGATTTTGCTAAAGGGCAACATTCTGCTTCATTCTACACATTAAAAAGGTAAAATGATTTTTTTTATATATATAACTTAGCCTCTCCCAAAAAATTTTACATTACTTTGGCCTAAAATTTAATTTATTGTACAGTTTGTTTGGGTGAAATAAGCTTTTTTCAAAATTTAGCCTCTCTCCCCCCAAAAAATGTTGGATCCGCCACTGATGCCAGGTCACAGAGGAAATAAAAAGTCAAACGACTAGATCAGAGGTGGCGAACCTTTATGGATCAACGTGCCGTTTTTTCCCCTAAAGAAATGTTTAATGAGGCCAAATGATTTTGAGTTAGTGATTTCGACTTGTTGACCTTACGATCGTGATACTTCATGGTGAACTTTGTTATTTTTAATTAAAATGCAAACCGTTTTGATCGGTGACGTGCCCAAAATATTGTGTCGCTTGCCATTGGTTCGCCACCCCTGGACTAGATGATTAGTCAAAAAAGAAATGTGCTGAAATTATTTTGCCATTTTATGGGCATATCGTCGTTGTCAAACCAATATCTGCTCTGTGCACTTTTTGAAGATTTCGACATTATGACTAGTTTACTAACCAAATATTCCTATAAAAACATTGCTATGTGATTCTAAGCATTATACGGTAAGCTGTGATCGCTTTAAAAAAAAAAAAAAACTATGTGCTATAATATGCTACACAATTTTTCAGGAGAGCATTCTTATTCGATATCTCAAAGTTATACTACAAAGTGCAATGTAAGCCAATACATAGTGTGTTACAAAGATAATATTTATGCAAATTTCACTTGCCCCTTTGGATAGCGTGACGCGAAAGATAAATTAAATTATTGAAATAAATTCATTTGAATACATAATATAGACTCAATGAAAGTGTGAGATATTTGACAGTGTATTTGATAGTTAAAAGCATTGCTTGAACGTGTAAATCTTCTTTAGAAAATAAAACAAAAGTAATTGTAATGAAATTTAAAAACAAATTTTAGAAAGTCACACCAGGGCTTCTCTCAAAATTTGATATCATTATTTTTGAGACCCATATTTAAAATTTATACAGCTATAAAGTAAAATACTGTGTCACAAACTTTTAACCCGTTAAGGGTTTTTGTATTAATATATACAGGGTAATTCAGCACAGGGGTTACAAACTTTCAGGACGGATAGGGCACATCAAACGACTCATAGAATCACTTCAGAATACGGAGTAAAATATGTCTTCATGCATCATTTAACATTCCCTATGAAAATCGGGTTGAAATACTAGTCATCACTCTGGCTATCGGGATTTTGTGGTTGGCTGTGAATGCTCCGATGTAGCATTCAGTTAACCACAAAAATTAGGCAAAAAATTGAGTGTATTAAGAACTGTTTTGCCAGCACTATTTTTTTTAATTAAATTTAGTTTTTCGTTTAATTAAGTAACATTTAATTTTATAGCTATTTAATTTTGTTAACAAAATAAAACTACCTTTTAATTGCAGTTGCTCTAAAAGTAATGTGCGGTAATGCCGCACATTATTTTTCCTCACTCTTAATTTTTAGTGATAATGTTATTATTTATTTGTTTTTTAAGTATGTTCCTGAAAATACTCCCACAGATCTAAAACCTAAATTTGATATTTCACAAATGAACATGTATTAAACACTCAATACTAGTATAGTAACTCTACACTACTATAGTAATGCTATATTTACAACACTAGAAATAATCCAAATATGATGATGCACTGCTGTAGCAACAAGCAGTATCTTCTTTTCAGTCATGTAACGTCGATAATCATTTGGCTCATAGAGATGAGACGGGCTCAGCCCGAGCCCGGGCCCGAACCGGGCTCGGGCTCTGTAATTCACAATTGTGTTCGGGCTCGGGCGGGCTCGGGCTCGTGAAAAATTTCTCCTTTATTGTACATATGCTTGAAACAGTTTTTAAAAGGCGATTCATGAGGAAAATAAAACTACTTATAAAAAAAATAAATAAATAAAAATAGAGGCATGGGCGCCTAGAAGATGCGTGAAGTTCTTTGGGTATTTTAGAACGGCGGTTTATATTCCTTAGTTAGTCATGAGATCCGACATTTTTTGATAAAGAATGGATACAAAGAATTAGAAAGTGCATTGGGAGTTTGCAACTGTATTTGTCTTTAATTTGCACAAACGGCAAAATTTATTGTATTCTATCAATGAAGTAATTGAGTTTTTTTTTTTTTTCATCTTTAGTTAAATTTTCGGGCTCGGGCTCCGACATAAATAATATTGCTCGGGCTCGGGCTTCAAAAAATGAGCCCGAACTCATCTCTATTGGCTCAGAGCCTTATTATCGCATGGGCAAATCGGGACTTTGCCCAGGGACCCCAATATCAAATGTTGTTCTGAAATATTCTTTTTTTTTATATCAAAATTTATGAAAAATAAAACAAATTTCATAGATTGGGGCCCCCCAAATTCATTAATACCCAGGGTTCCTTTTGGTCATAATCAGGCTCTGATTGGACCAAGGGCGGCTCCAGACTGAATTCTCGGAGGGGGCCATCGAACTTAGGTCTTTACTTACTTATAAATTGTTCAAAATGCGAATTGAACGTGTGAAATCGTGAAGTATGCGAATCTAAAGTTGTAAAACAAAATTTCCGAGGGGGCCATGGCCCCTATGGCCCCTTCACTGGAGCCGCCCTTGGATTGGACTTTTTAAAAGTCCAATCAGAGCTTGGTTGAAAAGGCCCACTCTGTTGTCTGATGCTTCAGTGGTGGTAAAGGAAGATTTACAAAATTTAAAATGTTTAATTTTTCAAATTGATTTTTTATTTAAACGTCTTACTTTTTTCAAATCACTTTTCTGTCTATTTTGCAAATTTCTTTGGGGTAACCAACGATGGTCACAGCAGGGAAACCACATCCGACTTGTCTTCGCAACGATGAGAGAGAACACATAACGGGTTAACTACTCAACTCATTGTTCTTTGCGCAAATAATTTGGAAAGCGTTTCATAATCGGTTCGGCATTCCTTAACTTTCTTTTGTGTGTAACATTTTCCCCTCCCTCCCCTTACCTTTAAGAAAGGAAGCACGCTTAGGAGATTAAAAAAAAAAAAAAAAAATCCCTATTTTAACAGCTATTACCTCCCGGTGTTCTCGATTCTTAGCAGGAGACGGCAACAGGAGCCGCGCGCGCCCGCTTTCTATTGGCTGCCTGGAATACGCGTGCTGGAGACGTCATCGCACGTGGCTCCGAAAACTTTCGGTTCGGAAGCACGTGCAATCTTTCCGTTGGTTCCGGAATAGAAAGAAGTCGTTTATTGACGTCCGCTGAGGAAAGTGCGAGAATACTCGTCTAAATAAATAATACTAACATAACAGAATAAAAAAAAACACAATGGCCCTTCTTAGCTCTTAAGATTTGAAGAGTGTGTATAAACAATGCAAAATTATTCCTCGCTTGTATACATAGTTTATTATATTTAGAGATCTAAATATTAATGAAAAATGCCTACAAAGAGAAACCAAGATTTATTGGATTTAAGGCACCCATCTGATAAAAAGGTAAATTCTTTTTTTTTTTTTTTCCTTCTGTTTAAACTTCGTGTTTTTTCTTGGAAAATTGAAGATTTAATTGAGAGCACTAATAAAAAAGTAATAATGTTAACATATTTTAAAATACGTGCATTTTTCTTTTAAAGTCAAAATTTTAGCTTAACAATATTAAATATTGAGTAAAAGAATTAATGATTACTTTCTGTAAATTTGTTATAGTTTAATTTCATCCATCAAAAAGATTTGCAGATGTGAAAAAATGTTGCTGTCCAAGAATCACTCCGTTATTTATAATTTGAAATGGTACAGCATTTAATAAAATTATTTGAGCTATTTTTTAAAGTATTTTAGCATTTGTTGCAGTATTAAGTTTGAAAAAACCCTGAAGTTTTTCTAATAAAAGGAAAAATTTTAATTCGCAAGAAAAATTTCGTAAAATTCTGAATATAATTCTTTATTTGAGAAATCGCTTTGTGGTAATTTCGCTAAGCGTTTAATGTTAAGAGAAAAATAAGTTATTTACATAATTTAATTGATACTTGTTTTATTTAAGACAGAAAAACAGTTTTCTTTTCTTGAAAGACGTTGTTTTGTTTCCTATCATAAAATTTAGTTAATTTTTATATATATATATATATATATATATATATATATATATATATATATATATCAGTGCGAAAAATTGAGATTACATTAATGAGAAGATCCTATGCTTTTGCAAGTTTGAACAAGTTATTTTATTTTTAATTAAGGGATTCAAGCCATATCTGATTTTTTTTTCTTCCACGTACACACATATTTTTTTATAATGTTTATTTGTGTTATTTTATTTATTTTAATTTGACTCTCAAACTATAATATTGAATTTTCCGGGAACTTTCGGAGCGAAACACATTTACAAGCAACTTATTGCTCCGATGTATTAAAAAAAAATGAAAAAAATGATTGCATGTTAATATTTATATAAGATGATAAAATAATTAGGTAATATCAATAAATGGAAAAGTAGTTTATTTAAAATATTTTTAGTACATTTTTAATAAAAAGTTTCCTTTGTCATTAAAAGTTTAAAGCTTAGCTTACAGTTTTCGGAAGGCTGTTACAGTGAAACACGTTTACAGGCAATTTGTAATAATCCACAGTCGATCTTTTTTCCTTTCGCTTCTTTAATCGTTTTAAAAATGTTTTTCAAGTGTATATGTCTAATAAAATATTTAGATAAACTTAAAATGCGAAAAACTAGTCCACATATATATATATATATATATATATATTTATTTATTTATAACTATCCTCTCCCTTCTAGTGTTTAAAGCGTGCCGCACAGTTTTCGGACATTACAGTGAAACACATTTACAGGCAACTTACAGTATTCCGATTGAAAAATTTTATTCAATAGTTACTTATACAGTAAAATGCAACATATAGAAGTTAGCTCGATTTTAAAAAACTAGATATATACAACGAATTTTTCTCTCTAATTTTATTTTTCGCTATGTTTTATTTGAAAATTATAAACATACGTCTGTCGAAAATTATTACAGCGAAACACATTTAAAACCGACCACCGAAATCAACGATACTCAACGATACGATACTAAATTCAAAAATCGAAGCAGGAAAAAAGAAAAAAATTATAAGATACGTTAAATACGGTAAATAAGATAATAGAATCTTGTTTAGATTTTTCTTTATTTACTTATTTATTTTTAGATCATTCTAAAATGTGAAACAAATAATCAATGAAATGACCTTTTATTTATATTTTAGATTGAATTTTTTATTTTATTACTTAAATTTTAAACATAGCTTATAATTTACGTGAAGCTAATGCAGTGAATTCCATTTAAATTAATCTGATCTGTAGAGTATAGGCTAGTAAATTTATATAAAGAATTATAATCAATATACTAATAAGAGACAGAAAACCACATTTAAATTTATGTATTTCATGAAAGGTTTTAACTGTAAAATTATTAGGAGAACCGGATAGTTATGACGTTTTTTTTAATTATTATTTTTGATTCTTCTCTTTTTTTTTACTTAAAAATCAAACATCGCCATCATGTGTTTATTTGCAAACAAGCTGTGACTATGCACAGGATTAATATTTGTTAGGTTTTAGAGCAAGAATTTTATACATCTTTTTTTTTTCTCCTCCCAAGAAAGTTTTGTAAAAAAGGGAGGGAGGGCCGTCTACCCTCCCTGAAGTACAAATTTCAAAATATCCTGAAAGTATTTGTGACTGTTTTATTGTATTTTACAATAATAATTTTATGGATATCTCTTTTTGCCGTTGAGATCACGCGGGAAAAATTCAAATATCGAAGCAGGAATAAAAGAAAATAATAATAAGATACCGTAACATTTTACTGTTTTAAATTGCATTTTAAAATTAAAAAATAGTGTGTAAAGAAAAAAACAAAAGTTCTGTTATAGGTTATTTATATGCTTTATAAAAATACAAAATTTATAACATTTCTTTTATTTCGATAATCTCAGAAAATAACGTTCTGGACCCTACCCCTGCATAGTTTAAGCATTTTGGAAAATGCTGTCTAATCTATCACTTGTGTTAAGGAATTCACATGCATGCCAAGTTTTATATTATTAACTTCATATCAGACTCGTAATTTTACTCTAAACTTTAAGTAATTAAAATTAAAAATTTTAGACTTAGTAATTAAAAGCAGGCAAAATTTTTATTAGTTTTATTTGCTGGCATCGCCACAATACACAAACAGCTATGACTTAATAAACAGCTATTTATATTAACAAGTTCGTTTGCTTTGATGCATCTCCCACGGATGCAGCTAACCCACGGGCTGGCAATCGAGAGTATACTTTATGCAAGGATCAATGCAGGAATTTTTTCCAGGGACTCATTATTTGTGAAAACTGTCTATTTTTGTGAATTTCAAAGAATTTTTTTTTTTTTAAATTTTCACAACACTTTTTATGAAGGTTACTTTTTTCTTAAAACAATTTACAAAACTAATTAAAAAATAAGGCAAAATGTTAAAGAAGGGTTGTTTTAATCGATTCTATTTTTGTGAAGGGGCCGTTTTAATCTATTGTATTTTTCTGAAGGAGCTGTTTTAATCGATTGTAATTTTGTGAAGGGACCGTAAAACGGACCCAAATTTTGTCTTCATCGATCCCTGCTTTATGTGAGATAAAAATCCAATTGAAGTATATATACTAATATATTTTACTCTGAACTACATGAAGGGTTTATAATTTTATCGTCAACAACTTAAGTGATTTATATTTTTCCATTATTGGTTTTTGATACTATCTAAACTAATGCGTCAGATATTATTACAAATAGTTTCATAACGTTATCTTTTTCATTGAGTGTACATAAAGACGCCTAAATTCGAAAGGCATCAGTTCCATCTAAATTTCTTGTATGGCTGAGACGTTCAGAATGTAACTAATTAGCTATATTCCGATTAATTCTGGATACGTTTTGTTGTTATGTCATATTCATTAAGTGATCGAACTTTTTAAAAATATTTACTGAATTTTTAAAAATACAACATGCCATTTTACACTGCATTTTTAAAATATAGTTAATCTGCTTAAAATGCAGCTTTTTGGCATAGATAAGATATTGTCCCAGTGAGAAAGTGATTTGGTGTTTTTATAATGTAGTCTATAATAAAAATGTTTGATAAATATAAGAAAGTTTATTGTAATATTTTTTATTTTTTATTAATTTCCGAAAACGATTGAAAGTTTTGCAACCATACTCAGAATTTTCGTTCTAATTTTATCCACTAACTAATAGTTGGATATTATGAGTTATTGAATAGAGATTAATTTAATATAGTAAAAGGCGGTAACTGGTAGGGGGAAACATTTTCTCAAAGAAGCAAATATATATCCTTTAAACGAAATTCTAAATAAAGACAAGGTTGCAGGGATACAGTAGAAGGTTGTACTGTCAAACCTCGTTAGTAAGTCACCTGGATAAGAGAAATCACTCCTAATATTATATCACTTTTCAGAAGTCTCGACCTTTTTTATACGTATTTTTATATTCTTTACGCCGTTTATTGCGTCGCTAGTTTTTCAACCACTCCTCTTAAGACGTCTTACTTTTGAGAGTTCAAAATACAAACTCGATCTCATTTCTCTGACAAGGTTATCAAAATCACTTAATTTTTGTTGAGTGCGACTTTCAGCATTTTTCGCCCCACCAGTGGCCGAGCGCATTTGGGCTCCCAACTGGAAGACGAAAGGTGCCTGGTTCAAACCCAGGTCGCGTCCGCCGACCTAGCCATTCAGAGTTTTCCGTGGTTTTCTCCGAAACTTCGCCTAAGTACGGGTTAGGACCACCTAGAAAGTCCCACATCGAAGGCAAACCCGGCCTAGATCCCTAGCTCAGATAAGTGGCCGTAAACACTATCCCCACATTTCATTGGAAGTGGCCCACATTTCATTTCATTTCTCAGCATTTGTCTTTACAAAGATTGTGGCTTATCAGCAAATTTTAGGAATTCATCCAGAACTATTTTTCGTTTCAATTTGAGTACGTACGGTGGCTGATTAAATATAACAGATTGTGCAGTTAAATTATAAGTACTACTTACCGTCTGTACTTATAATTTCCGTAATTTGTCATCCATTTTATAAACTTTGAATGCTGATTCTACTAATTTATATAAATACAAGTGAACTATAGGCACACTTATTGTATAAACATTTAGAATTTCGTTATGCATTTAATATAAACTCCGCTTAAGAAATAATTCCGCTGAATAACTCATTTTTAAGTGGCTTTGAGAGTAATGTACTAACCAGAGTTGACTGTATTAGGCCAGAAAATATTTCCACTTCAAACAGTTTTTTTTTTGTTGTTCCTCTCAGTATAGGGTTTGTATTGGGGGCAGGTCTCACTGTATTTATAAATACTTAGGAATTTCTGAAGATAATTTGAATTTAAGTTCTATATAAAATGCAGATAAAACTTCATTTTTGTTTTCTCAAAACCTTTATTTATTTGTTGAGGGGATTTTTGGACAGACTATAACTACTCTTTTTACTTTTACTTCCCTTCAGAATGCGTAGAAAGTTGCACATTTTTGCAAAACACAATTTTTTTTTTCCTGCACAAATTTCTTTGAGAGGCAAGTTCTTTGAGTACAAATTTCTTTGAGAGAATGTTCACTTTTAAAACCTCTTCACACATTGCAGTCTGAAGTTTTGCTTTACAGCTTCAGTACAAACTCTTTTTTTTGTGTGTGTGTGTGTTTTACAAGTTAAAGAAGTTATTAAGCTTATAATTCTTAAAATCTATTTTTTTTCAGTATCATGATATTTTTTTTATTTCCACAAAAATTCATTTAACTAAGTACGTGGAATTTAGAAGGAAAAAATTTAAAGTGACAAATCTTAAATCATTCAGTGTTATAGTTAAATTAAAACATAGCAGTGAAAAAAGGTTGAAAATTTAACTTGTAACACCTGAAGATATCATTAAACATAAAATGCATCCATGTATTCAAGATTATCTAGAGTGTTTTTAATCAAAGCAAAGTACTATTGCAGTCCAGTGTAGTATGTATTGAAAAAAGAGTTGTCCGGAAATCCACAATAGATCCAAAAATTCTTTGTTTAACGACTGTTGTGATATAGCAATCCACAATAGATCCATTAGTGAAAGATGTTTGACAGGAGAATTATAACTTATTATTTTATCAAGCATGGCATTACAAGGAGGGATCTATAACAATACTTTCTCGAAATCCTTATTCCATTATCGCGTGAAAATAAGCACTCTTTATAATGTTTGTTTCTAGAATGTTTAAAGGTACAAGTAGAAAATTAATAACCCTCCTTTTTATTTTATCGAAATTTCTATAGAAAGATCTGCACTACACAGAGTACAGACTTTTGTTTCTATTGGTCTTTATTCCGCTATTTAATTACAGTGTTTTAGAGAAATCAAATGCTTAATTATAACAGCTGTGGAAATTATTTTTCATTCTAACATTTTCAGTGACAGATTTAAAATATGCAATTAGCGTTGCCATCTACCATAAAAAGAGCTTTATGCATTTTAACTGAATGGCAATAACAAGGGAAAGATGACTGTAATCATCGGCTCAAGACTATCTAAATGAAATTCTGAGGAGGGATTTTTTTTTTTTTTTATGTTTCTTTTCTTTCTTTGTCGTACCGTATATTCACGATAAAAAGCAGTCGTTTTGTTCGATTCAGGCGTTGATTCGCTTTAAATTACACAATGACAGCCAAAACGTAAACATGAATAACATTCTAAATCCCGTGAGATAAAATAAAATATGAGCAAAAACTTATTACAGGTGTCAGAATTCTTTTTCTGTGGATTGCAGAACAACAGAGATATCACGTTTTTCGGTTCCTCTGAATGGCAGTCATTACAGGCAGACGATTCTCAAATTGAATAACTGGCGTTGGAAGCAGGTGCTATCCGAAAACAATCTGTACTCTTTTAGAATCCGAAATAGCAAGTGACAATTTGCGTGATCAAGAGGTTGTAGCATGAAACCGTTTCCCTCTCCCCCCCCCCCAATTTATAATCGGTATTAATTATTTAAAACGGACTATTACCTTGAGATTCCCACTATTCAGCCATGCCTTCTGACATGGGTAATCAGCTTGTCGAACCGTTTATGTCTCATTTAATGATGTAGTTGCATTATGCATTTTACTATGAAGATTATAGGTAATTTACTCTGGGTACATTGAATCAAATACCATTTAAGTTTTTTCCTACCCTTTCTTTATTTTTATTAGCATATTCGAACTAAGTTCTTACAGTCTTCTAATCTTTAAGAAAAGTTTAGGGTGGACATCAGTCAGTTCGACGGACTTTTTAGTTTTAAGCATCTGAGGCATATGCTATAGTGCGCGTGGAAAGATGTTTCGGATCTGTAGGACACTAATAATCAGCTGATATATCCATTCTCCTTTTCTAAATCAGTTCCATTAATTACGTTTTTCGCGTTGTTAGTGGCTGAAATGTCCAAACTCTTGAATACCATTGACTTATAGGTCTATAAGAATATAATTAAACTGAAATGCCAAAGCTCTGCAGGAGCATGCTTAATCCCTTCCAGGTGCTTTAGCCAGGGACGTACCCAGAAAAAAATTTCGGGGAGGGTCCAAAAATTTCGGAGCGGGTCCAAACGGTGAAAAGGGGAGAATTTTCCACAAAGAGACTTCATCATTCTTATTTTGCTAACAAAAATTGAAATTTCGTCCGGACCCCCTGGACCACCCCCCCCCACCTGGGTACGTCCTTGGCTTTAGCCTGTTCGCAAGTGAGAAAAGAACAGCTCGTCATCAATCATCGATGTTTAGAATTACAGAAACTCTTCCCGAATATTTCTTTCGTTATTTCAATCTTCATCAGAAGCAATTCCTTAATATTAGCACTCTTTCGAAACTGCCAACAACTACCGAGATGACTCTTGGAACCACAGATTTAGCCCGCCTTTATACTGTATATAGACTTGAATTGCCTGTTACATATAGAACTCGCAGCCTACCGGTCACAAGTCTGACATCCTGGGTCGTAGTAACCCAGCGGTTTAGGCGTTGGACTGGTAACCAGAATGTCCCACATACCACTGAAGACAATCGTGTACATGCGCTGTATGTGCACGTTAAATTTTTATTTCCGAAAGTCCTAGAAGTTTACGAGAGGTGGCAATATTCAGAAGTCTCCCCCCCACCTTTCAATATTGAAGATCCATGTGGCGGGAAACTCCTTGAAGGACGCATGTAGCTCTAAACAGCGCATTTGGTGACATGAGCTGTCCTCTGCTCGCAAACAAAGTCTGAAGTCTTACACCACTCGGATAACATAGCCTGGGCTCCTCAGATAATACAAGTCCTCACCATGTCCAAGTGTATAAAGACATTGAACATGGAAGATGACTGAAGTGTGAAGGTTCTGTGTTCGGACTTATTGCGCGGCCATCGATCTAACTGTCTGAAGTTCTGCGCGATTTGCTCCAGCTGTAACGCGTCAAAACCCCTTGAAAAGTCCTCCACACAAGGCACATCCTCCACCCCCACCCCCACCCCCTGTTTTCAGAATCCAAGCGTACAGGCTTCCCATACACAAAACTAACCAAAACCAAGCATCAGATAAAGCAAAACCACTCTTAACCCATTTATGCCTAGCGTCCCTTTTTTGGGACGGCATTATCGCTATCATTCGAAAACGTTATTTATTTTTCCTAGCCTTTATTCGCGAGTATTGAACCTCAATTCCACAAAATATTTTAATATGGCAAGTAGGATGTTGACATTTCAATTTTTATACATAACGATTTTAAATGAAATCATCCCTTGTTCAAAAAGTTGACATCAGAAATTTATCAATTACTTCTGGTGTTAGCAAAAATCGAAGAAAGTCGCAAAAATTTCCAGGCACGAATGGGTTAAGTTTATCACATCACATCATCAGCAACGTAAAAATGTAATTCTATATGAATGATCCGCATAAACAACGTTTTCGTTCATAAAGTCAATCAAACGAAACAGTGTTTAAAAAGGACAAACTAGAAGATAACCCATTTAAAAAAAAACAACAAAAAAACCTGAATGTAAATGTTTTTTATCGAAAAAAAAGGGAAAGAAAAAACAAATTAAGTTAATCTTATTTTATGAAAGTTTAAATCAATTTCATTTTACTATCTTCTTCCCATCTAAATGCTAATGTAGTGCAATATATCTTTGGCTAACCAACTAGTTACTTTGTTTAACAACTTGATACTATATTATCATGATCCATTAGTCGATGTAAACAAATTATTCGTTAACTACAACCTTAATCACTATTTTTCATTTAATTATTTATTTTTTACAATGCAAAACATTTCAACGAATGTAAAAGAACAGTAAGAGCTCGTGATGATTTATACGAACGTATATGTATACTCGAGGCTAGATAAAACTGTGTACGCACGATAAAATGATGAATTGAACGAGCATTACTAAAAAAAAAATTTAAAAAACGATCTCTGCCATTATCTTGAGCGTGGCTTCGCATACTTAACATGCACCCTAACAGTCGACATTCGTGTTTATTGAGTTATGTATCTTTTACGGGAGTCGCTAGTTTTCTTGCCGTCATTGAAAATAACTATCCACCTATTGAAAATTCATCATCAGGTGCAGGTCTGAGAATAATGGTCAGTCATTCCTCTTGGTTATTCATCGTCCGATCTTAATCATCCACTCGGAGGATTAAAAAGAAAAAAGGGAATTCTAATTTAGACATCGTGCTTACGCAGGTAGAAAAAACATTTTGATAGCTTGTGCTGGGGATAATAAATCTGAAATGACGAAAAATTATATTGATTTGCATGTATGTGGTTCTTGCTTGTGTTATTCGGAATGCTTTGGGGATAATGACTTGCACTTATACCTGATCACTCCGAGACATTTACGAATCAGCAAAGAACTCATTGACAATAAAGATGTGAAATTCTTTTTAAAATAATATATTTTTAAAAAATGTTTAAAAAGAAATCAAAAGAGTAATTCAGATAAGTAGTTTAAATAAATTAGCATTTAGAATCAGAGTTGGACTTCTGCTGATGAAGGTAAAAAAAATTTCGTCCTGAACGGTTGTTCAGAATTACAGATACCTTTTATGTATGTTATTTAACGAAGTTTTAATTATTTCATTTTCAGGCTTTTTTTCTTTTGTTTTAACAAATTCAGCCCCCCTTTTAATTTTGTAATAAGTTTTTTTAATTAATTTTTAATTATTCTTGGATGATACGATTTACTTGAATTTTTTTTTTTTTTTTTTTTTTTTCCGATACGAAATGTTTTAAGATGGAGATGGTGTTTTATTGGGAGGATAAATGTTATTATTTTCTTACGTTTGCAAAATTAAGACAGTAAAAATCTGACAGTTTTGCATTGCGTTATATAAACTATTTCTTATAACATCAGCTTTATAATAACATGTCAAGTTCAATTTTTAATTCATATATGTTCATTCTTTGTTTTATTTGCATTTACTCATTTTTCGGTGTTTGCCAAATTAGTAAATTAAGTTAATTCTATACAACTTCATAACGCGAATCTTTTTCTATCTTTAATGCTATAATGCTTTAGGATACATTGAAATTAAGAAGTTTAATTAATGTTTCTGTATAACCGATTAAATGTTAGATTAACTGATTAATTAATGTAATTTTTAATCAACTTCCATCCCTTTTGTATAGATAAGCAGTCCCCCCCCCCCCCCCACCAAATTAGTTCAATGTTAACACTTAGATGCGCAACCATTTCCCAATGCTAAAAAAAAGGGCAGCCGTTGCCATCGCTCGATTTAACTACCAGCAAGATGGCGGTCAATCAAATCGTTCATCGTATGCCTCAGATCTAGAGACCATCTTTTGACACAGCTGGCTGTGTGTGCACAGCCAGCTGTGTCAAAAGATGGTCTCTAGATCTAAAGATGGTCTCTAGATCTGAGGTCTCTAGATCTTGCTAGTAGTTAAATCGAGTGATGGCAACGGCTACCCTTTTTTTCCTCATTGGACATCCTATCCCCTTTTTTCTTCTATATCCATGTATTTCCATCATGTTCTTCCAGTTTTCAGGGAGATGCCGCGCTGTTAAAACTAATCCTGACAGTTTTACAAATAATAGACCATTTTTACGGAAAGTGATGGGCTAAAAAGTAAAGGATTCTCGTGTCACTATGTCATCCATCCTCCAGTATTTTTACAGAAATTAAATTGATTCTTCGTGACTTACGACTGTCAAAACGTCAGAGTTTTGTGTCCCCACGGCGAGGACACCGCCCGTTAAAGGGTTAAAATGTGCATTCAAACAAAAATTCATTCTTTTAATTATATCATTCAATCTCAAAATTCCATTCCTGTAATAGTTATAAGATGGCCTGTGCGGTGAGCAGGCCCTGTGCTACTTTCTTACACTCTCGTGGTAATTGAAAGTGGGTGCCTCAGAAGCGATTTCGCTCTTTACTAATGACCAGACACTCTCTTCTTCTTAGAGTAGGTCCTGCTTAAGTTACAACCAGTTCCAGCGTGTCAATGATTTAAATAAATTGATTAGAAAAAAATCTTTGATTTAAATCACGGATACACACATACAACCTCTGGACCGCGGGCCATTTTTGGCTCATGACCAGACTTCGTGCGATTACACGATCAACTGTAATCGATTACAAGAAATGATATGGATTACGATTACTAACAATTTCCAAAAAGATTATGACTAGTGAATATTAATTAAGTAAAATAACAGTAATCTTGATGTTAAAGAAATCAAATATCAAAAGATTTCTATAATAATGCAATTTTATCATAGCTTTTTTGTAAAATTTGTAAAATATTATTTTAGTCATCGATTACAGTCGATTGTAATCGACACGAAGTCTGCTCATGACACCTCTTCCATTCACCTGCCAACGCAGTTGCACGTTGAAAAACACGAATAAGAATCCATAAATTCAATTTTTAAGTAAAGGAAATAATTTTGCAAATTTAATTATTTCATGTTTGTTTTAAACTGCCATAAACGTAGCACCACAAAATATTTAGTTATAATTTAATAATTGACTTTTATCAATGTGTACTATCCTATTTTCAAGATCTTTTATTTGATAATTCGGTGATTCCATAGTATTGTGATCGTAGATGCCGTGTCTGAAATAAATTTGATTGGCCATAACAGTACAAAAAATTGAATTAGGTGAACAATTTTTCGTTTTTTACGAACAATGTAAAGTACTATTTAAAAAAGGAAAACTATTTATCTAACGCAATTTTTTGATTAGTTATGATTAATCAAACTTGTTACCGACATGACGTAAACGTTCGCAGTACTGTGGAATCACCTAATTGCCTTTAATATGCGTGCCATCCTATTTTCGAAAACTTTAATATTCAAAGAACCTATAAATGCATGCGTGGAATTATGTCATTACATCCATCAATCAAATTAGTCTTAAGGCTATATTACTTATTAGAACGCTCTATTTGATTGGCCTTTGATAGCGTTATGTTTAAATTTCCGTGGCCCACAAGCATAAAAGTTTGTGTATAATACTATTATTACTACTACATGTGATTAACATTTCTGTAAGCTTTTATTTTTGAAATATTTGCTGTTAAATTTGCAAATTAAGTCAGTATACAATCAATCAATTTTTCTATGCTTTCAAAATCATGGACAAAATTCTTTTATTTGCATACCAAATAAATATTTTATTTACAGATTTATACTATCATTAACAAAATACCAGTTTCTATACTCTTTATATAAAGTAGTTAAACTTATTTGTTTTTTTAATCTGATTCAAATAAAAGAAATCACAATGGAATCCTGATTTTTTTTATACCCTGGCCAGTTCTTACATTTCGAGTTTTACAATGTGCGATGCATCCTTCCCTCTATAGAAAGAAAAAACAAGTCTCCAGAATGTCGAAAAAATTACCCTTTTTCTCAACAGGAGGTGCCTTTTCCTCAATAAAAAGTACCCTTTTTAGTAAATTTGCCCTGCCCACTTTAAAAAGATAAACACTGAATACAACCAGTCATGTTGGTAGTGACGCTATCGTAACGTTACATTCGCCACATCACAAACGTGATGTACATGCACGCATTCTGTGACGTACTGTCCTCTGGAACATTTGATGTTGCAAAGGGACGTCGCAGTGTAATTGATAATTAGACACAATGTGGCAAACATGTGACGTTACAGTGTAATTCCTCACTAACACGTGTGTGTGTGTGTGTGTTGTGGCAAGCCCACACAAGGGGCATCTGCCTACGAGGGGGGTGGGTGTCTTGGGCGGGCAACTTTTTAACGGGTTCTAACGCGTATTGCATCTGGAGGAAACCACCTAAAACTCCAGACGCTTGTAGATCGATGACTGTGCAATAAGGCCCGAACTCGGGGCCTTCACACTTCAGCCATCTCCCATGTCCAGTGTCTTAATCCACTCGGCCACGATGGGGTCGTAATTTCTCATTAAGAGACGCCCATGTAGGACATCCGTGACGAACACATCTCAAATACACACAGTGACTTTGTGACTTCACGTGAAGTCACAAAGCCACTGTGTGGCCAGGACGCATGCATGTTGCGACACCACTATGCTAAATGGGAACACATCTCGAGACAATACGTGAATAATGTCTTTTCTGGATAATTGGCCTCAGCCAGTAGAAGAGTTTCGGCATTGATTCGTCAAAGAACAAAACTCCTGAATCGAAAATTAGGGATGTAATGACCTTTCACTTTTTTTTTCTTTTCTTTTACAGGCTTCGAAACCTTTGATGGAAAAGCGGAGGCGTGCAAGAATCAATCACAGTTTGTCTCAGCTCAAAGCTTTAGTGATAGATCCGAACACCACCGAGGTGAGGACCTTTCTGACAGTTATTGATTTGGGAGTGTAACAATTTATGATGCTGTCTTGAATAATATATATATATATATATATAACATGACGTTGTCAATAAGTTATTTCTTTGTTTCATCACAAAGAAAACTTTTTTCACAAACGTAATTTACACATCATTGTCTGGAATAAAAGAGGAATAAGAGAGGCTTAAGAATTTCCCAGACATTGAATAATCTATCTGTGATAATAGAAAAAATAGATAACATGTAAAGAATTTCGAAAGAGTTAATTGGAGTATGGTTTCATTCATAAAATTTTTATTTGTTATATCCTGTGTAATGGATAGCTCCATGGCTGGCTCCACCTCACTCCATCATCTAAACCACTTATGGGTAACCGCTGGACCGCGGACCGGATGTGGCCTGCCATGGCTTTGGATCTGGCCCGCGGAATATATGAAAATCCTGTATAAAACCCATATAAATAATTCAAAATCCCATATAAATCCCAATAATACGGTCCGCGACTTCGCTAACATCCTGATTTTTAGCCAGAAACTTTCCAAAGGTTGCCCATCCTTTATCTAAACGTTTGGGCTCACTCGTTTCCACTGTTTCAGTTTAAAAGATCGCTGCTAAAAAACAAGAAATTCGATGAGGTGTGCAAACGAATAGAATATGGATTTTGCCACTCGCACTTAGCCTATTCCTCTGTTAGCTCTGACCACATGAGCACGCATGCCTACGTATTTGACACACAAGATTTTATTTTATTTTTAATTTTTTTTTCCGAAGCAGCAGTTTTATATTTCGTACAGTTATTTTCATGTAAATCGACAAAATATGTGAATTCTCTTTATTTTGTACAAAAAAAGTGTAACGTTTCCATTCTGAGAGGGAGTTGCCGTAAGCTTTTTCCTATCTACGAAATGAAATTCAGCAAGCTTTTGTCAAGGATTTCGAAATCTTGACACAATGAATTGCTGTTAACAGGGGCGTAGCCAGGAATTTTTCATGGGGGGAGTTACGGCTACTATAACTCATGTATATGTATACGTATGTATGATAATAGAGTGAATAATATACATTTTGTATGGCAAAAAATTTCTCATGGGGGGGTTATGACCCCCCTAACCCCCCCGTGGCTACGCCCCTGGCTGTTAATCTAAAAGCATTGGATATTATTAAAGTATTGCGGCTATTTAATTAGTTTATTTTTTAGCATTTTCTGATCGAGTAAGCTGAATGTTCCAATTTATTTTATTTATTTATTTATTTTGCAGCGTTCAAGACAGACAAAATTAGAGAAGGCTGACATTTTGGAATTAACAGTTAGACATTTGTATGAAATTAAGCGTCAGCAAAGAACAGGTAAATAACTATTTCTCCAAGCGATATTATATGTTATTTCGATACTTTTGTGTTAAAGTGACCACCAAAATTCAATCCTCAAGCAGCCAAAGCATATTATCAAGATGATGTTGGTAAAATCTCGCCAATTAAACCATTTTAATTAGTTAATTAATTAAAATTCTTAGTAAATATGAAAATGTTGTTTCCGCATTCGCGCTTCACGAGCTTGGAGAAATGATAACTTAATATTAGCATATAATTCCGATGTCTTCACTCCAATCCAAGTGTAATCTCGGTGGTCACTATAACACACAAGTACCGTTGTAGAATTTTCCCCTCTTTTTAACATGCTTTTATTACTTTCACCGGTATGCATCAACGTAATGGAATCTTGCAATTCAATTTTCACTCACTTCCAGACATCCAATGAAAAGTTAATGGTTTAACGGTTATCCAAGTTAACTTTTTGAATGGCGAATTAACTTTGCCCGCTACTGCATATTGAACAGTTGCTTTTAAAAATGGTGCGATTTAAGATTGACATATATTTTAATTTCAAGTTCTTGAAATACCTAGGTAAATTGAGCATGTGCTCAAAGACGATCAAAGAAGGCTTATTGAACTAATTCAGTTCAGAATTCTAATGTTACTTTAATTTATCAAAATGAACAGATGAATATTTTAAATAAAACTGTTCAGTAAAAAAATGTATAAGGTGTTTGAAAAATTACTATCGCCATTTTGCAGATAGATAATTAATTTTCTTCCCAAATGATCACAAACTGTATCCGAAGAGGAACTAAAGTTGCTAAGCGTCACTTTTTTTTATTGTGAATTTTTGTGGGAGGGCAAATTCATTATTCTTAAAGCTAGTTTATAAAGATTCAATTATTTTGGGGGCTTTTTAACACCTTTATAGAGATGTCAAAAGCTTTCACATTAACTTCTGTCGCTGCATCAGAAATCCACCTTTTAATCACGACCTTTCGAAGGCGCTGCTAAGGCTCCAAGCTTCCCTGTTGTGTGCGGCTGTGGTGACAAATGGCATGACATACGGGATCTCCCATTTTTCACATCCAGCTATGACAACCAACGCCGCGTCTCGCTAATGGAAGTGACGATGCGCCTGGACAAATGTCCCCGGGCGTCCCAGGGGCGCAGCGCCTTTCAAATCTTGGGTGTTATCTTATCAAATTGCGCTCTGTGAAAAGCTTTCGGCTATCAACAAATTTATTCAAATGGATTCTTGAGCCTGAGTTATTTACAACTGCTGAAAAGTCTAGATTGGGGCTCTTGATTTACAGGATAAGACTAGGTTATGTAAATGTGATTACAACGTTATTAACTGTGCTTTTTATGAGACATAATTCAATTTCCGTGATTGCTTACTGACTTTTTAAGCCCTGAGATGTATACATTTCAGGCAAGAGAGTGATTTGTAATTCTTCTGGTTAAAATAAAAATAAGAATTAGCTTTGGGCTTCAGAAGTTAGCTGCATTGGCGTATGTCAAACTGCAAATACTTGCGCTTCAACTCTGTTTGACTTGAGATAACATCGGCTAGGCAAAAAAATCGCCTGTATCATTATTTTACTTTTTTCAAGTCATGCTTTGCATTTTTATTGTATTTTATGTACACTCGTATTTCAGGTGATAAAATTGACTTCTACAAGACATCTACAGGAATTTATGATGGTCTTATTTTGGTCAAGTTTTGTTATTAACAAGTTAGAATACAAAAGAAAAAGGATATTTACTACTTATTTCTGAAACAAAATATTCTTAAAGATCGATTTTAAGTTTAATTTTTCTTCAGAAATTTCTGGAAAATAAAAATAGAAGACTTTATAAAGTGATTTATATTCAATTTAAAAATTCTGTGATTTAAAGGAGTATTTTACATGTAGAATGTTGACAAAGTAAAGAAGTTCATTTAGTATGGGAAGTTCTATGCAAGTTGCATTTGTTAGGCTGGGGTGGGGAAGGGGGGATTTATTGCCGGCTAGTAACTTTTAAAAGAGTAAAACTTGCATTTAAACTTTTTTTTTTAATTACTTATTTTCCTTTTGCAGCTCTCTTGGTCGAAAACCGACATCCGAAGAAAAAATTCGAAATTGGCTATTCTGAATGCGTTCGAGAAGTGGAACTCTTTCTGTCAAACTTAATCAACCCACAAAGCTCTGGCATTGATGTGGAGCTGCAGAAAAGATTGAAAGATCATCTCAATAAGAGACTTCAAGACTTTAAAAGCATCGAGCTTCTCGATATGAATTCGAAAAAGGAATCGTCAGATGAAGAACAGAACAACGACGAGCTGTCGTCCTCGCCGTCCTCGTCTGTTTCGAATGGTATTGAGGATTTGCCTTTGTCCATGGATAACGAAGAAACAGATTCTGTAGATTCTTCGGCTCTTAATCGGATGTTGAAGTACTATGCTGATGACGAAATAGCGAGCATGAAAAGGAAGGGTAACATTTCACCTAGTGGCGAAAACACTTCTTTTAAACGTTTCAAGAAAGATTATGGTACACTGGGTGAAGAAAAATCAATATCCTTTTCATGCCCCTCGGTTACTTCAACTACAGAGTGCAAATCATTAGATTTATCTAGGGTTGAGATACATTCGAAAAAAAGAGATGTAAATCTGAAATCTAAGATGCTCTCTGACAAAGAGTGTTATTTTTATACCGAAAACCTAGAATCCGTTATTACTCCAATCCCTATTAGTTCTAAATCTCAAAATAGCATCGTTGAAAGGGGACCTGCAATGCCATCATGTTCACAACAGGTTAGAGAAGAAATTGCAGACTACAAATGTTATGGAACTTCTTCTGATTTCAATGCAAAGTTTAAAAACATCGAACCTTGCAGCTCTCGCAATCAACAAGGCGTTGAGCAGATTCCTTTGGTACCGAGGCAGTTGGCTAACGGAGACTGGGCTTTAGTTTTGCCGGCAAGTTTAGTTCCATCAGAAAAGAGCGATTCATATCCACTCAGTGCTTTTAGATTGGTTGTCCCAACGAATTCAGCAACTGGTGAGCCTGATGCTGATCAAGTAAGACAAAGGTTTCAGTCTTCCACATCGCCCCTCTCCAGCACAGTGTCCGATTTGAGTGCAGAAGAGTTTTTTGCAAGGTCTGATGATGATCCGTTAGAAAGAATGGAACACAGTAGTCCGGATAGCACTCAAGTTGTTTGGAGACCTTGGTGAATGAACTTCGTGTAGACTTTATCGACACTCTCTACCGCTCAATATGGCATCTGCAAAAAATGTCTTTCATAAACTATTTTTAATTTTTAATTTATGGTATATTCTTGTTTAACTGTTTTCGAAACTTAAAGGTATTTTTATTGTGTACAAATTTTAGCTCGTTGAAACTGTATACTCTGCATTTATTAACATTCGTTGGTTTTAGCTGTCGTTATATAATGTAGTGACGTACCTAGGTAAAGTAGCGCCCATTAGAGATGAGACGGGCTCAGCCCGAGCCCGAACCAAAAAATTTTTATTTTATTGAACATACTACTTGAATCAGATTTTTAAAAAGTGATTCATACGGAAAATAAAAGTACTTATAAAAAAAAAAAATAGCGGCACGGGTGCCTAGAAGGCGCGTGAAGCTCTTTGGGTATTTCAGAACGGCGGCTTATATTGCTTAGTTAGTCATGAGATCGGACATTATTTCATAAACATAGATTTAAAGAATTAGAAAATTCATCAAAAATTTGCAACTATATTTGTCTTTAATTTTCACAAACGGCAAATTTTATTGTATTCTATCAAAGAATTACTTCTTTGAATTTTATTGAATTTTATTTATCTTTAGCTAAACTTTCGGGCTCGGGCAGGCTCGGACTCCTATTTAAATAATATTACTCGGGCTCGGGCGGGCTCGGATTAAAAGTCTTCGGGCTCGGGCTTCAAAAAATGAGCCCGAACTCATCTCTAGCGCCCATGGCAGATAACAAAATGCTCTTTTTCTTAGTAAGAACGACACCGCTCACTCCGTTCGTATGGTAATTCTTAAAATTTCTTTTGAACGAGACCCTTTATATTAGCTTCTGTCCTAAGGGTTCATTATGCAAATGAAAAAGCCCCATAGGTTTTAGATGGACAGTGGTTAAAAATAAATATTTTAGTGTTTTGTTCACTTTTACACGTTCGCTTCTATTGTTTCACGAAGATGGCGACAGCGATTATCCCTTCTGTAGTCATCGTTTCTATCCGGGATTGTACGTTGAATGTTCTTGATGCGGATCATAGTTTGCACGCTAACAGAGAATCGCTGTCATCGTGTCCTTACAACTATGAAAGCGAACAGGATGCTCCTTCCGTTGCTTCACACTAACAATGGAAATCTATTCTCCCTTTCAAGTGCCGTCCGTGGCACGTGACTTACCTGCCATAGCCTTGTTACACCACTGAATGCAGATTAAACGAAATTAGTATTATAGAAATTAAGCTCATGTGAGTGCAACTTTTGCACTTGTATAACTGTGATTAATTCATGTACTAAAGAGATGATAAAACTATTTTTTGAAAATCTATACATTATTTTTAAAATCTATCTTAACTGCAAAATTATGCAAGAACAACAAAGTAATTTAGAAATTTATTTTTTACATTTCAATCGTTAAAATGAATATTTTCTCAAAAATTTCTTAAATTGCAATTGCAAAATATAAATGTTAATAAGCGGCTAAATGTATGTGCATCGAAAAAAGGCTAAGAGCGATTTCATAAGACGCATAAAAAGTGCCTAATCCATGATTTTACAAAATACGATTCTTGATTTCCTACTAAACGCACACATTTTCGTTCAAGCTCAAATCATCTGACCTTATATTTTCTAGTAATGTTATTATACAGTAAAACTTGAATTGCTAGACATTTACACTATACTGCTATTTTGTGAATATTTTTTTATTTATTGAATCTTACCAAGTGCCAAAAGGAACAGGAGAAACTTCTGGAGAAAGAAAAATTAAATGGCGCAGAAATACTGGTTGAGTGGAAATCCAGAGGAATTTCAGTGAAATTATGTTTGGAAAATTAATGAAATCAAATCAAAACTATTTCTAAGAATCAAAATTTGTTATGTATGTGCATTTGTGTGTTTGTACAGTTTGTTAACTAAATGTATCAGAAAAATGGTTTTATTGGTTTATTTTAATAAAAAATAGTTTTTATAACATCATTTGTGTGTGCTGTTATTACTGTCATATCATTCGTAGCATTTGTTTTTATTTCTATGTACTTCAAACAGATCAACTGCTCAAGTGCCCAATCTTGCAATTGTTTCATCCTCGAAATCCTTAAGGCGATATCAAAAAACAAAACAGCATAGTCTATGCTATCTTATGGTAAAAACTATTTCTATCACAGCACATCAACAGTTATTGATATTTTGCTTCAGATTTTTCTCCACTGTCTCGCTGCTGACACAACGTATAATGTGCCTTTTTTGAGATGAGTTTTTTTGTTTTTTTTTTCTGCCGATATTTTAAATGTTCAGTTGACATTCGAATAACCTGTTTTGCAAACATCCACTGAATATTTAAAAGTATAGACAGGAATAGTACCGAAAATTAACAAACGTACATGATATATCGTGTCAGTAGCTATACGGTATTAAAAAAAAATCAGCAAAATACTAATAGTTGTGGGTGCTACGAGTTCAAAATAGTTTTTCCTTTTGGATAATATGGGACTAAAGCAACTTTATTTCGACGGGCAGATAATCCTTAATAGGAAATCGCTAAATGTCTTAAAGAGAGAGGCAGACAATATCTCTTTATCCCTTTAATACTCTTCAAAATGTCTTTTTTTATATTTTGAAAATTCAATCAAAATATGTTTAAGTATATTAGTATAAGTAGACATGCTATTTTAATCTGACATTTGATGATGCCATTCCGCGAAAATAATTACTTGTCTTTGTTAATATTAACATTTTATAGTCTACTTTCTTTCTATAATATCCATATGATGGTGCAGTGGTACCAATTTAAAAAAAAAATGAAAAATGGGAGGATGTGTTCAAAACTTTCTTAAGAAAGTAGAATTTCATCTTCAGCTGTTTTCAGATGTTAAGTAAAAATAAATCGAAATTTCGTTTTGGGATCTAAAGTAAATTGTGAAAGTGATCCAATGGAATGGGTACATGATGCGAATTATTGAGTAGATTTGATGCACTCAACGGATCCATTAAGTTGGTGTCAGCGTTGGCGTATGGATAAAACCAGTGGCACATCCAGGTGACAACTTTCTTAACGTCAAGATATTCTGTATCTCTTCCTAATCGAACAGAAATCCACTTATAGCATCACTTGATATAGCGTCATACATACTTATCTAGTCTCTGCAATGTCGTAGTAACCAAGTTCAACTGCATATGTTGCTATCTCTAAGTACATAACACCTATCTTGATTTGTGGAAAATACTGTGAAAAAATTTTTTTTTTCAAGACAATTTTTAAGCTGAACATTTTAGTTTATTAATCCAGTGACAATTTTCTGTTTTAAGAGATTTTTCACTTTTCGTTCTTCACCATTAGGGGGACTATAGCCTCCCCCCCCCCCCGTGGCAAAACTCTTATGGGAAATGGAAGGATTGAGGATTTTAGAAGAATTAAAAGAAAAGAGAAACATCAACCTGAATTGCGGCTTTTGTAAAGGTGTTTCTACCCTAAATTTATATTTCAGATATTTTTATGTGAGGAGTACGAAAGCTTACTGATATTATGTATATAACATAGACAAAGCATTAAAATAAATATACGCATGAAATTTACCTATTAGCATTTATTAGGAAGGTTAAAAAATAGCATGAATGGCAAGGATCAAAACCAGACATGTACAAGAAAAAAACAAAATCACTAAAGTCAATATATATGTATGGAAAAAGAAAACATTACACTTGAAATCCCCAAATTCGATTACTGCAGTGACACGTGATTCAATTACGGCCATTAGAACGCATCTGCCTGTACTATAAAATATGAATTCTAAATTCTTCACCAAGCTCTCAAGAAGTACTGTACCAAAAAGAAAAAAATAAAGTCATGATCATTATCTGTACTTGCAAATGATAAATATTCACGAAATTTCTTTGTGACAAATCCTGTTTTCATATATTGTGTGCGGCTTTATTGAATACTTATTTAATTTTCGCAAATATGGAATAATAAAAACTGATGAAAGTATTTGAGACTGTTACACACCAATGATTTTCACTATCGTGGAGAATAGAGAATCTTGCATGTGTTCGAACAAAAAACGCACTCAAAACTCCAAAAATTCCTTTACTTTCTGTTTTGAAAACCGTACAAAGCTCTATGACCTGTTGACTATTTTTTTGAACCTGCGTGTTTCTTTGTGATTCAGTATAAGTTCAACGTTTCTTATGCACCCCACATTTTCTATTTTTTCCCCCTTCTCTTTATCGTCCATTGAACATAACAGGTACAGAAAAAAAAAAGTACATAGAGGACGTGGAGGGGATTTTGGAGAATACCGTTTGACCGGCTGCAGACGATATCCACTTACACTGCAAGCGCGTTGCTCCAGGAGAGATCTTTTGATCTGCAATGCAGAGGGAGGGTATATATAAAAAAAAAAAAACTAAATAAATAATAATAATAAAAAATGCTTCAACCAGAAGGTGCTTAGAAAGAGAAAGGTCGTCTAGCGGCAGGGGTCAACCAGGGGCGGCGGGGGGGGGGGAGATATGAAAAGGGGGGAAGAAGCTGGAGTAGACGATGTTTACCTGATGGGGAAAGTGTGCATGCAGTAGCTATGTGCTGACCACCTGCTCGGTAAGCGGGGCGGTAAAAAAAAACGAGATGATACAAAAAGTGCGAGGTGTAATAGATAATAATTTTTTTTATAGCTTGTGTTTAGATTCGAGTACATAAACAGATACTTAGAAAAAAATTAGTTAAAAAAAATTTTTTTTTAGTGGAATTCTTATTACTTCTCATATATTAATGTATGTTAAATAAAGTAACACATTTATATATACAGGGTGTCTGAAAAATATACATTGAGATCAAAAACGTTTTCATACACTGATCAATAGTCACTTATTTAATTGATATAGGGTGTGAGGTGATTGCAGTGCATTGTAGTACATGGCTTTACATAATACTTTATATATTCTGTTTTTTTAACCATTCACACCTGCTCAGCATATAACAGCTGATCCATGAAAATGATTTTATACTCGTATGTTACTGTATTCAGTGCTTCTTGAATCTATTTTACAAAACCGATTCATTCATTTTTAATGTACAACTCGTTCTCTCGCTGTACTTCTTCCAGTTTCCCTTTATCTATCACCTCTTCAAACCTCCTATTATTAGGTTTTTCCTTCTAATAAAGTGCTGCCAGGGTCTTATAACTGAAAAGGCTTGAGCTTCCGATTATAATTTTTTTTTTAAGGCAATCCAAACTTAACTGAAAAACTTCCTTTTAAAGCACCCCCTTTCCCCCTCCCCTTTAATGCATTTTAAAAGTCCTGTAAGATCAATATGGATTGAATAAGAAAGATCAATATCGTTAAATTAATTCATAAAACATTAATTTAAATGTTTATTATCAATTTCAGTTCTTACCAAAAAAAAAAAAAACTTTTTAAATATACTTTGTTAGACTATGAATTAAATAAATAAATGAAAAATTCCTTGAGTAGATTTGGCCTTACTTGGTAACGGAGTGAATTAGGTGGTCAGAAGTGAATTGTAAGACCATAAGAAATCTAATTTAACTGGTTTAGATTCACCGCAGGTTCACCAGACGGTTCTCACCGTAGTCAAGGGTAGAATATTTAGTCACTAGTCCATGGGACCAGTGACTCCACGTGGGGCCATCGCGATTCTACTGGGCCTGCTTGTGCACTCCGATGAGTCATCCAAAGAGGCCTACGGATGCTCACTTATTGGTTCCAGCACTTAGATACGTCATATGACGGCCGAATCTAACCAATGAGTAGTGCTGTAAAAGTAACGAAAATATTAATACCCGTATGTATTCGTTACCCCAAACTCACTACCGGTTACTAAGTATTCGTTACTCGTTACTTTCGTTACTAGTTCGAACGCGAGAAACAAGTCTTTCAGCGCGTATCTAGAGGAGGGTGGGGGATGCTGCAACCCTCCTTTCCTAAATCTGAGCCTTTACTTAGTTTACAATGTGATATTTATTTACAACTGAAACTTAGTTAGCAATTTGATACACACACACACCTCTCCTGAAATAAAGCGTAAGAATTGTACTTAGAGCTAATTTTCTCTGATTAATAGATGTTTTTATACAAATGTATTGTTTTATACAATGTTCAATTATCCGAATAACTCAGATAGTGCCCATAGAAATCTTCCAAAAATATGCCCCCATAGTCTCCCTTCCCCTTTTTTAATTCTGAACGCTGGTTTAACCTGTTCATTCTCATCTTAAAAGGTATAACGGAAAATCTTGTGCCTAGTGTTGCTTCTGAGCGCGGATTCTTGAAAGATGGGGGTCAAGTCACCCCCCTCCCCCTTAGACGTCAACATTTCAAAAACATACTGAACTTTTTTGAATTATTTTAATACCAGTGGCGGGCATGAAAGGGGGTCTACTAAGGGAAATGCCGGTCCCCTACTGAGGGAATCCCGGTTCCCTCTCGAAGTTTTTGTTTAAAACGAAACGATAACTTTAAAAAAAATGTGTTTTAAGTTTGCATGCCTAATATTTTTTTTTTCAAATAATATTTTAAATAATAAAAATGCGTGAATTCGTTTACTTTATAAAAATATTTTTTAAGGCTTACTTAAATAACTTGTTATTTATTACTCATATTTCGGAGCTCAAGCATTTAAAAAAAAATAAGTTCTCAATCCTTCGGGATCACCCTTAAAAATAATCCTGATTACACCACTATTTAGTACTAAAATGTCAGAAAGCAAGAGCATCCCCTTACTGCACTAACGTGCCTCTATTCTTATAGATATTGCTCTACAATTGCAAGAACACCCCCTTTCTCCCCCCCAAAAAATCTGATATTAGCACCCACGCATGACTTACTATATACCGTACATCCCCGCATTGTATAAAACAAACGCCATGTCTAATCCCATATCATAGTAGAGCAGCAGATACTGCATCTATCCGATATTGCGTCATCAGTAAAGAAAACAAAACATACGGATCTTTCAAACCTCATCCAAACGAGACCATTCGGCACATGCGAAATGCAACCCCCTTAGTAGTCAGTAACGAAAGCTGAGCATATTGCTACTGCTACTCAAATACCTCAAATACCAAGACTGATTTTCGCCTTCAAACCGCGATCCGATATCCAGTAACAAATAACGCAAGATATTAGTACTCGATTACCGAACTCGTTTTCTCCCTTGTATTCGAAGTTGGAAGCTGCTCGATCCGAAAGCGCAGTAACGATATCAGCCCGTAAAGTAGCAATTCGTTACTTCGAGTCTGTGTGATTATCCGCATGTCAGTACCGAATACATGCGGTTTCTTACAGCTCTAATGAGGAAACGTCCGTCGGCCTCTTTCGGAGTGCACAAGCAGGCCCGCTAGAATCACGATGGAAAAGATCCTTCATGAATATTTGAAGATAATTTAGTGCTAGTCTTATTAGATTTTTTTAAATAATAATTTCTTTTTATACGTTTTTGCATTATTCTAGTTAAAATTTTGCTGTAAAACACATCCGTTTACGAAAATAATTTTCTCTTTGGTATAGTTTTGATTGTAAGTGAAAGTTGAGCACTAATTTTAGCTGCAGCTGCATAAAGCTAGCTCAATAAAAAAAAGTCTGTTGTCAAGCACAAAAATTGATGCATGGAGCATTTTTTTATAATATCATTAATTAGCACGTTCTAATTAGTGTGTTTTAATTACTTTTTTAACTAATTAAACTCTGAGATTATCTGGATCTAATTTTTTTCATACAACAGTGCAACGTTATGTCACTTTACAAAATTTTGTAGGGATGACTGATAAATACAGAATTTTTTTTTTAGCGTACATTGTCGCCTTAAAAATGAAGATCAAGGTTATTCAACTATTTTTACCATTTCTGTTCATTGGTTGGAATTCAAGAACCTAATTCATTTAATATTTTATCGGCCCCATGAAATGAAATTTTAGTCTGCTGAAAATCGCCAGGCATGACACTTTTATCCAGTTTTCACTTAATATCTTCTAAAATAATTCGAATTTCGAAATTCAAATCAGCTGGCTGATATCCCCGAATTTTCCGCCGACTTTTTTTACACCTATCATGTGCTTGCATGTGGCCTGGTCTCTGAGTAATCTATTTTTTGATAAAGTAAACCCCTTCTGTCTACTGAATTCTCGAAAGCAAGTTTTGTAGCAAACTGTAACTTGCGACGACGTCGGAAAACACTTCTTTACTTACTTAGTACCTTAATGGAGAAACGTAATCCTTACGTTTAAAATGACATAACTGAATCATGGCACCGTTTTCAGTAATAGTATTTTTTCTACATGGTACAGTCGTTATCTTTCTGTATTTTTAATTCCTGTTTTATAAATTCAGTAACAATCAATGCTTATTATGTCTGTTACATCACGGATGGAGGGACGGGCATCCATAAATCCTAAACATTTTTCGATCCTCCCGTCCATGGTACCATGCTATGCACGGTGCACCTGATCTAAATGTTTCTGAACAGCTTTCTCCTCTCTTTCATGATGTCCCTTTCGCGTTTACTGTATAAAGAAGCAGAAACCTCCAACTTCCCTTTTAACGGGAGCAGAACTTAGCGGGGGAGCAAGACAGACGATGAAGGTTATTAACCCAGGCAAAAAAACTCTACTGAACACCTGATCTCGATCACCTGAAATTCGATTTCATTTTTCAGCTGTGGCCCTGATCGTCAATCCATAAAAAGGAGAATTTTTTGGGGGGGGGGTAGTTGAAAGTTATGAACGTGCTTAGCCCCCTTCCCGATTTCAGCGCTTAATTCAAAGAAGTATATAGAATATATTTAAAATTGATCCTTACTCAGATAGCAGACTATTAAATGCCGCATCCTCTTTTTTTTACACATTCTGATGATTCTAAATTTATTGTTATAACTAGAAGTCAAAGCTCGTTATGGAGCCAATTACAACGGGCACTAGAAAAGACATTTGACGTAAATATGTCTACACTCAATATATTTCATCTTCGTCCACCTAAAATAAATAAGTTCATATTCAATTTTTATTGCATACCTAAATCGAATTTCATGCTCTTCTGAAAACGCGCGGATACTTTTTGCATTTGAAAGATTCCGTTTTGTATACACAGCCCCAGGGGCGTAGCCAGGGGGGGGATATCGGGATATATCCCCCCCCCCGAAATTTTTGGATTAGTGATGAAATTCCGTTTATTTATACACATATAAGTTCATATCCACCCCCCCGAAATTTTTTCCTGGCTACGCGCCTGCACAGCCCCTCTTATATCAATGCTTCAAGCCCACGAAAATGATGAAAAAAAAAATTAGATATTATCTTTAAAAACTATTTCAAACGAATTGCCATCCCAATTGTATGACGTCATTTTCACTTAAAATAGCTAATTTTGTCACGCAAATGATTCACTTTTTTCATTCTCGGAAATAAAATAGAGCTGAAAAGAGCGAAAAATCGTTTAAAAATGGGGCAAAGGGCGGATTTTTAGATTTTTAAAGCAGCGCAGATTGTTTTCTAAATTTTTCTACATGATTTTGAAAAATCTCAAGCGGATCGTGCAAACTGTGTAGATCTTATTCCGCTTTTTAAGTTTTTTGAGCTTATTAATCGTTTTGGAGTAATGGCGGTAAAAGTTTCGTTTTAAAGTGGCTCCCCGGAACTGTTACAGAGTGAATCAGTGAGTCACGGATCAGCGTAACTATATAGTAGAATTGTTATTACAGTCAAACCTCGTTAATAAGTCACCTGGATAAGACGTTACTCCGCATATTACATCATCTTTCAGAAGTCCCGACCTTTTTAATGCGTCTTTTCACATATTGTACTCCGCTTATAGCGTCACTGTTTTTTAACCATTCCGCTTAAAACACCATTTCTTTGTAAAGGTTATCTAACAAAAGCGCTTAATTTCTGAGAATGACTCTCAGCATTTTTCCTTACAAAGATTACTGCCTTATTAACAAATTTTAGGAATTCATACAGGACCGTTCTTTGTTTCGACTTCCGTACGATGGCAGATTAAATAGGACAAATCGAACAGTTAAATCATAAGTTAAATATTCTGTCTTATATCATCATACTATATATTTCACTCTTGCGCATTTATCTGGAATGTATTTAATTTCGATATTCATAGTTTAGGATTCCCCTTTTTTGCTGTTCGAAAAGTTGTTTGGCGAATAGTTTTGCAGGAAAAAAAGAATTTTGTTTTTGGAATACTAGTTTTGATGAGTTATTTTAGAACTTGGTAACGTCCACGAAAGTAGTATATGATTTTTAAATATTATTATGGAACAGCTTGGATATTTCCTTCCAATGGCGGCTTTCCATTCTCTGATGATTCTTCAACGATTTACACACATGCATAATCAATAAACATTTCCATCACGGTTATCATTTAAAACATAATCCTTGGCAGATTGACGTATTTAGCACCACGAAATATTTAATTAGGATATTCATAGTTCAGTATTCCCCTTTATTTGCAGTTCAAAAAGTTGTTTGATGAATAATTTTGCAGAAAAAAAATAATTCTTTTTTTTTTTTTTTTTTTTTTGAATGCTAGTTTTGAGAGTTATTTTAGAATTACGTCCATGAAAGGAGTATATGATTTTTAAATATTATTATGGAACAGCTTGGATATTTCCTTCCAATGGCGGCTTTTCATTCTCTGATGATTCTTCAACGATTTACACACGTGCATAATCAATAAACATTTACATCATGGTTGTTATTTAAAACATAATCCTTGGCAGACTGAAGTATTTAGCGCCACGAAATATTTCATCTCTCCGTGGTGGTAAATATCCAAGCTATACCCACAACGTTCACACAATGGATTCGTCCATTTCTTTGATTTTTGAATGCCTCATACCATGGCACAGTGGTTATGTCACTGAATATGGTAGAAGGCCGAAGTGCGAAGGTCCCGGGTTTGGGACACATCGCGCGGCTGTCGATCTAACTGTCTGGAGTTTTGGTAGGTTTTCTCCAGATGTAACATGAATACGCGTTAGAACCTCTTAGAAAGTCTTCCTACCAACGCACCCCCCCGTCTTTGGTCGATCGCCCTAGCATAGCGTTGCCATAATCGCACAAACAAACAAATTGATTTTTGTAGGGTTCACAAAAAGAAAGCGGTTAAGAACCACTGAGCTAAGATAAATAGAATAAAATAGTATATAGTCGACTGACGATAGTTAATTTAAAAAATTTGTCTATGTGACCCGTTCTGAAAGAAAATTTAAGGTACCCCACTATTGAAAGTCACCCATTTCGAAAAAAATGCAGAGATGAAAAAAGCTGATATCAGATTCCAAAGAGATTCCATTCAACAATTTTCGTCCAGGTTAAAACAAAATAAATGACGATTCTCTCCTAGCATTCGGAACGCTCCAAAGCAGGGCAATAATTCCAGATTCTCTGTCAAACAGTTGACATCCTGAAGACACATATGCCTACGTGTACGAGATACTTCAGTCCTGATGTATATACCTTGCTTCATTCAGCCGAGAATATCTATTATCGTACTCAGGTCCGGGCTAATTAAAGTCGGCTACTTCCTTTGTCAAGCGTCTTCGAGGGAGAAGTCAGGAAGGACTCCTCATCCGTCTAAATAATAGCTCTATTTCAAGAGCCGTATTTCGCACTAATCAACTGTAATTTTTAAATCAACGCCAATTAAGAGAATTTGTGGATTCTTTAGGATGTAAAAAGACAGTTATTACTCATTCAGCGACTTTTTTTTTTTTCCATCAAGGGGAAATCGTGATGGGAGTTTGTAGAGAATTCTTCAAGAGGGGATTAGTGGACCTTTTTTTTTTTCATGCAGTCTCTGTGACAAAAATATGGCAAGATACTTATCTTACATGCTGTCCTCTTGCTTGCGGTGGATGTTTGCGAGACGTTTTATTGCTGAATACAAGGTAGCGATCGCAGTTTCTGTCACATCAAAGAAGATAGCAAGCAAAGTTAAATGGAAGCGAAAACATTTGCCCGGGTATTTCTCATGCACTAAAAAAGATGTATTGTTACGAAACTGATTCGGAAAAATAAGTGTTTGCTTGGAAACATCAGACTTTTTCGCACCTTAAGTACAATAAAATTCCTGAAAAGGCTTTTATTAAAGACAACTCTCCAGTAAATATTGCAAAATTTGATGTCAAATTGCAAGAAATAATGCTTAAAGCGTAATTTTACGTAAAATACTTTTGACTGACTTATGGATGTTTGATTATTCTTCGCTAGTGTCAAAACTGCTTACTTTCGTTAACCTCAAATGCTGCATGGTAATTATTGTAGAGAAACTTTAAAAATCATAATTTTAAAAGGCAAACACGAAAAATAAATCATGCCAAACCCAACGATTATGAAACATTTTTCCTTACATATTTGTTTTATTTGTGCATAAACTATTGCGTAAAGAATAACGAACCTGTTTTTCCCCATAATTGCTTCTTTGTCTTACTGGTTGAGGCTTTGCAGCGTTTCTTATGTGCGACGATGAGCAATGGCGAGTAAAAGAAAATAACATATCAGTGGCTGATCCAGAAAATTTCAAAAGGTAAGGACGATAGGCAGAAAGAAGCATGCCCTTAAAGATGGGCCACTCTTCTTTCTTTCTTTCTACCTCTTTTTTTGTAAACTTTTATTGTATTTGCTTTGTCTTTGGAGTCATGGTGTAGTTTGCAACAAGCTTTTCAGGGTTGTCATTAGTGGCAGTATATCAAAAATCGCCAAGGTTGGCCATTTTGAGATTTATCACCAAGTTTGCCATCAAAAAATACGTTTCCAAAACCAAACCCAGCTTGCTGATATCTTCTATATTTCCAATATGGAGAACTTTTTAATTGCAACCATAATGGGAAATTATTATCGATTACACGCATGCGTAAATCACCAAAGAATCACCAGAATCTCATCAGAGATTGAAAAATCTGCATTGGAGTCAAATATTCATATAATTTGCTGAAAAACTGATCGTTTTCGAGACTTAGCCTTGTCACTCAACGTTTGCCCGGGAGCCCGATCGGCTAGCTGTTTAGTTAATGTAAAGGTATGCTAGGACTGTCTGTTTAGGGGGAGATGCTTTGGCCGAAGGACTTTTTTAGGCGTTCTAACACGTATTCACGTCACATCTGGAGTAAACCTCTCAAAACGCCAGGCCGTTAGATCGACAGCCAAGCGGTAGACCAGATCCCTGGTCCTTTACACGTCCGCCATCTATCAAAGTTCAACGTCTTATCCACTAGTCCATTAGTCTTTCCCAGGAGAACGAGAAATTTACTAGAACGCGTCACGGTAATCAAACAACAAATCTAAATTTATATAAGGAAAGCTTATGATATTATTTTTAAAAAAACCTTTTAGTACATTTCTTCATTTTTAAAGCCCATTTTAAACTATTCCGCTCTTGCCATTAAAAAAACACAACTGAGAAGACTCACCTCATTTGATCGATGTTGCTGGGAAGCAACATCGATCAAATGAGAAATTCATTGCATAATTCGCATTTGATAGAATTCCATCAAAACGCAGCTATTTTAAGAAAAATCAAACAGAGATTCAGTGATAATGCAGTCTTGTTTTAGCAATTTACTTGTAGTCTTCTGACATTTTTAATTTGTCTATTTGCTTTCAATAGGGTAAATGTAACACTTAATCCTTCTCCTTTACTCAAAACAAATACGTGAAATGTCATTTACACTTATGCTGTCAGCGTGTTCTATACACTTCATGGACTACTTGAGTAAAAATTTTGTGCTAGGAAGGCTATTTTGTGCTCAACCTCTGACAGCCAGCCAAAGAAAGACAAAGAGTAAAAAATAAAGAGAACTACACTGCATGTATTTTGGGCCAATTTGTGTGTATTTTTAAAAATTCGAGTAAGATTTTATAAATTATTCATACATTCCCATAAAGACTAATGAAATACCTTCCAATATAATATAAATCCCTCACTTTATTATTCGTTCGTTTAATTTGGTGATTTTCTTCTAACAAAACCTAATTTCCTTCGGAACTTCGCCAGATAAAGTTTGCGCTCTTCTAAAATCCCGGTGCTAATTTTTCTCACTCTCATATACAGTTTTCACAAGTTGCATCTCTAAAATATCAAATTACAGACACTTTTTCGGGCTGTTTTTCTCGCAGATGTCTATCTCTAGGCTATTTGCATTAGCTATTCCACTTCCAGTCCTAAACCACTGTCATTTATTTTACCTACAAACATCCCCGGCGACTACCAGATTCGGAGGCAAAGCTCCTTAACGACCCCAGACGACGTAATAATCTCTAAGGAATTGGGCAAAAACACAAAAAAATACTTGGTAATGGTTTTCCTATCGAAACAAAAAATGCTTAGTGTCACTCTGTTGTCAACCGTTGTTACGTGTCACGTAGCCCAGCTACTTGTTAGCAAAAGCATAGGTGGTATGGAAAGAAGCGGGGTGGGTAATGATATGGTAAGTAGAAGTCCCGTTATGGTAAGCAGGGTGGATCTCTAGAATTATGCAGCTACAGACAATTATCAGGGCATCTGGATGAGATTGTCTGTTGTGGCTCGACACTTTGGGCGTGTTCTCCCCACCCCCCCCCCGAAAAAAAATGTGTAGAAACGTCATGCGAATAATTAATCAAGTGAAATACGGAGTGTATTATTTTCGTACTGCTAAAGAAGGATAATTAAAAGTATATATTACTGTAATTTGGAGGACGAATTCTTCAAAATGATCCGCCGATAGTTTGATTGTAGCTTGAAGTTTGAAGATGCATATTTGTTTCACTTTTTTTTTTTTTTAACCAACAGATATCAAAAGTTTTAATAATTTAAAATTGTCGTTAAGTAAGTTATATTCTATAACGGTGAGATTTTTTAAATAGGTTTTTTTTTTGGTTGTTGTTTGTGTGTGTGTATCATTCCTACAAGGAAAACTTTCAGATTGAAGACGCAAAATTACAACTTATTATCTTTTAGTACAATCAAACCTCGTTACTACATCACTCTCGGGGGGCCCCATAGCGGAGTTTATATTAAATGCAGAACGAAATTCTAAATGTTTATATAATAAGTGTGCCTACGATTAACTTACATTATAATTTATATAAATTAGTAGAATGAGAATTTAACTTAATAAAATGGATGACAAATTAAGGACGTTATAAATAGACTTTACGTAGTATTTATAATTTAACTCTACAATCTGTCGTGTATAATAGGCCATCGTACGGAGGCCGAAATGAAGAATAGTTCTGGGTGAATTGTTAAAATTTTCTGATAAAAGGCAACAATCTGTGTAAGGAAAACTGCCGAGAGTTGTGCTCAACAAAAATTAAGTGCTTTTGGTAGATAGCCTTGTCAAATAAATGGTACCGAGCTTGTAAATTGCACTCTCAAAAGTGAAGTGATGTCTTAAGAGGAGTGGTTAAAAAATAGTGGCGCAATAAGCGGAGTAGAATATGTGAAAAGGGCAGGGGCGTAGTTAAGGGAGGGGGGTAGGGGGTCAGAACCCCCCCCCCCGATGAGGAATTTCTTGCCATACAAAATGCATATTCTTCACTCCCTTATCACACACCTATATGCATATATGTGACTTGCAGTAGTCGTAACCCCCCCCCCATGAAAATTTTCTGGCTACGCCACTAGAAAAGGCGTATTATAAAGATCAGGAGGACTTCTGAATGATGATATAATATGCAAAGTGATCTCTTATCCGAGTCTTAGACCTACTAACTAGATTTGACTGTATTTTATTCGTAGTTGAATAATAAAAATACTGCGACTCACTTCGTCGACAATCAACAGCCCCCTCTCCCTCCCCGAATTCAGAATTTATTTGTAGGGAGTAATTTCTTATGCAAGAACTCATGGAAAAATACTTGTTACAGCTTCTGACTTCGTATGTTATCCTACTAATATATATTAAATGTCAATGTTTTTATGTATGTTTATTACTCTTTCACGCTGACACGGTTTGGAGGATTCGGATTAAATTTGGAATAAAGACAGTTAAAGTCCTGGATTAAAATATAGGCTACTTTTATCGAGCGAAAAAAAAAGATTGTTCCTATAATAAACAAAAAACAAAAACACCCTATCTTTTACCAAAAAAAAAAAAAAAAGAAAGAAAGAAAAGAATACAATTGAGTTTTCATTTAACAGAGCCGTCGACAGATGGCGCAAACTTATATAATATAGATAAATGATGCTAAAATAACGACTAAAAGACAATTTATCGTCTGCTGCGCCTGACTTGGATAAAGGATACACCTGAATAAGTTTTTGAAACTTTCATTCAGTTCGAATTGTGCATTTTTCTGCGCAGCTTTTCCCTATTCTATTTCTATTGAATTACATCCAAAAAAAGGATGTCAGAAATATCAATTTTAATTTTGTTTAATCACATTCACGAATAATGATACAGGGAAGACGCATGGATTATGATACTCTTTTAATATATGAGCACATTAGTGCATATTTCAAATCTGAAAGTGTTTCAGATTTTCTTACTTTTTCTTTCTTTCTTTCTGTTTTTTGATAACGGCCGATATATCCAGAAGCTCTTCAGAATTTATTTAGGACAAAAATAATTAGTTCCTTTTTGTAGGTTTTTACCATTAAACCCTCTAATTTTGGTAACCAGGGGCGGTCCGACATGGTAAGCAAAGTAAGCATCGCATCGGAGCGCCGGCTTCGAAGGGGCGTCATTTCGAACTGAAAAACTAAGTAGAGCATAAAAGGGGGCGTCTTTTTTACGTTAGCAGGGGGCGCCACTTATCCTAGGGCCGGCCCTGTTTGTAACCATCTTAATTTTAAATGTCATTCAGAATCTGAGAGATTTCAGTGCCAAGGAAACAGGTGAGAAACAGGTTTCTTTCCGAACAAGATTTATTAAGGCGGCGAACCAACTGGTCGCCGGTGGAGGCTAGTTGTAAATAAAACAATCTAAAACAGTCTTTTCAGCTAAAGTCATTAGTTCAATGAAAACTTTGAAGCCATCATGGAAATGATGATGCAGGAAGATATGCATAGTTAGGCTTAGTCATATTCCGATTTGTTACAGTAATGAAAGCAACTCAATTAGAATTAGAATACAGTAAAATGTAAACTGAACGAGAACAAAACTTTACACTGTACACAGTAGCGTAGCGAGAAATTTTTCATAGGGGGGTTGGTGGTTACGACTACTGCAACGCATATATATGTATATGTGCGTGTGATTAGAGAGTGAATAAAATAAATTTTGTATGATAAAAAAATTCCTCATGCGGGGGGGGGGCTGTAACCCCCTCCCCTTCCATGGCTAAGTCAATGACTGTACAATTAGAGTTTAGCGTCCAAGTTTCAGTACACTAACATGTTTTGGTCCTTTTTTTTTCCTGCTGTAGAGATTAATTTAAATAGAAAAATAAATATAGAGAACTTCTCATCACAAAACTAACTATTCCATAGTGATGAAGACTAAAATAGACTTGGACTAAAAATAGACCATAGTATTAAAACAAACGGGAAGCCTCCCCCCCCCCTACCTTATGGCCTATTAATTGCACAATCTCAACGTTAACAAAAACTGAAAAGACAAAATGTCAAGTGAAAATTCGTATAAAAAGTGAGAATACATATGTCGTATGAAATATGTTATAATTTATTTTGAGGGGGAAGGGGGAGGTATAAATGCCTGAAAATGTAAAAGCTGCATTACAAAGTTATTTTAAGATAAGTAGAAATATTTTGAAGTTTCAAAAGAATGATGCACAAAGAGAGGAAAACGTGCTGTGTAGGGACATAAAACAGAGAGAGAATTTCATTATATATATATACAAGCATCAATATTTTTTTTTCCTTAATACCTTGTTACAACCATCTTTAGTGAAAGTCATTGTTTCCGAACACGCTGCAAGTTGGTTATTCTTCTAAAAGACTACAACATCTATTTAATCCCCCCCCCCCAATCCAACGCCCAGATGTTTTGCGATCATTGGCGGATCAATAGCCGTTCCTTGTGATGTAACTATTCTTGCAAAAGGTGGTTAAAATGAAACCTGAGCGGAGAAAGCGGCATCAGGTGTTGGGGATCAAGCCAGCCATTTCCTCTTCCTTTCTCTGATAAATATATACGCGTATATACATGTATATAAGTATTAAGCTTCTTATTTTTTGCCTTAACCGTTACAGGTTTGTAGATTTTGCTGTGGAAGGCACAAAAGAAAGTGAAGCATGAGCTATGTGGGCATAATAGGGGATTTTCCTGCATAAAAGAGTTCTTCGGCAGTGAGGTAGGCGTAGGAATGATTGCGCCGGTTCAGATTTCTATTAAAAATAAATAAAAACGGAAGAAAAGTTTCATTCACTGAAAATTTTTACTGTGAAAGAGGGGGCTCTAAGTAGACTTTCAAGGTCAAGTAATTGACCACTTTGTTGGAGTAAACATATTTTTTTCTTTATTCATGTAACATGGGTCTAAGTAAATAAGGAATGCAGACTTTTGTGCTTGAAGTCGGAGTATTAGGGGTATTGGAAAGTAATGTCGGCTTTTCGTATGTCAATATTTTACCAAGCCAAAACTGCTGAAGCTAATAGTACGAAGTTTGGTAGATCCTGACGCTCAAGAACTATGGAAATAATTTCCTCAATGACTTCCTGGTATTTTGAAGAATTGGTAGTATCTGGATCTACAACAGTTCTCTGAATTTATTACCGAATGAGGAATTTCAGGAGTCAAGTTTGGGAGTCAAGTTTGAGGGGGGATGAGGAGTTTGTTGGGATGAGGAGTCAAGTTTTCATCCCTGATATATCTGGAAGAATTCTCTAAAAATATTACCACAACAAAACGTTTTACTCGCCCATCCAAATCCCAGGTCCACAGGCTCCAAAAACGTTTGCAATTTTCTGCTGAATTATTTAAGAATTACCAAATACAAGAAAACGAACGGTATAGAATGATTTTTTATTTCTTAGTAAAATATATTATTCTTGCGAATATGCGGATGACATGCAAATCACGAAAAGTCTTACGCCATAAAAAAATTGTCATTATACGTTTAACTCTTATAATTATCATATATTACATACAGCTGTCTCTCTCATACATCAAAGTAAACATAATTAAGATCAATCTATGTTCATACATAAGTCATTCCAGTTTCGCATTTTTAAATTACCTCGATATACAGGGTGTCCCATAATGATAGGGACAAACGTTAAGGGAAGGTTCGTCACAAAATAAGGACTTAAAATATCATAGTAATGTGGAGTCGGAAATGTCTTCTTCGCGTAGCTGTTAATATGCACTTTGGAACAAGTGCCGAAATACTAGTGAGCATTGTTCATCAAAACCTAACGTATCTTTCACAGTAAATGTGACTAAAATTGATAGTTTAAAAATTCTACTTCAATTCATTGATGAATTTTTTGCCATACAAGCCTGTTGTTTATGGAACATGTTTAAAAAATTAGAGGACCACTTCAAAATTTCTCTCAAAGTGATTATTAACAGGTAATAGTGAAAACGGTGTTTTTAACCCCACATTGCTATGTGATTCTGCTTTCTTATTATGTGTCCTACGTCCCCTTAAAGTTTTCGCAATCATTATAATATTCTGTAGAGCTCATATTCATACTGTAAAACCACGCGACCCCTGCAATACAGAGTTGGTAGCAGCGGCGGAACCAGAAAAAAATACTGGAGGGGGCACAAGACAATTTTTGTCACATTTCCTTATAGAATGACTTGAATTTACAAAATAAGTCAATCTTCTATAGTGTAAACTTCATTCATCTGGGGGGGGGGCACGTGCCCCTGTGCCCCCCCTCTGGATCCGCCAATGGTTGGTAGTACATTCTAGTAAAAGAATGATAATTAGTTTTGACAGTCATTCACAGTAGAAGACATGGGTGCCAATATTTTTATTGTTTGTAGGGGGTATAGAAGGAAACTCCATAACCCCGATTGTAATAATAATACAGTCAAGCCAGTATCGAGTCAAGTGTCCTACTCCAGAACGATACTAGATTTTTAGTATTGAAATACTTTTACGTTATACCAATACATTAATCATGACGGTAATTTGGTAGATTGAGGAGCATGTCCCCTTACTGCCCATAGATATGGGCGCCTGGAGTAGAAGACCCAAATCTGTTGGTCTGGTAAGGGATCACGTGATTTCTAGAACTGTGCCGAAGAACATGTACAAAAATTACGTTTTATGGAATGACGGAAACAAAATTACGTTTTCCATAACTTCGAGGTTGTCTCGCGGGGAGTTTGCCACCATGCAAAAGTGTCTGGCAACGGATCAAGTCGTTTCTAGTATTGTACCGAAGAAAATATTTAAAAAATTACGCTTTATAAAATGACGAAAATAGGCTGCAATTTTGTGCAACTTTGCCACCTGTCACCTGCCAAAGCCACGAACATCCAAACTTTATAGTCGCCTATTGTTCCTACAACGGTTGGGGGGTACATGCAGAGAAAGTTTCAGCTTTTATACTAGGACGAAGATCTGGCGGTTGCGGGCTCTAGACTATTATGGGACACGCTGTACATTTCTTTACGAAATACATAATTTATAATTACCGTTTTATAATTTAGACAATAATAATAATACAGTCAAGCCAGTATCGCTAGTACATCACTGAGCCACTTGAAAATCATTTATAAGCGAAGTGACTTCTTAAGCGGAGTTCATATTAAACACAAAACAAAAGTCTGCATTTTATATAAAAAAAGTGTTACTATAATTAATTTACATTATAATTTATGTAAATTAATAGAATAAGATGTTTAAATTAATAAAATAAAGACAAATTAAGGAAAGATGGAGAGTTTGAGCAGCAAATAGGCTCCTAAAATTTATGAATAAAATTACAATAAAGTATCTTGTAAAAGTATTGATGCTTTTATTTTTTGAACATAAAACAATATGTCTTGTATGCTGTATATTTTTGATTAAAATGAGTGAGTAGCGTATTATGTAGTAGGGTATATTTTAATGAAATAAATATTTAAGTTTGAAATTAAAAAATATATAATTTTTTTAATGAGATGCAGCGTAATTTTCTTTTTCATAGAAATATTGTATTCACATGACATTTTGAGTTAATAACAAGTTTTAAAGGAAATAAGAATTTGAATTTGAATGAATTTTTAAACAAAATAATGAGACATGAATAATGCAACATTACAAGTAATAAACATATTTTAAAAAATCAACCCACTTCAAGAAACTTAAAGTGACACAAAATTCATGAAAAGCACACAGTGACGACAACCTTATAAATATGGCTTTTTCTGATTTTCTGAAAACCAGTATGTTTCACATCATAGAAAAATATATAGGATCACCCCAAAATCTATCTAAATAGAACACGGATTAAATTATCTAAATCAACTTTATCCGTTCCCGAGAAGTGAACGTATGCTTAAAAAAAAATATTTATCCTTCTTTTCTTGAAGTCTGTTAAAATGTTTAAATCTTCTTTGAAGTCTATTTTTAACTATGCAATCCGAATATTAAACATTTTTCTAGAATAATCAGTAATTCAAGTCTAATGAAGTCTACAGAAAAGTGTATTCTCTAGAAAAGATTATTTTATCGCCTAGTTGTAATCCATCAGCTTTTTCCTTAAAAAAAATTTTTTTGTATCATTTTCACAGAAACATTTCTTCCAGATCATTCGTGAATTCTAAATATGGAATTGGAAAATTTGAAACATTGGGGTGCAGATTTCTTTTAGATCACTACACTTAAAGTTGTAGTGTTTTGGAAAATCTCAAACAGTGGGGTGCAGATTTCTTTTAGATCACTACACTTAAGTTGTAGTCTTTTTGCGATCCTTATTTTGAATGTGATAGGACATTGTCTTAACGGTGTTATTCGAAAAAATCATGTGATTTCGGTACATAATTACAAATAAACTAATTATGCCAAGCACTTCAAAATTTTGAAACTGTATCTTTACAAGCTGCACTACATACTAAAAAAAAAAAACATAAATCAGTATCAGTTTCAAAACTTTAGAAAAAAATTCTTAAAAATCGAAATTTTAGCAAAGCGTGTCACTCTTCGAAAAATCTTGCAGCTCAGATCCATGTTTAAGAATTTTTTCTGAAAATTTCACAAAAGCCACAGCTTTTTCGCTAATTGCAGTGTGTAAATCAGCTTATGAAGAACCATCTGGAATTTTTCGGAGACCATGGTGCTATTAGTTTATTTCAATTTGTGTACCAAGACTAAAAACAGAGTTCTTTTTTTTTTCGAAGAACAGCCTTAATGCTTAAAGGTGAGTCAATAAAAAAAGAAAAAGACCAAAGGTCGGTATATCTTATTGCGTCGCTATAACATAGGGTCATTTATAGTGACTGCATAAATTAAAATACCAGGTTGAAAAGTTTTGTGCAAACATGTTTTTCAAATACAGTATTGGAAAATAGCCGCTTCCCCAACGGCAACAAACGTCCAATGCTACCGCAGGAAAAGAGCCGGAATGCGCCGAATCGCTAAACTCGCCTGGAAAAATTTTTTTATTACCGCTTGTCATCCAAAACTTGTCGGCAGATACATCATCGTGATTTAAACGTAAGTGATTTTTTCTTCCTTAAAAAACACGTGCGCAACAAGAAACATGACCCATCAACATCTTGATGAAGTAATTGAAGGTTTCTGAAACAAGCCAACATGTTTCCACGATAACGCGAGCATACAAAATGAGACCGATATCTGCACCCCTTTCTCTGGCCGGTGGCGGAAAGTGGCCGAAGTGTTAATAAATAACTGATAACTTTTTAACTGTGTATCAATCATAAAAATTATTAGCCGAGTCCGAGGAAACGCTGTTAATTTACCGCCACCTTGTAAACAGCAAAACTCGACCCGAGTACTGTCATTATTGCGCCTAATAACTATCATCATGCGCGTAAACTGCTGTTTTCTTTTGCGCAATAAATTCTCCAAAATATGCGGTGGCACCGGGTTATCGATTAAGTGGCGCTTTTTATGCGGAAAATTTCCGGAAATTGATTTTTAATTAGTATAGTTAATAATCAATTAGTTCTTAATGAGTTATTAACAGGATGGTTTAGAACTTGTCGGTTCAGAGGCGTTGCAAATGGCATTTCTACGAATTTTTTCTTTTTTTTTTCCCCTTGAAGAAAAATGCTGCAAGAAATCGTGCATTTCATGCTCACAACGAAAAACATTTTTTTTTTCCTCGCTCTCAGGTATGCGTAGGAAAAATCGAGTGATGTGTCCTCGTAAATAACGAGTGCGAGACGAGACATGAAACGTCTGGCAATCCCTCAAATTAAAGGTTGGGCTTTTGTTGCTGTCTTTAAAATCGATATTTTTAATTTCAGTGATATTAATCTAAATTTAAAAAAAGGCTGGAAATTATGTGTGGTGGGTTTTTAAGCACTATAGAATACAAAAGTGTTTTTATGTGTTTGTGTGCTTGTCAGGTCTGTGTTTTCATGTTAAGCAATTTAAAAATGCTTAACATGAAAATGACGCCGATCGTAGGATTTGCAGTTTAAAAACTATTCACTTGGAATATGAAAGTTTAAATGTTCAATCTATTAATCCTTTATACACAGCAGGGCTAGAAATTATTAGTCGTCCGCTGGTCCAAGACCAGTAAAATATATAACAGACCAGTAGAATGTAAAAGTTATTGGTCCGTCTGACCAGTAACGTTTTATTTACATTTTTCTTTTGCAACCGTTCTTCATTTAGATCCACAATGCATGCCGTCTAAATTTACTAATATGTGTCATATAATTTGATGTAATTAATTTTTTTATTGTAGGTATATACATTTTTTAATTCAGCTCTTGACGGAAATCAATATATGTTGCTCATATAATTTCTTTTGTTTTATATTTTTTTTAAATCATGTATACGGACCAGTGATAAATGTTACGGACCAGGGAAATTATGGAGTCATTGGTTCCTTGGACGACTGCATATTCCAATTTCTGCCTATGCTCAGTTCCTATAGAAAAATACATTTTATTTGTTTAATCTCCAGAAAAAAAGTAAGACATGGTAATTTCGAGGAACTGTTCCGAGCTAATTGAAATCGCAATAAAATTATCTTGATCATGATGCAATTTTTGAGACAGAACTTATTAATATAACGTAACTTTATAAGCATTTGATGTAAGCTTTTTGCCATGGCGTCAAAAATAGACATTTTATTTTGCTCATTTTTCACCATATTCAAGCAACTTTCTGTAGTTAAATATTGAAAAAAAAAATCGCTAATAATCAAGAAAAAGGTAGATTTTTTTTATTTTTTAAAGAATTGCAGATTGTCTTTTCGATATTTTGTAAGTATTTAAGCGAAACTTGAAGCCTAGAGATCCAAAGGCTTCAAGTTTCCAAGGCCAAAGGTGTGCATTTGCATGCCACACAAACTTCAAATGAAAGAGTTTTTTATACTTTATTTGTACGAACAATTAAAAGCAATTAAATTACTTTTCTGAATTCTGAATATTGTGTAAATATTTTAAGAATATTAACGTTTCAGTATTGATTAAATACTGTGAACGAATATACACCTCGCAGTATCCGTCTCCCCCCCTCAACGTGTACAGCCAACACCCTAGCAAAACTGTAACTGGTGACATTTACATCTACAAAAGCTCCATATGTATATTTTTATTGCATGTTTCGTACTGTATTTACATTTGTTATTTTATATGTTATGCTTTCTGGAAAGGTAATACCAGAGAAAAAGTAATATTTGATAGTTCGTTTAAAAATAAATTGACAGAGCTCAATTTAGATTTTAAAATGCTATGTGGCAAGTAGAGATGAGTTCGGGCTCATTTTTTGAAGCCCGAGCCCGCCCTATCCCCGAGGACTTTTAATCCGAGCCCGAGCAGTATTATTTAAGTCGGAGCCCGAGCCCGCCCGAGCCCGAAATTTCAGCTTAAGATTAAAAAAAATATTCAATTACTTCATTGATAGAATACAATAAATTTTGCCGTTTGTGCAAATTAAAGACAAATATAGTTGCAAACTCCCAATGCACTTTCTAGTTCTTTGTATCCATCCTTTATCAAAAAATGTCGGATCTCATGACTAACTAAGGAATATAAACCGCCGTTCTAAAATGCACAAAGAGCTTCACGCACCTTCTAGGGGCCCGTGCCGCTATTTTTATTTATTTATTTATTTATTTATATTTTATAAGTACTTTTATTTTCCTCATGAATCAATTTTTAAAATTTGTTTCAAGCAGTATATTCAATAAGGGAGAAATTTTTCACGAGCTCGAGCCCCCGAGCCGACACATTGTGAATTACAGAGCCGACCGGTTCGGGCTCGGGCTCGGGCTTTCGGGCTCGGGCTGAGCCCGTCTCATCTCTAGTGGCAAATACATGTATATTATTTTTATACTACAAATGCAGTTATGGGCAGTCCTTAATCAAACTGCATAATTTACACGCTTGTGTGTGTGGATAAAATGAAAAATAATTAAAAACCCCTTCAAAAGAAATTTAATACATAAGCATTAACGGGTTATTCTGTATTATAAATTTCAAAGCCAAAACGTCTCAAAGCTTGTTAAAAAAAAATGTTATATTAATTTACCTTAGGGATTTCTTCCCAAACCATTTTTTGATATTTTATTTATTTTATTTTATTTTATTTTTATTTTACGTTATTTTTTTAAACTTTTCGAAATTTTGTGATTCTTAGAATGCCATCTCAATTATTAAAATTTTATTCAAGTTTATTTCATTGAGAGCTGTCTTCAATCAATCATTACAAAAATAATCTAAAGAACAACAAAAACACTTTCGGAAAAAATTTAAATTATCTTGAAGCGAATTCATTTGAGTCTTTATTTCATCGTCTTAATGTAGGAACTAGACTAAAATCAACAAGCTACGGACCAGTTACTGCTTATGGAACTTAATGCATTGAAAACCTTTTGCCTCTTCCTGTAAAATAAACCATACATACTAAATATTCATATAACATAGCTATAGATTATATAAATTTGGTTAGCAATCGATGCTTTCGTACGGCATCAATGCCGCATAATTCCGAAGCGTAGTTTTCTGAAATTATGCGGTATTTATAGAAATGTATTGAAGTAATGCGTATGAGTAGGGAAATAACTACGTTAAAAAGAAAAGCGATATTTTAATGTACATTAAAAAAAAATAAATGCGAGTCTCGCTTTTTCTCAAAACTTTATTAAAATAAAGAGATGTTAGTCCTGCAACCGATGATTCCTTCACACTCTGCCCTTGTTTTGTAAATATTTGGCCATAACATGAAACTGATCTTTCACAGTTTACAGCAGGCGGGCAACCTTTGAAAAGTAGCAGGACAAACTTTAGGATGTTAACGAAGTCGCGGGCCGTATAATAGGGATTTATAAGAGATTTAGAATGGCTTAGATGGGGTTTTGATAAGTTCGCGGGTAACATTCGGCCCGCGGGCTGGAGGTTTGCCCATATGTGGTCTACATAATTAGGTAAAACCGAGAGTACTAACTTTACGTTGCGTTCTAGTTTTGGAAACCTCTGTGACACAATCTCTTGAGTTCGAAAATCTTACTAAGTTTTCAGCGGAACATTCCTTGACATCTGTTGGAATATTGTTGAAGACTTCTTCATCATCAATATATATGTTGGACAATTGGTCTGGGTCAAACGCTTGGGCCGCTTTCATGAATTTCAAACCAGGTTTAGAAAACTTAGGTTCTGGCTTTTTGGAGGAGAAGTCCATTTCTCGAGAATAATAAACATTCAAGAGGTTTTGGAAGAAAATATGTTGAGAAAAATTTAAGAATTAAAAAAATTTGCCAAAAATGCGGTGCGGTGTTTTTTTGCGATGTTATGCGAAAAGTTGTAGTTTATGAGGAGAATAGCAAATTATGCAAAATTCCGCATTTTCGCATATTTTGTAGGGCCCTAAGTATGAAGTTATTTATTATAAGTGGACAAAGATTAAATATATTGAGTGTAGACAAGTTTTTGTCAAATGTTTTATCTAGCTCCCATTGTGATTGCTTTCCACAACTGGCTGGGTATTTGAAATATTTATTCAATAGTGGATGTGAATATTTAGACAATTTTATGCATTGAGAATATGAAGAATACAAAGACAACATTTATGTGACTAATGACTTTTTAAAAATTTATTTGCATGTAAAGCGACCGAATAGAAAAGAAAAATTGTTAAATTACATTGGCTAAATATGGAATTAGAATTATTTTATTACCGGTGCTGTCGGTGTATAAATTTTTCTTCTAATGCATACTTTTTCTTATACACAGGTTTCTATATTTGCCCTCAACTTGAGTTAAAGCTCGATTTTTACTCATCAAGGCTGTATAATGAGCGGAAAAAAACAACAGGCTGTTTGTTATTTTTAAATAACAAACCTCGTCTCTAACTTACGCTGCCAATATTCCTTTCAGACGTAGGCCAGCCTTACTTTGGTGGAAACATGGCCCACCCGAAATTTCGGCCGCTCCTCAGCGGCCCATAAATTAGGAGGGAAATGATTTTTATTTACCTGCGCAAGGTTCGTAAATCTCTGGCAACATGGGCAGCCACCTGCGTCGGCGATGCACCTTGTCCTTAGCTTGACATCATGTTCTGTTTGTAGGCCTTGCGCTCAGAACATTGGTGTCATGGAGGCAGTGAATGCGGTTTATTATGCTTCGGTAATGTTTCTGAAAGGTGACTACATTTCATCTTCGTGCTGAGCATGACACATAAATCATGCCGATTGCTTTGTAGCCTGAACATTCTCCAGCGACTATCTCGCCAGTCAAATCGTGATTTTGCGACCCTTCCGATTTAACGACTCCACTTATGAAGTCCAGACCGTTTTCTAATACCTGTTACAAACTTTCGATTTAACGACCTTTGACTTAACGTCCTACTTGCCGAGGTCCCGTGAAGGTCGTTAAATCCCGAGTCGACTAATAATCTTATTTTGAGGTACATTTTTGCATGTTTCGGCATATGTGTATGATTGAATTGGATGTGCAAGATACAAAATTTAGCAAATAATTTACAGCTTTTAGTCCCAATATAAGCAGCTTTATGCATTCAATGATTAAAGAGTCTTTATTTCAATTGTATATTTTTAAAAAACTTGCTCGCAGTGTATCACATTCCCTTAATGCAGTGGCATAGCCAGAAAATTTTCATGGGGGGGGGGGTTACGACTGCAACTCACATATATGCATACATGTGTTTGAAAAGGCAGTGAAGAATATACATTTTGTATAGAAAAAAATTCCTCAAGGGAGGGGGGGTTATGACCCCCCTAACAACCCCCCTTGGCTACGCCCCTGCCTTAATGCGTGCCTATACAGGGTGTCAATAAAATACTAATTTATTCCTTAACATTTCATCACAGACATATAAAATAAATTAAAAAATAATGTAAAAAAGTCCGTAATTTTATGGTATCTATTAAAATTTTTAAGCGATTAAATCTAAATAAATACAAAATTTTTAATTTTTATACGGCCCCAAAAAATCCCCACTCAGTAAAATTTGTCCCATATATTAATTAGGTGATGTAAAAGTTTACATGTTACTTAATTTCATTCTATTCTCTTAAGCCATTTTTAAGGGATCCGAGAACAAATACTTACACGATTTTCACAAAATCTCAAAATCTATGAAATATTTTAAAACAACCATAGTTTAAATTAATTTGCTCCCTCACACCCTTCCAAATTTCATTCTATTCAACTGCCATTTTTCAGGATAAGAAACATTCACCCAATTTTCAGGAAATCTCAAAATTGTGTATATATCAAAATAAGTAAAAAATTTTGAAGTTTTTGACGCCTGTAGTTTATGTGACCACCTATGATGGTGCTAAATTTTATTTCATTCGCTTCAGTGGTTTATACATGATGGACAAGCAAGTATTTACACATTTTGAATAAATTTTCTCAAAATCTAGTCATAATTTTTTTTAATCGACTGCTATAGTTCAAGTTGTATGATCAACTACCATGTTACTAAATTTCGTTTTACTTGCTTAGGTCGTTATTAAGTGATGCGCAAACAAAAATTTACGCAGTTTGAAACAATTTCCGCAAAATTTTTGAAAAATTCGACTCATTTCTTTCGTTTTAGTCTTCAATACATGATGTGCAACAAACATTTTCACAGTTTGAAACAATTTTCGTAAAATTTCAAAATTTTTTAAAAATTCGATCCTTACAATTTAAGTTCAAGGATAACCTATCATGTCACCCAATTTCATTTCTTTCGCTTTAGCAACCTTCGCTTAAGAAAGAATTTGGGCAATTTTAGTACATCGTTGGAAAATTCTGGAGAAAAGGAACATATATGCTGCGCATTGAAAATTGATAGGATAAAAATTGAAAAAAGACATTTGACAGAGAAAAAAAGTATTCTGTTAAGGTCGGTCCTAGCTGTTTATGTCAGCTCACTGCTCCTTTGACACAGTCAGCTGTGGCAAAAATGTTCTTTGGCGGTACGGCACACGACTGGTTATTTGACCGGACTCCGTGTTTCTGGTAGCTAAATCGAGCTATGGAAACGACTGCACTTTTTCAGCATTGAGCAGCTTACTCAATTGTTCTTGTATATCGACGTTTCAGGCTCACTTTTGAAAATCCCTGAGGCAAAAGTAATTTTTCGAATTCGAGAAGAAGATCGATTTGAAGAAAGTCTGTGAGAATACCAGAAGTTTTTGTTTTTTTTTCAAACAAAGGTGCTTAAAAATTAGATGCATTTTCAGCACCTAATTTCAATATATTCTTAATTATTGAAATTATATGGTTACACAGAATGTTTAAAACTAAAAAAAAAAGAAAGAAAAAGAAAAACTGAAAGCATTGTTTTGACTGACGAAGAGAAAGCTAAAGTTCACTTTAAAAGATTTAAAAGTAACACACCTCAATAGATGTGATTTAAGTGAATGGAACGAATTTAAACTGTATATGAAACTTGATAACTCGATTTTCACCTAAAGAGTAAAAGTTTTAAATAAAGCGTTTTTGGTATATTACTGTTAAGTTGACAAAATGCACTTTAAAGAAACCTTTTTATATGTTTTACGGGGAGCCAAGGAATTTGAAATAAAAATGTTCGACGTTTGTATTTTATTAATTTTGAAGCGATCAGCAAAGTCTAGACTCAGCTTTGAACTCATTGATGAATTACCATTTTAGCAGGTAGAACCAAGCACACGCATATGCATATTTACCTCATAAATATCTCTACTACAACGAACAAAAACTTTTACTAACACAATCCTCTTCATAATTAACTACACCAAATTCTTCTCGGGATACCGACCTCCTCTCGAGCGTTTCTCAATCACCTGACCACCTAGCATGCAGACAAAGATTTTAAAACAAACAGAAACAATGTAGTTACCTCGCCGACAAAGCATTACAGAAGCATTCCACACAATCTCTCAGAGAAGGCCCTACACGCGACCTAAACCAAAAAAAATAAATAAATAATAAAAAACAACCATGAAAATTATGTCCACAATTGGTTCGAAAGACCCCCCGCAGGTTGCAGTAAATTCTCCAGGAGACGTTTCTTCGACACTTGTTATCTTGTTCCACAAAGATAGAAGACAAAAGACTTTACCGCTGAGTCCTGGAGGTTCGCGTAACGAATTTAAAGTAGGATTTTGTCAAACGAAAATGAATTGACAGAGCATCCAGTAAGAGGAATGCAGGTACTTTGAATATTTGGCCGGTATTTAACACTGCATGTCAAATAAAGTTGTTTCGTTTGACAAGGATTAAAGAAAACAATTTTTTTTTTAATTTTATTTGTAACTAGCTGAAGTACCCGTCTTTGACGGGTTAGTACTGAATGCAAATTTCTAAAAGCAAGAACTTTCGTCAGCATTGTTGGAGTACAGAGAATGGATGTAGTATGTTGCCAAAGGAAAGAAAGCGCAATTATAATTTTTGTGTATTGTTAAAATATTACAGGTTAGAGAGTAACTAAGTAATATCATTTCATTCGCTTTAGTCGTAATTATGGGATGCGCGAACGAATATTTACACATATTCAAATAATTTTCGCAAAATCTCAAAATCTAATCAACATTTTTGAAAAATTGGAAGCCTAGTATTTAAGTTGAGTGACAACCTATCATGTCACCCAATTTTGTTTAATTCCCTGCTGTCTTTATTTCGTGATGCTGGAACAAACATTTTAGCATTTTTAAACGATTTTCACAAAATCTCAAAATGTAATCAAAATATTTTAAAAATTCAACACCTATAAATTAAGATTAGCAACTACCTATCATATCACCAAATTTCGTATTAGTCGTTATTACGCGATGCTTGAAAAAATATAACCGCATTTTGGGAGAATTTTCACAAAATCTCAAAATCTAATAAAAAGTTTTAAAAATTGGACACCTATACTTTATGTTGAACAACAACCTATCATGTGACCAAATTTCATATCATTCGCTTTAGTCGTTATTACGTAATGTGTGAACAAAAATTCACTCAGTTTGAAACGATTTTCGCAAAATCCCAAAATCTGATCGGTTTTTTTTAGATGCTTATAGTTTAAGGTGACCACCTATCATTTCACCAAATACCATTTTTTTCACCTTTGCAGTTATTACGTGATGTGCGAACACAATACGCAGTGTGAAACAATTTTCGCAAAATCTCAAAATCTAATCAAGATTTTTTTTTAATTCGACGCCTATGTTTTAAGTTGAGTGACCACCTATCATGACACCTAATTTCATATCATTCGCTTCAGTCGTTTTTACGTGATGCTTGAATACAAATTTACGCAGCTTGAAACGATTTTCGCAAAATCTCAAAATCCAATCAAGATTTTTTTAAAATTCGACGCCTATGTTTTAAGTTGAGTGACCACCTATCATGACACCCAATTTCATATCATTCGCTTCAGTCGTTTTTACGTGATGCTTGAATACAAATTTACGCAGTTTGAAACGATTTTCGCAAAATCTGAAAATCTAATCAAGATTTTTTAAAAATTCGACGCCTATGTTTTAAGTTGAGTGACTACCTATCATGACACCCAATTTCATATCATTCGCTTCTGTCGTTTTTACGTGATGCTTGAACACAAATTAACGCAATTTGAAACGATTTTTGCAAAATCTGAAAATCTAATCAATATTTTTTAAAAATTCGACGCCTATGTTTTAAGTTGAGTGACCACCTATCATGACACCCAATTTCATATCATTCGCTTCAGCCGTTTTTACGTGATGCTTAAACAAAAAAAAAGCGTCACGGACAGAATGACAGAATGACAGAATGACAGACAGACAAACTTTTTTTTGAGGGTCGCATCGGATTCCCGGGTGCTTGAAACGGATAGAAATCGCAAAGTTTTTGAATTCCAAGAAATGTACAGACAAAAGTCTAATTTTATTTATATAGATGCTGCAGAAATGACTCCCGCAATTTGTTACTATTTCATCAAAACTTAAAAAATCAAAATATACTCTTAAAACTGTTGTTAAAAAGAATTAAACTAGGAATAGCATTGCACAAAACGCCATAAGGGTAAAAATAGTTCCACGTAGGTCCTATAAATTTTCTTTTTTCAAAAATAGATTTTTTTCTTATATTTCTATATCTTGCTTATTAGTTAATTTATACTTTGCTTCTCTGAAGAAGGAAACCCTTTATACCTTTTTAAGTGGGCGTGGATTTGTGTTTACCGGCATTATGATTTATGATGACAGATATTTTTAAATTTTATATTGTTCTTCAAATCGTTGCCATTCTTTGATAGAGTGACTTTGCCATTATTAAAAGAATACTTTTAAAAGTTCAGATTTGTTTCTATCTGAAATTTAGTTGGGGCCCGACCAGTGGCATGGTGCATAGTGCACTGAACTGGAAGACGGAAAGTGCCTGGTTCGAAACCAGGTCGAGTCCTCCGACCTAACCGCTCGGAGTTTTCCGTGGTTTTCTTCGAAACATAGCGTAAATATGGGTTAGGACCTCTTAGAAAGATCCCCACGGAGGGCACCCCCACCTATAAGCCTAGATCCCTTGTGCAGATAATTGGCCTCAATCTCACAACACAACAACAACACAACTGAAATTCAGTTACAATAAAATCTTGTAAGTGTTGCACTTATCTTGACAGTGAAACAAACCTCCTAGGGCACATAGAGTGAATGAAAAAAATTGGCAAATAGTGGTCATAACAGTCATAACACTAGCTCATCGTTTCCAAATCTAAAGCCGATGTCATTTAAACACCTGTGTGCTTAACCCGTAACTGGAGACATGAATTTCCTTACGCGGTTAGAGACATGGAGTCAGAAAGACTCCATTGTTTTTTTTTTTTCTTTTTTCTCTTTTAAAAATAGTATTTGAATTTGTTTTGACAATGCAATATATGCTGGAAATCATGTAGTTACCAGAAATATTAACAATATCAATATTAAAAATGTTAAATGTTATGATATTAAATGTTACAGATCTTATAAGAAAAACTATGAACAGCCTTTTAATGAGTACTTATCGTTTAGATGTTATGGGATGATACTATTGGTTATAATTGTGTTAAACAAAAATGAAGAATACAATATTTTTAAGTATTACCTTAAGAATATTTTTTATTTCTTGCTTTTTACATCTTTCAAATGCAGCTGAGGCATACGGCTGCGGAACATTGTCCACATACTGGGTGTTTACAATAGTGGCATACAGTAGATGTTTTCCTTTTCAATTTTTTGGGGCAAACAGTACAATATTTTCTTGCAGATAATTTTCCGCTGTTATCTACTTGTACATTTTCCTCTCCTTTACCAAGTATTTTCGTAATAGAAAATCTAACTTCCTGTCGAAGACGGGTATTTGTTAACCTCCTTTCTAACTCTTCACTTGCTAGTTGCTTTGCAAGATTCTTCATAAAATCTAGACTTGACTTTTTTTCATAGTCTCGTGTAGCCTGGTAAATAATAAATGCGTTAACTGCACTTATACTCATAAGACGAAAAAATATAGCCATTGGCCACCTTCTTGTTCTCCGACCGGTACAATATGTGACACATTTTTCATCTAAGGAATCAACACCAGCTTTCGTATTGTTATAAAAACTGATAATTTCCGGCTTATTGATGTCTGTATCTTGGGATATTGATGAGTGCATAGACGACACTAGCAATACAGCTTTACCTTTTTTAGGAACATGTGATACCAACGTTAAATCTTTCGAAAAGCCGTAAACTGAACTCCCTACTTTTCTGCTTCTATTTGGAAGGAATTCTTTAGGTATTTCTGGTTTGTTTTTCTTTAATGTTCCAACATAGGTTAATTTTTTCCCTTCAAACTTTTACAAGCTCAACCGATGAAAACCAATTGTCTGCTGTTATATTCCTGTTTGTGCCTGCAATACAAGCAGACAAGCGCACAACTGCCTGTGTTGGTTTTTGCAACATTTTATCTTCTTCTGAAAGTGTCATACCATCAGAATTTTTACCGCAATATATGTAGCCATTTAAGAAGTAATTGTTTCTAGCATCAGTTAAAGCAATGATTTTCAGTCCATATTTACAAGGCTTATTGGGCATATACATCTTGAATTTACTCCTTCCTCTAAAACTAACGAGCATCTCATCGACACATGCTGAAGTGCCAATGCTGTAAGCTGACTGAGAGTTTGTGATTAATTTTTCGAAAATCTCCGATATTAATGCCACTGGATTTTCACTTAATCGCTCTTCTCTCGTATTTGGATCATTAAATCTCAAGCATTGGAGTAGAACTGCAAAACGTTTCACGTTCATAATGCACCGGAAAATGTCTCGCCCTGTGCCATCTGTTCCAAACAGTGAACGGATATCCTCATGGTTTGATTTAAAAGCAGCAGTGTAAAATAGTAGACCCATAAAGCCACGTAATTCCACTGTATCCAAATCACGCAAATCTGACTTCTCTTGATCTTTATACTTTTGCCTAATTGCAGCAAGTTTTAGATTTGTATATTTCACGATCATAAGCAACATGTCGGTCGAGAAAATATAGGTCCAAGCTTCATTTTCAGTCAAAGATAACCTTTGAAAATTAGGACGAATTCCAGGCAGCTTCAAAACAATATTGTGCTGAGGTGTACGGGAATGTGAACTCACTAACGACTTCTTTGACCACTTGTATCTATTTTTTCCTTTCCCATAGAAATAATTTTCCATGTCAACCATTTCGTCTTCCTCTTCTTCTGAATCTATGTCCGAATTTTCTTCACTTTCTTTCTTCTTCATGATCGCTTATAATCGTTTCGGCATCGCTAATTTCAGAATCATCTTCCGACACTTCGCATTCTTCAAACCATTGCATTATAGTTTTATCAAAATCTGGATCACATGGCCGAATTTTTTTCCTAGAAGGTACTGGTTGAGCATTATCCATTTTCTTTTAAACAATATGTTATTCTAGACAAAGGAAGTGTATTGGAATGAGAAATTCGCAGAAATTAACTGGTGTGTTATATATTATTTTCAATCACAGTTTCAGAGACGTAGAGTCAATGTGACTCCATAAATAGCAACGAAAACTTTGAAAAGAAGTAACTCGGTTTTACGCACTTGTTCAAACTTGGACTTCTGCCAATATACTGATAAAAGAACTACTTGAAGGTACTGGGGAGATGGTTGAATTCAAGAACAAAAAACCACGTGATAATCAGAGCCAATGAGCAACGTGGAGTCATTTTGACTCCCGTCTCCAGTTACGGGTTAAAATTACATTCGTAATCAAGTCAGGTTTTCAAGCATTAGAATAAAATTTCGACTATTCTATTTCAGAATTTTGATTTTTGTACTTTGAGAATTTTTTCAACATGAGAGTGATTTAAATATTATAAAGAAGCCTCAGTGTTGCGATTGAAATAAATGTCACTAAATCTCGGTGAAAATTTATTTGACTGTCAGACACTTTCATATTTATACCGGGATGAAAAAATGCGAAACAATGGAACTAAGCGATGCTATTTTTTTCATCATTTTAATAATTAGTAATATGATTCAAACATTTTACAGTGAAATCGTACTGTAACATGCATTGTACTTAATCTGATAAAAGCTTAATGGAAAATTAAGCACACCTTCGATTTTCAATTGAAAGAAAAAAAAACTCATACTTTTAAAAAGACACTCGCCAAATTGGTTATATCACTAACCAAAATTTTAATGCATTTCTGAAAATTAACAATGCCATCATTAAGTTTTACCAACTCGAGTGACACAATATTTATTTATTTATTTATTTATTTTTTTTTTTTGCGTGCAATTCCTAGATCTTTCAGTTATCTGGGAGTATTTTGCAGCTTTAGCTTTCGGCGGAATGATTTGAAACTCTTGAAATGGAACTTTGACTGCGTTCATAGGGCAGGGAAGTGTTAAAACGTTCCTTTCATCCATTACAAGAATCATTTTTCAAATCTCGGAAGCAAACAAACCACGCTGGTAACGCAACTAGTGTTTTGCTCTAACAGCACATTGGAGGCAATTAGTAAAGCACATATAACTAACATTATCTCAACATCAATTACTTGTTTTTCTGTTGCATCTCCTGCATTTTTTTCTGGTTAGAAACGTCTATGGTGTCCGTTTGACCCGTTGATGCTCTTGATGCAAATTGGTGACTGGAGCCCTGTAATTTCGGCCCCTGACAAATTGCCGAGAATTTATCGTGAATGTCGATCGTGAAGTTTCCTCAACAGCTTGCCTGGACTCATTAAGACGAGATGGCACGGTAATTAATTTAATTAAAGCCAAAAAATATAGCCACAAATTACCAGGTTATAAAAGGGGGGGGGGATCGACCTCCGTGCCGACCACACCTTGTGCGCGGACGGGGGGCGAGAATGAATGGTAAGAAGCTGCCTCCAAGTGTCCTTTAATCTTCACCGTGGACTTTTATAGGCTTATGAATTATTCGTGGTTCACAGCTCTTTCTGGTCAATTAATCACCATTATTGGGGGTCTTGTAACAGGGATTATTGTCTCTAATTAAAACACCTCCTCACACTTCGGGAAGTCTTTATCACGTGCATTAGGGGAGTTTAAAATATTCGGCGTTGGGAAATTTCGGGCGGTTACCATTTTTATGAAACAATTAAGGGTGATTTTTCTTAAAATGGCGTCTTCGTTCTGGGGTGTCACTACACTTGCTGCATGCCGCAATTTTATTACCGATTTTTTTTTACTCCTATGCAAGCGTTAATGTTCCGAGAAACATATATTACGAACAATAACTGACAGTCGTCGACAAGTCATAGTAATAAAATATTGTGTTTAAAATAAAATATTATGTTCAAAGACATGTTTTTGAATGGGCATGATAAAGGCAAGCATTTACCGCTCTCTAATCCATTTGTGAAGAATGGATCATTGACAATCATAAGTTGTATTTTACATTAATAATCTGTCTATTTTTCATTGTAATACTAGCATTACCATTTTCATAGAATAACTTTATGTTTTGTTTTGTTTCCTAAGCGCGTTCTTTCTCGGGCTTTTAAAGGAAAAGTTGCGTGAACTGTTTTCGTTACGACTCGAGATTTTGCTGCTATGATTGAAGGTAAGATATAAAACATTTAAATATTTTTCATAAAATGCACATTATGATTTCTATTAAATGATCTTCCTCTTTTTTATTCTTATCTGGCAGGTAGTTAGTAAGGATATCTAAACTGGAAGATAAAGGTGTACAAAATAAAATGCTTTTTATTCTATTAATCTGAATAGTTAAGTGTATATTTGTAAGATTCATAATCGATTTCTTTTTGTTATATACTATGAGAATGTCATTTTTTTTAATCGGCACAGATTTATTCCTTGGTGTTTTCTTAGGCTGTATAACATTGTAACTTCATATCATGAAAATAATTCAGTAAAATTATTATCCCAGACAGCATACTGAACCAATATCTTCTGACATCTTGATCTTTCAAGTTAGATGCTTTTATGCTTTTTTTTTTTTTTTTTTTTTTTTTTTTTTTTTTTTTTTTAATATTAAAGAATTTAGAAACGCATGTTCTGTGATTGGTTCATAAGTTTCTTCTCATAAACATTATTTCTTCTCATAAACATTAAAGGAGGAAATAAAATAAAACCTACAATTATTCACACTAATAAGTTTGATCTACACAAGCTCTGAGTTGCGTAGTTTTCATTACCGTACTTCGGTTATTTAAGTGTTCATGCAGGATTTTACTAAAGTATTTTTCAATTAGGGTAATTCCGGGATCTATGCCGCACATTTTTTTTAAATTTGTGTAAAAAATCTCTACACACACAATAAAATAAATCATGCTTTGTTATTTAATGTAGAATATAAAACATGTGTACTGAAACAAAAAAATTATAAAAGGATAATTAATAATTTTTAACAATTGTTTTCTAGAACATTGCACTGCTGGTGAGACGCCGCTTTTGAGCGGAAGTTATGCCGTGCCTGTCAAAAGAACTTAATGAAATAATAAATAATAAGTTTTAAAATAAATATTCACATCTGGACACAATTACCTATGTAATAACAAAAAAAAAAAAAAAAAAAAAAAAAAAAAAACAATAATGAGTACAAAGAGTCGTATCAGTAGGTTTAAATCAATATGAGTCTGCCGACTTCGTTCACTATTAAAATTAAATACTTATTTAATTGAATTTTAACTGTTATTTCATCAACAACGCAACATCAGTGCATCTGAGAGGGGGAAAAAAGAGTAAAATAGTGTTTATTTTGTTTTATTTTTTTAAACATTGTTTTATTCTTTTATAAAATGTCGGCGTTTCTTATAAAATCTGTAAACAAATTTAAAATTTATCTGGTTTTCAAGAACACTATTTCATTTAAGTCAGAAAGTTAAAATGCAAAATTATTACAATTAATGCCTAATAACATGCCCAACTTGGCGAGTTTGTGCAAAATGAAAGGAAAAAAGTTAATAACATTTAATTAAATCCAGTTAAAATACTGCAGCTATATAGAAAATAGGACACGGAGAAATAAATTAAAATTTTACTAAAAGTGGCATCCCCTACAAAAGAAACTGCTGCACATACCGGAATAGCATGTGCGGCATTTATCCCATTTTGTACAGAATCACATCATGTGTGATGTGATTCTGTACAAAACACATCACAGTCGCCTGTCGCAACGGGAAGTGGCGTAACCATATACACAGTATTCTATACAGGTGCTACATTTAGTTTTGATTTCGAAATCATGCATGGATTCAGTAATTAGCGTAAAAAATGCATTTGAGTGTAACATGTTTAAAAGTTTGGCTAGTGAAATGCGCTTATTTCAAAATAAGGAATGCGTAATTATAGCTAAAGTACTGAAAGGGATTCCACTAGTTAAGGAAATCTCACTGTACACCTATGCGCATTTGATTGCTGTCTATCAACAAATACAAGAAATACAGGGAGTGCGGCATCTGTTCCGGATGCGGAAACTCTCCCGGAATTACCTTATAACGGAATTATTTATTGAATTAATATTATTAAATTAAAAGGTACTTATTTTTCTCAAATTTACGAGTCTTAATATTTCTTTAAAAAACATCATTATGCTAAAACAGAGATTAATTTTTTCTATAGCTCATAAGAGGTAAATTTTAATAATTTTCGCCATAGAAATTATGAGTATTTCATATCGTAATTTCAGAAAGAGCTCAATACTTCTCTTAAGCAACATAAAAGGTTTGTTCAAATTACTTTCCTCAAAATGAAGTATTAGAGGCACAGAGGCGACTTTATTTACAATTAGAATGGGTTGCAGTTAACTGATATTTACGAAAATCAACATTTCAGTGAAACAAAAATATTTCGAACTGTTTTCTATTTCTGCAATTAATCAATCAAACTTACAAGAATTTCATTGCTTAAGAAGATCATTCTAAAAATGAATGTCCCTTTTGAAAAAAGTTTCCAAAAAAAAATTATGTTTTTAAAGAGGTAAAAATATGTCTGAGAAATTTGTGTGAAAAATCCAATGTTAGTAGTACACTTTTAAACAGATTAAGTCTCATAGAAAGCAGCGTGAATTGGTCATTTGTAAATTCGCATTGTTTTATAATGTACAAAACATTTTTTGTTCTTAATTTCAGGAAATTGAAACCAGCTCAATATAAAATACAGCAAATTTTATGCAGTAAATCACAATAGGTTTGCATATATTTGTATGGTTCATATGAAAAATAGTTAAATAAACTTTTAAGATTTTCATTAGCCAAATCTGATCAGCCATTTGTATATAAGTTCTATATTTATATTTCAAATTAAATTTTAGAAGTGTCATTTGCATACATTTACTCCCCTGGCAATCTAGTAGTAAAGAAATTCAACCATAAAACATAATTACAAATACCAAGGAACCTTACACATAATAAAATTACTAAAATGTTAAAGTAAAAATATTTTTATTTTGTGAACGATTCGTTTAAGGAGTTTTTCGCTGCAACTACAATTGTATTTCAAAAAGACTCAAAAAATTGCATTTTAGTTTTCAAGGAAATTAAAATTATTTTCATATCATCCATTAAAATTGTAGTTGCATTTTCATTAAACTCAGGCAAATGTTGCTGCATAGATGTAGTTTGCTTATCGACTTCATTGAGTTTAATGTAGAAAATTCGATATCAAATAAAAAATATTTTAAGACTGCAATACTATTTTTACCCACAATCATAAAATTTTATAATGTTTAGTAATTCTGTGCAGTATAACTTTACAAGATTCCAATGAACATTACAAATTGGACAAATGTTTTTCGTTGATTTAATATTGCTATTATGAGTACGTATATCTTTGATCAAATTTAAATTAAACTAGTCTACTTGTTTATAAATTTATCCGAAAATAGTTTTTAGAGACATTCAAAATTTTTTAAGATAAGTCAAATTGTGTATTACTATTTGATTATAATATTTATATTTATAAACTTGAAAACTTCTGAGATGTTTTTTAAGGTGAGTTTTTTTTTTATATTCAATGAAACAATAAGCTTAAAATAGACACAGAAATTATAGAAAGAAAGGGAAGTATTAATAGTATTTGTGATTGTTGTTTGTGCTTTTTACAAGTTTAATGGGTTTTCTCTTTGAAAATCTACTTCATAATTTTATCGGAAATGAAACGGTAAGAAAAGTATTATAAAAGCGTTGTTAGGAAAAAATTCTGAATAGTTTTTTTTTTTTTAAAGATTTTTTTTTTTTACTCTCCCATCCTTTGATGTTCAGTATGTGATATTCTGAAACATTTTTATAGTGTGCAGCTGGCAGTGACATTGTGAACATTACAGTGATGTAGTATTTATTGCAGCAGACTTCCCGCTGATTTCGACCATCCCATTTCTCAATTTTTATAACCGATATTCGCGTAAACCTTTGACTCGGTGATTCCGGTACCTTTCTAGATCAATTATTTTAACCTTATGATCTGATTGTTCGCTCTAAATCTTTCGTTGAATAATGCGGTCTTAGAACATGTCGAAATTTTGAAAGAAAGTATACTTATGGATTGATAATTTCATTTGAAAATTATACAGCATGCAGGTGGCATAACAGATTTTAAGCATGTACGAGGGATATTCGGAAACTAAGGTCCGTTTACTTATAAAACATAAAACATTACAGATTTTTTCAAAACACTTTATATTTTAAATTCCTTACATGTGTCTCTATTTTTCGACATAGTTTCCATATTTGTTTAAACATTTGTCATAACGTTCTACGAGCTTCTGTATGCCTAAGTCGTAGAAGTCTGCCGCCTGTGAGGATAACCAGTCTTGAACTTCTTCTTTCACCTCGTCAGTTGTGTCGAAGCGCTTGCCGCCGAGAAACTCTTTTGGTAGCGAAACAAGTGAAAATCACTCGGAGCCAAGTCTGGACTGTACGGCGGGTGGTCAATCTGTTCCCATCCAAAAGATCCGATCAGATTTTGTGTGTTATTGGCAGAATGGGGTCTGGCATTGTCATGCAGCAACACGCCGCTTATCTGTCTATGAATTTCCAATGCTGAAACGTTCTTTGCTGTCAAAAACCGAATCACTGACCGTATTTCACAGTCGGCGGGCTGATCGATTGTTTTAAACATTTTGAAGTAGCACTGTACTTAGCACACTGCAACAATACCAATGCAAATGGCGTCGTTTGACGAGCAAGGTATGCCGGGAGTTGGTACACATGCGCATTTCAATGTTTGCGCAACATTCGATTAGCTACGACGATTCGGACCTTAGTTTCCGAATATCCCTCGTATGCCTATCTGATCATATATGCAATAAACAGAATGCATAGCTTGTTCTATATTCGTAATCACGTCTTCAGTTACGTAAGGAAAAAAAAGTACTCTCCAAACCACACAAAATAAGTTGATCTTCATAATTAAAATTAAATGTTTGGTGCAAGAGAGCTTTAAAAAAAATATTAAAATAATATTTCAATTTTCTTGCGCCAAATTTAAGTATTATTTAAATTACAAAGGGTGTTTAATTTTAATTTTTAATTTCTTAATTTTAGGGACATTAAGAAATAAGTAATTTATTATTGATTTTTTTTAATCCCAAATTTATGGAAAGATATATTTTGGCTGATATGATAGAAAATTAAATATAAATTTTAGTATGCTCGAATAGCTGAGAATATCCGCAATTTCGCAAAAACAGTGCGCAGTGAATTAGGAGAAAAATAAAAATACGACCGTAACATGCCATCAAAAAGTTTGCTAACTTCATTAAAAAAATACTTATGAACAAAATACAGGATATACACTTGAGTCGTGTGTCTACTAAACTACAAAGTATCCCAAATAGTCTACTTTTGGGATCTACAATGGGGGATCGATTGGGATATACGCCAAAAAAGTCTACCTTTTACAATTTTCTAAAAATAGCAGCATGGCGGAATAAGACGATTCTGTTTATTTGTTTGTTTGTTTTTTTCATTAAAACAAAGCTACCCGAGCTATTTGAGGGCTGGAGGATGGTGAGAATGTCTTGGCGGAGAACTTTTTAAGGGGTTCTAACGCATAATCACGTTACGTCTGGAGAGAACTTTAGACAGTTCTGAAATATGTAGTAATGCAGGACAGTGTTTCCGGAGTACCGAGCAGAGGTATTACCGTGCTTACTCACATAATAGTCGCATTTTTTTTTTTTTTGGCCAATTTTTCATGGTAAAAGTCTTGGTGCTCCGAGGGCGAATATTACGCGAGTAAACACAGTAATTGAATTTAGCGATTTTAGGTTTGGTAACTTTTTACCTTTCTTGTATGTAAAAAAGGAAATCAAGTGACCGCGAAAAATTTCGGTATGCAGAATTTGGTGAAAAAATCGATTTTGACTACCTCTAAATGTACTTTGAAGAGTTTTTGCGAAACTTCTTAAAGTACTCATGTACATATGTTCGTAAAAATGAATGTACAATTCGTTATGACAGACCGCAAGTCCATTTTGAGTAATTTTTACCTGATGTCTGTACGCACGTCTATGCGTACAAACATCAGGAATGTACGTACGTGTGTCTGTACGTCTGTACATACGTATGTACGTAACTCGCATATCTCAAAAATTATTAATCCTAGAATCTTGAAATTTTACATCTGGGATTGTTGAAACATCTAGTTTTGCTCCTTACCTTTTGGTTCCAATCTACTGGATAGTTTATTTACAAAGCCGGCCAAACGAATTTCAATACATTACGCTCTATGGACAGAAATTCTTTAAAGCGTTTGGCGTATTTGGCTATTTCAAAAGAAACAAACTAGGTATTTGTTATTACGGATTACAAAATGAAATTCCCTATCGAAAATAGTGTCTTTATCCTTACTGGGGATTTTAACTGGCAATCATGTAATAATATACCTTAATAATAATAAATATCAATTTAGTTCTGTCCTTCTACTAGAGGTCTGTGCGCCGCACGGAAATTCGCGGCGGCGGCGTAACGACCTCAGAAACCCGGCGGCGGCGGCGCGCCAGGTTTCTGAGGTGGACGAGTTTTTGAGGTTGGTAGAAAAATTTTTGAAAAAGAGCATAATGAAAATGGGCGTATGCGTACAAACACATACACACACCTATGTATAAATTGACGTTAAAAGATTTTTTTAAGAATGAAAACTAGTCTTGAGTATGATTTTCTGGGATTACGGGCAATTAGCTACATGTGGGCTCTAGGCCGAGGGGTGGAGTGCTCTCCGTGGGGGTCTTTCTAAGGGGTCCTAATAAGCATTTCGGAGGAAACGACGGAAAACTCCGAACGGTTAGGTAGACGGACGCGACATGGGTTTGAACCAGGCACCTTCCGTCTCCCTCCCAGTTCAGAGCACTATGCTCACGGCCAGTTGTGGGGCTCCAGTTTATGAGCCTGACGTTTCGGTGCACTTTTAAAACATTTCTACTGTAAAACTGAAACAATAGATTTTATCAAAATCGGATAGGTTTATATTGCTCTTATAGCACATTCACGATACATTTAGCTGTCAGTGTACAATTGATACGTTTGCTTTTAAGCGGTTCTTTTTCCCACAACCTTCTCATGAACCATTCCAAACCTATAATGTTCTTTTGAGGTATAAAGCAATGTTCAAACACTTTTTATAGCAATCAAATTACGCCATTGACTCAAAAAATTTAAATGGTATCTTTACAAGCTACTAGAGTTAACCTTTTACAGATCGAATTCAGATCCAGCCATATTTTGAATTCGTTTTCTGCATATTTTGCCTTCTAATGCGTTAATTAAAGGATATTAGTCATTTAAACGGGGAAAAATTGTATACAATTTTCCCTGTGTTCGCAATCGTGAGCATTGGTCATTTCTGACTAATGACTTCTGACAAAGTTTTACATTGGTCCAAAAAATCGGAATATAGCATAGCTGCCAACCGTTCCGTTTTTATCGGAACATGTCCCACCACCAGGGGTATAGAATCTTGTGATTTCTTTCGATTGTCCATTGGGCAATCATTGAAATTATTTTGATTGCCTGCAAATGAAGTTTCTTGCCCATAAAATTTTCGCTACACAAAATCTTTTAAGAACATGCGGCCGTTACAATGAAAATAAGTGTGGACAAACGTTTATTCATAAAATTGCCATTACTATTAGGAAATGCAAATAGAAATAGAGAGAAATTCAGAATTATAATAGAATTAGGAAACTGCATTTTCAAGCTAAGGAATAAAAATGGGAATAGTTGTTTTTTGTTTGTTGCCCCAGGGGAAACTGAATATTTTGTTTTACCACCGCCTTCTAGACACACTGCCTGTCAACTTTGGAATAATGCAATGAGAGAGCTGAAACGATAGGTCGCGTTACTTACGGTTCCTACCGATCCCGATTTAAATTAATATTTTTATAACAAGACCTCTTAACAAATACTGGTGTTAGAATGTAAAATTGATAAAAACTGTATAATAACATACATTGTTGATAAATACCATTTATGGATGTTCTATATATGTTTCCTTCCTCTAGATCGGTTTTAAAAAATCTAAAACAACTAATGGCTGTATTTTAAAAATAGCTTGTTTTCAATTCAACCCCTCTCCACCTTTTTTAAAATATGAAATATATATACATAAAATGATTTCTCCACTTAAAAAGGTTAAAAGATTTAGTTGGAGAACTTTGTTTTTAAGTCTTTATAAATTTTAAATAAGAAAGCACAGCTACTAAATTTAGCTAAAGCTCATTATAAATTAACAGCTGATTATGAATGCATCACATTATTTTATACTCTTACCATAAAAATATGGACATTAACATTTCCAATATATTTTATTTAAAAAATCATCATTTTAAGTTTTTCATACACCTTTATCATGAGTTCTGAATTTAGTAGATTTGGATTTTCATTTGAAATGTGCTATTATAAGTGTGTGTTATTATACAAAGTTTTTGTCAATTTTACATTCCAACGCCAGTATTTGTTAAGAGTTCTTGTTATAAAAAATATTAATTTAAATCGTTCGTATCTTGGGATAGATAGGCAACTTTAGTTGCTACGCCTATCGCTTCACCTCTCCCATTGCATTCTCATTGCATTCTTCAAGACGACAGGTAGTATTTCTAGAAAAATGTGATTGTCGCTTGTAACTGTACATATCAGCCTCCGCCTAACACTAATTTTACCGTGGCAGTTTAAGCATGGAACATGTTCATAATTTCAATTTAAAAAAAAAAATTGTTCAAAAATAGTGGTGGAAAATGTTTCGATAAAATGGGAATGGTTGGCAGCTATGATATAGTGATGGGTAGCTTATATCTGTGCTCTCCTCCAACCTTTTACCACCACGAACCGGTCCACGTTTGATAATTTTACCGCGCCCCGCTGAGGGTGTTGAAGGTTTCTATTAGGTTGTAACGAAAGTTTTCCGCCATTGCAAGTATTGCCTGTTTGCCTGCAGTTGCCTGCAAGTATTGCCTGCTGCGAACTGCAAGCAGTTCGCGTTGGTGTCTTTGCCAATATTTTGTGAAACGATTTTTGTTATTTGAAAGAAAAAGACTTGTTTTAGAGCACTGTGTTGTGAAATCTGTAAAACAATATCGTTATGATTAAGTGTAAGGTGTCTGAAATGGAACTATCACGCTACAGATTGAACCATCATTAACTCTCGGTTCTGTTGCAAAAAGTCAGCTACAGAAAGACACCGAATCATGTGTACAGCTTAAGGTACTACTGTTGTATCATATGACACTGTGAAGATTTGGTACCGAAAGTTCAAAAACGAGGACTAGGACATTTAAAGAAGCAGAGCGCTCTGGCCGGCCTAATGATGCTGATGAGGCCCGCCTACGACAATCTCTGGAAGAAGATAAAATATTCATCCACTCGAGAGCTAGCTAAAGGAATTAGACTTTAGTGCCATGTCCATTAGTCGCGCTAAGCATCGCATAAACTTGACATATAAGGTCAATAGCCTGGTACCGCGTGAGCTGACTCAAGCAAATCTGGCGGAAAACTTTCGTTACAACCTGATATTTTAGATTTGTTTGATTTAATAGTTTTAATTTCATTGCATTTAAACATGCCTCCAAAATAAAATACAGTTACACACACAAAAAAAAGAAGAAGAAGAAGAAGAATATAAAGTGATGTAGCAGTTCAACCGACAGAGTTGTTGTCTGGAATTGTTTTAAGGAAAGAACATTTATTCTCTATTTACAGTTTTAATTCATGATCTTGAAATCTTTAATAAGCAACAAAAAGAACAGAGAAATGTTAAAAGAATCGCAATATTTCTTCTATTACAAAGCTACAAATCAACACAAACACGGCAAAGTCGCAAAAACCCGAGAATACACCAAAGTAAATGAAGTCTAAAGAATTTAATGTTCCTTGGATGCCCGGTACTATTTGAACCGGGGACCGGCCGTGGCCCGCGGGTTGTGGACCAACGGCTTAAATAATACGTGAAATATTAAGAACTAAGCCGAGCGAGTTGTATGGTGGATAAAGCACCGTATTCCGGTTTCGGGTTCAACTTCCGGAGGTCGGGGTTTGATCCCCGACTAGGCGTGGCTGTCATTGTGTCCGTCTCTACATAGGGGTAACGCTGACCGCCCACTGGGTGCCCCCATAATAAAATTGCCACACCTTCGGGCAGTTGTAAGGGACAGTGCCGAATCGGCAAGTTCCCGCCCGATATATATATATATATATATATCATTTCAATTCATGTATGCACACTTCTGTGTTTAGAAATATTATCTCTAATCATAAGTATAGAATAGAGTCTCTATGTACCAATAGTTTTAAGGCCAATAACTTAACTGACCTATATAAAACTGCTATAAAATATAATTATCCCAGTAAATTTCTAACTTCCATTTTATATCCTCTATGTAATCAAAAAAACTGTATGTCCTAATCAGAATATTGGTTGGAGAGGATGGGGTTGGTTGTTGGTTCTTTCTATATTTAAAAAAAAAAAAAAAAAAAAAAAAAAACATAAAATATATATCTATATATTTTATTAAAAAAAAAAAATCTATTTTTAAGAATGGTTGATTACTGGTACTTTTTCCTTTTTATGTGAGTCTGTAACCAATGAAGCCAAACAGAGTACTGTTCTACATAAATATTTTACAATTATATTAGCATAAATAGCAATAATAAATGAATATAATTATTATCAATATCATTACTGTTAATATTATTGCTACAGTTTTTCTCCATTTCCACAACCTCAACTAAGTACTTCTTAGCTACTGCAGCTAGTACTACGTAAAACATAGGCTAGCTATACTATTGTAATATTTATTTTATTATTTATTCATTTAATTATTACCAATTTTATTTATTCATTTAATTATTACCATTTTTATTCTTTTTATTTATTCATTTAATTATTAATTATTCTTTTCCTTTCCATACTTCCAAAGTATTATTAATATATCATTTTTTATTCACACTCCATGACATTACTTGTCTATTGATGGCATTAAGTCTTCTCTGATGGCAATATGCACTAATACTGCCTCCATTACTGAGCTTTGATCTTCTTGTCGGTCCACTTCCTCGTTGTTTATTTCTAATAGCTACGGTCGCGCCCCCAAGTTACAAAAGGACCCTAATTTTGGTCAGGTAACTTGCAGAAACCTAGCTAATATTGTTTTTTTCGATTCAATTGAAATGTGTGTGCGGTGGCGCCTGATGATAGAGCACACCATTTCAATATCCATTCCATTTTCCGTCTATTTGCGGTTACATGTGATTAGGCTTAAAAAGCCCACCAGTTCCAATTTGGCGCTTTATATCCAATTTATCCACTCTTTCATTGCCTTAAAAGGCTATATTTAAACACTTATCCGGTATAAGCTCGTTAATTGGCACCATGTGCTATCTACTTTTTTATTTTTTTATATTTTTATATTTTTTTCACTTTATCAATGGATTATCTTGCGATTTCACTTTACGTAAGTAGCTATTATATATTATATATATATATATATATATATATATATATATATATATATATATTAAGAATTAATGAAATATTTATTTTTAAATAAAGATATGAATTAAGTTTGAAGGGGGGGAGGGGAGATATCAAGATAGCTCTGTAAAAATTTGTGAAAATGGCTATTTTTATTATTTTTTTTTCGTGTTTCCCACTAATGATAGAAATGCAACTTGCGTTTCAAACAATCACGTCATCTTTTAACTTTATCTGCTATTTTTTTCAAGACAATATTGATAAAAATTTAATTTTTCAAATTTTTTTAATTTGATGTTCTCAATTAGAATTATTGGCCACTAAAAGGTTAAGAAGTATTCAGAAAAAAATAAGCACTTGAAAGTTTATATACACTTCTAAGTCTTAAAGCCGATTGTGCGTAACGGCATACAATCGGCGTTCTTTTTCGGCGCGCCGGCCTAGACCTCGGCGGCGGCGGCGCAGACCCCTACCTTCTACTAACGCCAACAGACCTTAATATATAGGAAAACTTTTGCGTGTCCCTGTATATCAGTGTAACGCTTAGCATTTTAAAAGGCGAACATGTAATTGTACACCTTGAAAAATAAATATCAATTCTGTTTAGTCCTTCTACTAACACCAACAGACCATAATATATTTGAAAACTTTTGTGCCCCTGTATATCAGTGCTGCGTTTGCTATTTTTAATGGCGAACATTTAAACTTAATTGTGCGTTTTGCTTTGTCCTACTGCCGTGGTCAACAGACCTTAAATCTGAAAACTTTTCTGTGTCCTTGTATATCAATGCTAAATTAACCATTTTGAATGGCGTATATATAATTAGTTATTTACCTTAACAACAGTAATAAATTTTTGTTCTACAACTAACGTGAATAGTCCGTAACATATCGGAAAATTTTTATGTGTCCCTGTATATCAGTCCTACGTTTACCCTTTTAAAAGGTGAGTATGTAATTATACACCGTATTAATAAATATCAATTTTGTTTTGTCCTTCTGCTAACGCTAATAGACCTTAACGTATCGGAAAATTTTTTGTGTCCCTGTATCAGTGCTATGTTTACCATTTTAAATTCAGAGCATGTAATTATGTGCGAACATGTTTTGTCATTCTACTAACGCCAAGAGACCGTAAGAAAACGAAAATCTTTTGTGTATCCCTGTATACTAATGCTGCGTTTGCCTTTCGCAATAGCTAACATGTACTTGTACACCTAATAATAAATTTTAACTTCGTCGTGGCCTTTTTCTATTGCCAAAGACCTTAGCATATCAGAAATTTTTTGAGGGTCCCTGTATATTGATACTAACAGGGTTACCATAGTCAATAGCAAGCATGCAGTTATTTATAATTCATATAGAAGTATCATATTTGTTTTCTTCTATTACTGTCGCAAATAATTCATCAGTGCATTTCGGAACTATTTTGTGTGTCTCTGTATATGCATGGTACGTTTATCCTTCTCAATGGCGAGAATGCAGTAAAACATCACAAAAATAAATGCTAATTTGTTCTGTCCTACTACTACTGCGAATAGATCTTAGCTTAGAAATCTTTCGTGAGTCGTGGAATATTAAAAATAGACTTACCCTTAAATGGCGGAGAACTCGGAAAAAATATTAGAAATTGTTCCATAAACAATCCACAGGATAGAATGATTCTGTTCTGATGTGGTACGGACGTTGGAGAATTGTTTCAAAATGCATGCATGGGACGTGATTTCCGTTGCTTTCCGAGTACACTAGGTGAATATGGAATGAAGAATCCCTAAAGGGAAAATTATCGAACAATCGAGCAAAAATCGAACAAATGACAACCAAAAAAAAACAACCTCAAATTCCCTTAGTAAAAATATATTAGAAGAGAAGTACCTACGTAATCCGACGGGATTTAACCCAGCAGAAGTTTTACTCAGAACCTCCAAGGATCATTTCAATATCTGGGAAATGAAATAGTATCTGCAATCGCTTCCGATGGAAAGAGGAGTGAGATTTGTTAAAGAGTTGAAGAGTTAACAAACGGCGCCTACGACATTTACATTGTGGCTTTGAAATCTTTCTACTTAAATTTTATAAGTATTTTCAATTGTTGTTTCGTTTGGAATAGATATAAGCTATGAACTGATGAAGAGAATATTTGGGAGAATTTTTAAACGCTATCTGTTGTTTTAGTTCATAAGCAGACGATTTTTTTTTTCCGGAATGCTTGTGAATATTGGGAATAGAGAAAAAAAAAATTCTGAATACGTAATTGATAAATGGATGTGAGAGATTGTAAGAGAGTGAATGAGGTTTCACAGACGCAACCTATCGCAGTTTGAATGCACAGGATTATGTTTTGAAGATATTTCATGTACGGAATGTGAGATCCTTTCTCTTCAATATCATTTGTTCAAATGTTTAAACAAATTCCGGTTTACTTTAGAGAGGATTTTTAGGAGGTGCATTTCGCCAGGGGGGGGGGCTGGCGAAATGCCTAGCCCCCCCCCCAACGAATTTTCAAAAATGAACGATGCCAATCGTTTGTACCTCGTTTGTACCCGTTTGTACCAAGAAAATTTTCGTTTGTACCTCACTGGTAGTTTAACTATAAGCGTATCCTAGTGGGGGGGCTGGAGAAACGGTAGCCCCCCCCACCAACGAATTTTCAAAAATGAACGGTGCCAAACGTTTGTACCCGTTTGTACCAACAAAATTTTCGTTTGTACCTCACTGGTAGTTTAACTATAACCGTATCCTAGTGGGGGGGGGGCTGGAGAAACGGTAGCCCCCCCCACCAACGAATTTTCAAAAATGAACGGTGCCAATCGTTTGTACCTCGTTTGTACCCGTTTGTACCCGCAAAATTTTCATTTGTACCTCACTAGTAGTTTAACTACAGGCGCATCTTTGTGTGTGTGGGGGGGCCAAGCATTTCGCCAGCCCCCCCACCAACGAATTTTCAAAAATGAACGGTGCCAATCGTTTGTACCCGTTTGTACCAGCAAAATTTTCGTTTGTACCTCACTAGTAGTTTAACTACAGGCGCATCTTTGTGTGTGGGGGGGGGCAAGCATTTCGCCAGCCCCCCCCCCACCAACGAATTTTCAAAAATGAACGGTGCCAATCGTTTGTACCTCGTTTGTACCCGTTTGTACCAGCAAAATTTTCGTTTGTACCTCACTAGTAGTTTAACTACAGGCGCATCTTTGTGTGTGTGTGGGGGGGGGGGCAAGCATTTCGCCAGCCCCCCCACCAACGAATTTTCAAAAATGAAAGGTGCCAATCGTTTGTACCTCGTTTGCACCCGTTTGTACAAGCAAAATTTTCGTTTGTACCTCATAGTAGTTTAACTACAGGCGCATCTTTGTGTGTGTGGGGGGGGGGCAAGTATTTCGCCAGCCCCCCCACCAACGAATTTTCAAAAATGAACGGTGCCAATCGTTTGTACCTCGTTTGTACCCGTTTGTACCAGCAAAATTTTCGTTTGTACCTCACTAGTAGTTTAACTACAGGCGCATCTTTGTGTGTGTGGGGGGGGGGGGCAAGCATTTCGCCAGCCCCCCCCACCAACGAATTTTCAAAAATGAACGGTGCCAATCGTTTGTACCTCGTTTGTACCCGTTTGTACCAGCAAAATTTTCGTTTGTACCTCACTAGTAGTTTAACTACAGGCGCATCTTTGTGTGTGTGTGTGGGGGGGGGGCAAGCATTTCGCCAGCCCCCCCCACCAACGAATTTTCAAAAATGAACGGTGCCAATCGTATGTACCTCGTTTGTACCCGTTTGTACCTCACTGGTAGTTTAACTAGAGGCGTATATTTGTGTGTGTGTGGGGGGGGGGGCTAGCATTTCGCCAGCCCCCCCACCAACGAATTTTCAAAAATGAATACCTCTCTAACTTCACTTCTTTTCTGCCTTTTTCTAATCAGAAATGGCTGCTAGAAATCGTTCAGCAATTGACAGACCGTATATTCCGGATGATTTATGATATTCTGAAAGAGATTTTAGTTTTAATAGTGATAGTGATTTAGATTTTCTGGACTGCTCCTCGGACGGCGACGAATCTGACCATGATTCAAGAAACCTCCAAAGCGTTAGGCGGTGGTGCATTTTCTTATATTATATAATAAACGGAAATTAACCGTAATTCAATGGAAATTTATTTTAAAAAAAATTTATGCAATAACATCTGAAATTGGTTTTTCTGAAGCTTAGTTTCTTATGATAAAAATCTATATAAAAAATCTTTTCTAGAAAGAAAAAATGAACTTTTCAATTCTCCAATGTATACAGATTATGAAAAAATAAAATTTACACAATTTTTGAAGCGATTTTGGTCCACAAATTGAGCAGTCGGAAGGGTTAATTTGTTTTATCGGGCCTTACAAACAGTATCTAAACAGTATCTAAACAGTACAGTATGTAAAATTTTCTTTTGCTTTTGTAACTTCTGGAAATATTGCTGAAATATGCGAATCAATCCATTTTTGTCTAGCGTCCCTCTTTGGGACGCTCAAATTATAGCATTTTCGCTGTCAGTCACAAACATTTGTAAACTTTCTTTAATTGTCCTAGTTTTAATTCACGAGTACGAGATTTCAATTTCTCAAAATACTTTAACATGATACATGACTTAGTAGAATATAAAATTTTCACTTTCTATACATAATTTTAAAAAGAAATTAGCACTTGTTCATAGTTGGTGTCAAAAAATAACATATTATTGATGGCATCAACGAAGGCTCTATAGAAAATCATACAAATAGTCTGGACACAAATGGCATAAGAAGGTCTCGAATGATTCGTAGTTATATTTATAGAATTGCGTAGTATTTATGCAATATGTGACACTTTTTAAACAAAATCTGAAAAATTCTAGAGATCGTCTAATTAATTTTAGTAAATTAATACAAACGATAAAATATAAGACGGCACGACTATTCGAATACAAAATCTGTTTAATGAGATGAGGATACAATAGTCAACTGAAATGATATACAGAATGTAATAAAATATGCATATACAATATCTACCTTCAAATTAAACTTCTTTTTAACTGTCGGGATATCAGAAAAATTTCAGGTATCAATATTAAATTGAAGAAAAAAAATTCAGATATTGATATTCAGTTAAAGAAAAAAATTGTAGATCACAATTAATAAGTATAATGTGACTTTGGATATCCCCCAAAACTTTTTAAGATCGATCTCTACTTAGACCTTTATTCGGGAATCTTTGAAGGTCGGTAAATAGGGAGTCTATTATTATCAGTCAAATGGAACTATAGCTTCAGAAATAGAAATAATAATAATAAGAAGAAGAAAACTTTTGGGTGTACTTTAAAATCAAACACATTATAATATATGTTTAGCATGCACCACAACTATAAAAAAAGTCCATCATAAAGTCAACTATACATACTACTCATAAACTATAAATCTGCATATTGATTTTGTATTTTGATAAGTTACAAACTTGAAAATAGAAGAACAGATGTTGGGTTGTGTTACGAGAAAATTCAAGTTAAGCAGAATAATGGCACATTTACTCAGAATACATTTCAAAACTATTACACACTTAATACGATTATCATAAACTTAAATAACTCAAAAGAAGAAACAGGTTTTTGAAAAGAATCAATAAGTTAATAACATATTACCAGATGTTTTACAGTGAAAAATTGGGAAGAAGAAAGACCAATACATTTTTATGAGTAAAAACTATCAATGAAGAGCAAAACATATTAATTTTCAAATATCTGTACTATGACAATACTGAATTTGCTTGGATCAGAATAAGATTATTCCGGAAGTTTGAATGATGTAATTTTCCAGTTTTAAAATTCTAAAATTGAAAAAATCTTTTTCCCTCTCCTTTATCTAGAAGTTGTTAATGCTTATGAAAAGTAATATAATATAGTACTTAGTTTTATTTAAAAAATTCAATAATAAAATTGTTGACTTGTTATTTCTTCAATTTGTGAGTAACCCTTCAAAATTGCGCAATAAAGAATAGCCGTATCCTAGGAAGGGATGACTGAACTAAAATTTTAAATTTACGGTAATTTTAAACGCCAAAAAAACTGTAAGAGATTGCATTAATATGTTGTCATTAGAAAAAAGAACTCTATTTCACAATATATTATGTATTTATGAATTAAAAATTTGTATATTATCGTGTGTTTTAATAAACTAGTAAATTCAACTCTACTGTAAATTCTGTGATAAATTTTTATAACATAAACAGTATATATGCCTTTTTCTGGGATGAAGAATGATTGAATAAACATAAAACTAACCTTTTTTTTGTCCTAATTTGTATGTAAAAATTAAAAATAAGATCATGAATAAATAACTTAACATGGTTATATCTGACTTAAAAAATAAAAATTTTAATATTTTTACAGAAAATATTTTCATACGTATATAACCATAACCCTTAATTACAAATTATAAAACAAACTCTCAAAAATATTACTAGAATAAACTGACGTGGAATATAAAAATAAAAAAAATCTGATGTGTCCAACACATGACTTCCTTGCACGACTATTAAATCAAAAATGTTTTTTACGCACTTCCTCTAAACTTATTTGTTTGAAAGATATAAAATATCAATAATAGTAAGATATAGCGATTTCTAGCCAAACATTTCGATATCGCCAAGCTGAGTTCAATTTGAAAGATTTCCTTCTGACACTTTATTTGGCGATATTTCAAAAAAAGCCGACAAACTTGAAATAGTTTGCGAGATTTTGGGGATAGCTAAAGTAGTCATTGACCACAGACTTTCAATGAATTGAATGCATCCATACACCTTAATGTATTTAAAGTCATTTGGCTCACCCTGTAAATAAATTCCCAGTCGATTGCTGTCAAAAAAGATATTGAAAACCGTTAGATATTATAATATAGTTCTAAATACAAAAGTTCAAAATTCTACGGGTTAAAGTTTTAGAGTTATACAAAATACGAAATAATTTTTTGCGCCAAATTTGGCGATATTTCGGCGAAACTTGTCAATGTCGACGACATTTGGCGAGATATTAAGAATGGACCAACAATGACAGATTATCGCCAAATTTGGCGATATTTCGCCAAAAATCGCCAAGAACGATGACAAATGGCGATACTTTGGGCATGGAACAAATGACTGACTATCGCCAAATTTGGCGACATTTCGGCAAAACTCGCCAAGGTCGAGGACAGACGGCGAGATTTTGGGCATGTACCAAACAATGACTGTCTACAATTGTATTATATTGAAGATGTCCATAGACATTAAAGTACTGAAATTCTTTTCGGTGGTCCTGTAAATAAACTCTCCAGTAGATTTTAACCAAAATCGAGATGCACAACTAGATGTTACAACAATCTTATATATGAAATTTCATAATAGTTTTTGAGATTTGAGAGTTAAATATGCACACACGTACACAAAAAAGTCGCCAATCTTGGCGAATTTTGGCATAGTTCTTGAGGGAGGCACGTGACCGTGGTCGGACCATTACCTAACTTATGTGGTAGGACGGTATTGTGCTTGAAATGGATGAATCTCCTAAAATTGCCATTGACCGTAATGTATTGGAAATCTTTTGAGTGTTCCTGTAGCAGAACTGTAAATGATAAAGACACTTTTTTTAATGGAGAAATTCATTTTCTAACTCTTTACAGCATATATCACTTCTGAGTCGTTTGAAATAGCCCAATACCTCTAAAAAACGCTTTGATGAATTTCGGCCCATAGAGCGTGATGTATTTCGAATCTTTTAGGCGGTTCTGTAGATAAACTATCCGGTCGAATGGAACCAAAACGGGAGGTGCACAACTAGATGTTACAACTATCCAAAATATGAAGTTTCGACATTCTACGCCTAATAGTTTTTGAGATATGCGAGTTTAATGAATTTCGGCCCATAGAGCGTAATGTATTTCGAATCTTTTGGGCGGCCCTGTACATAAACTATTCATTCGATTACGACCAAAAGGGGAGGTGCACAACTAGATCATAGAACAATCCTAAATATCAAATCTCAACATTCTACGACCCATAGTTTTTGAGATATGCGAGTTACATACATACGTACGTACGTACCTACGTACCATAAATACCCATAGTTTTGAGATATGCTACGTACCCATAGTTTTTGAGATATGCGAGTTACATACATACGTACGTACGTACGTACAGACGGCATGGAAAAACTGACCACAATAAACTCGCCGCTGGTCAAAATGAGTTGCAGACGCGTTAATATGATCGTGCATGCTAGCCTACGATGAGATGCATCGAAAAAATTCTTAAAATTAAATTTAGAGGTAGTCAAAATCGGATTTTTTGTCAAAATTTGGCCCCCAAAATTTTTCGGGATCACATTACTTCCTTATACTACGTACAAGGAAGTAATTACAGAAATTTTATATATCACATATATAAGTTTGATATTAAACAAGACTCAAGATCAATATAAGTTTTTATCTCTATTTTGTGATCACAAATGACATTCTAGAAGAAGAAACGAGCGAAACCAACTACTATTAGAGATGAGACGGGCTCAGCCCGAGCCCGGTTCGGGCTCGGGCCCTGTAATTCACGATTGCGTTCGGGCTCGGGCTCGTGAAAAATGTCTCCCTTATTGAGAATACTCCTTGAAACGGATTTTAAAAAGCGATTCATCGGAAAAATAAAAGGATTGATGTGATGTTAGGACTTGCAACAAAATAATGGATGGGTAAAAAGCTAGCTTTTTCACATATAATTTACTATATGATGTGTTGTACTATTTCATTTGTGTATGTGTGTTAAAATGCTGTTAATTCAAAATTTTGGCCTCATTCTTTACTGGTATATCTTAGTTAAATGTATATATTCATTCACATTGTATCATAAAATATTTTTTTAAAGTAATTTTGTTCCTATCAACTAAATTCTTATGCAATAATATATTCTTAAGCAATTCTATGCAAATATGCAAATTTCTTAAGTTTATTATGCAAAATCTCTTTTCTGGACGTGCTTTAAATATAACATTTTTTAATGTCACTATACGAAATTTATAACTTGTATTTTTCTGTATCTAATATATCTAAGAACATACGAATGTTTAAACACTGATGTGACTACTCAAAGGAATTTTTAATAAAAATTGAAACATTATTATTACTATTTGATAAACATGGATATAAAGAATTAGAAAGTGCATTAAGAGTTTGCAACTATATTTGTCTTTAATTTGCACAAACGGCAAAATTTATCGTATTGTATCCATGAAGTAACTGAATTTTATTTATCTTTAACTGAAATTTCGGGCTCGGGCTCCGACTTAAATAATATTGCTCGGGCTCGGGCGGGCTCGGATTAAAAGTCCTCGTGTCCGGGCTGGCTCGGGCTTCAAAAAGTGAGCCCGAACTAATCTCTAACTACTATAGGCTTCACTTGAAAGGAATTCTTATAATATAGTTAATCGATTTTTTTATGCACTATAAAAATTGTTTAGTTGCGACATAAAAATTGCACATCAGAATATTAACACTATTGCGGCACTTTCGTAACTTTATTTAATTTAAATGTAAATTTAGATTTTGTTATATATAAAAAACTGTTAAACACACACTATTTTAGATATTTAAATTCGATAAACGAGGACAATGATTCAAATTATAATATAATATAAACTTAACACACACAATTTGTCTCTGTGTACGAAATGTGTTTTGAAACTAATAGAAATTGTGTTAAATTTGACAAAATTATATTAAATATCCCTATATACATAGATATG